>OZ018391.1:22669246-23269246 GCA_963969525.1 Ontholestes murinus
CCATTTCCTTATGGGTGAATGTAGTGTGGCTGAGGTTGCTGATTCTAAGGATGGAAGGTGTGTGTCGTATATTGATTATTTGTTTGTTGTTGTGTATTCTTTTTTGCTAATCTTATGTTGTGGAGTTTAATATCTTTAACCCGTTTCAATTCTCTTCTTAATCTTATTGATCGTTGTTTGATGTTTGATATAATTTCAGTTAGTTCGATGTAGTGTAGCTTTCGTGTTAATGTGTCGTATATGTAACGGAGTATAGTGTCCGTGTGGTGTATTATACCGTAGTGTTTATGTAATTCCTGTTTAATTATATTTTTCTTGATTGTTTTCCCATAAGGAAATGGACTTACTCAATCATGGACATAAATATGCACCTGACATCAAAAAACAACAAATATTACCAGGATAGCCATTGAACTAGAAGCTGCCATCCAAGGACTACCCAACGAGGACATCATCAGAGGCGAATGCATACAACTTATCAAAACAGAAGAAAGAAAACAAACACAGATGAAAAATAAGGTTAAGGTACTAACACAAAATAACAACAAAAAGACCATAAAAAATATACGTAACAAAATTAAACAAAACGATTTAGTAGTAGTGACTGCGGACAAAAATGCGGGACTAGTCATACTAGACAGAACCGATTATAATTCTAAAATAATAACTTTCTTGAACGACAACAACTACAACGAACTAACAACTAATCCTATGACCAAATTCATTAACAAACTAAAATATCATTAAACACACAAAACTACATTAATTAAATACTCTAATAACAACACAAATAAATCCTTTATACCAATGAACCCACAACCACCAAAATTATACGGGCAACCCAAGTTACACAAGAAAACAAACAACTCCAACAATATTCCCATTAGGCCAGTAAACACAACATACGACACACCTGTTCAATTTCTAGCACAACATATTAATTACATATTTAAAATCACATAAAATACAAACCACAATTTCAAGAATTAATTGACAGTTTAAAAAACATAAACCTACCACAAAATTACACACTAATTTCGTTTGACATAACAAATATGTACACCAACATTCCAATAAATGAATCCCTAAACATTATTAAAAATAATATAGAACTAAAAATAAATGACAAAGAGGACCAAAATAATATCATTAAAATTATCAAACATATTACTGAACAAAAAAATTTTTGTCTATTTAACGATAAATATTATAAAATGAACGACGGGCTCCCTATGGGATCTAGCATCAGTGGAATAATTGCAGACTTTTTTATAGATTACATAGAACAAATAATACATAACACAACATATGCTAAAAACATTATTTTATGGAAAAGATATGTCGACGACATTTTCTGTATTTGGGACGGAAATAATTTCGAAGACATTATGCTATTCCTTGACAACATCAATAAAATACACAAAAACATCAATTTCACTCACGAAATCGAAAACAATCACTCATTAGATTTTCTTGACCTTACGATAACAAAAAATAATCAAACACTAGATCTCTCAATCTTTCACAAAAAAACACAAACTGATACCATAATACCCAATAACTCTACACATCCATATAAACATAAAATGTCAGCGTTTTACTATTACATAGATAGAATAATAAACACCCCAATGAATAAAGATAACATAAACTCAGAAATCAATTTCATAAAACAAATAGCCTACAATAATCAATATGACCCAAAATTAATAGACAAAATATACCTGAAACGAAGACGTAGACAACTTTTACCTAATCTTGAAAATTTAGAATCTACATCAAATACCAACAATACCAAAATCTACCGAAAATTCACAGAATACGGCAATATAACACATAAAATACAAAAAACACTACACAGACATAATATAACGGTCACACATAAAAATAACAACACACTCAAATTATTATTATGCAATCCGAAAGACAAAACAGACATACTAGACAAGAACGGGGTATACTCGCTAACTTGCGACAATTGCGGTGCAACGTACATTGGAGAAACTGGAAGAGCCCTAAAAATCAGATATAAAGAACACATATCGCAAAAATTGAATTCAAACTTTGGTAGACACCTATACGTTCATAACCACACATGTAAGAAACCCGATAATATTAAAATTTTACACCATACACACAAAGGAACACTCCTAAACATACTAGAACATTATGAAATTGAAAAAATAATCAATACTAATAACAGCATACAATGTCTAAATGATCAAATCCACACCAACAACACACCATTATTTAAAACTCTACATAATCCTTTTCAATTATAATTTTCTCAGACATACTATAACACATATCATTAAACGATTTATACACACTATACATATTACACACATTAACACCAACAATACACCACGAAAAATTACTAATACGACCGACAAAAAACAAAACGAATTCGCCACTCCACGTGCTGACACAGAAACCGCATATGAATAGACAATCTGAACATCTGAAAATTGAACCTAAAATCAACAAAATACGACAAACCTATTATTCTTACAACATTAACGTGTAAGTAAATACTGTATAAATATTAAAATACATACTAACAATTACCTTTATACTGAATATCTAAGAAATTTTTTATGTTATTTTTTAAATATAGTTTGTGCACGCGGAACCACATGTACGTGCACACCCGTTTAATTATTAGAACGTAAAATTATTTTTAATAGAATTAAACATAACACAGAAAACCCTTTTATTTCTTATTTTTACTTATTCTTGTATTAGATACATAATGTAGCTTATTTTCTATCTCATATTGTTTAATTTTTTTTTTATATGTATTTGCCTTATCTATATTTCATATACACCACATTTATATTATAAAATAGAAAATTAACATATAAGTTATTATAATTTAGTATTCAGTCATATGTCATATTTGTTAGATAACCACATTTGTAATTTTATTTATTTTTTTTACATACCTAAACTCTTATATTTTTTACTTACTAACCTTATAAAATTCTTGAATTTAGTTATATTTTATGCATTATATATAAGTGATAAAATAACATGTAGAATATTTATTTATTTATATACTCTTTACATAATAAGAAAATTAACTCATGTCATTTTATACCTTTGTAGTTTTCCGCTGATGATGAACTTTAAGGTTCGAAACTAGTTCGGAAAATAAAATCATATATACTGGGAAGTACAAGTTTACATACATACACACCCAATTACCTAAACCCAGTAATGGATTACACAAAACCCTACTTTAATTGTGTTACCTATAAATATGTAGGGCGGGTGGGTGGCCTCTATCCCACAATTCAAACAGTAAAACATCAGCGAGGGATAGTGGCCACCCACCCACCCTACATATTTCCGAAATTTAAACTACAATGATGTTTATTTTACTTATTTATTTATTTATCACTTTAAAATTTCTAAAACAAAATCTCACAGGTCTTGCAAGTAGAGTTCATCACGTGTGTTTCCACTCAGATACTAATATTCTGCTACAAATGTTAAAATTCTTTGCCAACCGAGAATTTTACCATTCAAACAATATTTCGGCTTTTAGCAGTATTTTTATGTCCATTTTAGATTAATAGATAACAGATGGTACGTAATGAATGTTTTATGATATCAAAGAAAGAAGAAAACAAAATTAAATATCGCACGTATATTAATGTTAGTTAGTTGAATAATGACATACGCCAAATTTCGAATTGACACCTTACAAATGACATTAAATATAATATATATTTAATAGTTGATAGATGATAAATAATATATTAAAGATGTCAGATGAGAGATAACAGATGACAAATGACAAATGAGGAATGATTAGTAATAAATGAAGAATGATAGATGGCAGATAGCAGACGACAGACAACAGAAGACAGATACCGAACAACAGATAACAAATGACAGATTATAGATGACAGAAGACGGAATACAGATCACAGATTACCGATGATAAATGATAGATGACAGATAACGAATAACAAATGACAGAAAACAGAATATAGAAGACAGAAGACAGAAGACAGAAGACAGAAGACAGAAGACAGAAGACAGAAGACAGAAGACAGAAGACAGAAGACAGAAGACAGAAGACAGAAGACAGAAGACAGAAGACAGAAGACAGAAGACAGAAGACAGAAGACAGAAGACAGAAGACAGAAGACAGAAGACAGAAGACAGAAGACAGAAGACAGAAGACAGAAGACAGAAGACAGAAGACAGAAGACAGAAGACAGAAGACAGAAGACAGAAGACAGAAGACAGAAGACAGAAGACAGAAGACAGAAGACAGAAGACAGAAGACAGAAGACAGAAGACAGAAGACAGAAGACAGAAGACAGAATACAGAAGACAGAAGACAGAAGACAGAAGACAGAAGACAGAAGACAGAAGACAGAAGACAGAAGACAGAAGACAGAAGACAGAAGACAGAAGACAGAAGACAGAAGACAGAAGACAGAAGACAGAAGACAGAAGACAGAAGACAGAAGACAGAAGACAGAAGACAGAAGACAGAAGACAGAAGACAGAAGACAGAAGACAGAAGACAGAAGACAGAAGACAGAAGACAGAAGACAGAAGACAAAAGATAGAAGACAGAAGACAGAAGAGAGATGACAAATGCCAAATGACAAATGGCATATGCCATATAAAAAATTAAAGATGAACTCTAACAGATGGCGAAAGATAAATGGCAAATAAAATTTGTACTTTATAGATGTTATTTATTTATTTATTTTCAAAACTAAATCCTACAGGTCTTGCAAGTGGAGTTGACCACTTGTTTTTCTACTCAGACCCCTTCTTCAGCTACACTTATTAAAATTCTTTGCCAACAGAGAATTTTACCAATCGTTCAATATTTCGGTTATTATCAGTATTTTTATGTCAATTTTAGATTAAGTTATTTAATCAATATTTAATTATCAAATTGTAGGATGATAAATATATTTAATACATAATATTTGATATATGATAGATAACATTTGATGATGACATATGTCAGATGCCAAATTGCGAATTAACACCTTACAAATGACAGATAAAATATAATATCTGATAGTTGATAGATGATAGATAATATCAGGTGAGAGATAACAGATGACAAATGACAAATGACTAATGAGGAATGATTAATAATAAACGAAGAACAATAGGTGACAGATGACAGAACAGATAGCAGATGGCAGATAACGAATAACAGATAACATATGATTATAGATGACAGAAGACAGAATTTAGATGAAAGATGAAAGATGACAACGACAGCTGACAGATAACAAATAACAGATATAGAATAAAAGATGACATATGACATTTGGCAGATTATAAATAATAGATGACAGATGACAAATGATAGATAGCAGATAACGAATAATAAATAACAAATTACAGATAATAGAATAATAAGAATAATAGATGACATATGACAGTTGGCAGATGATAGATAACAGAAGACATATGACAGATGATAGATGGCAGATGGTAGATAACAAATTATAGATAACAGATGACATATGACAGATGGTAGATAACAAAAGATATAATGCAGATGACGGATGACAGATGATATATATAATCAATATCATGTAGGGTATGTGATATTTAATATATAATACTTGATATATGATAGATAATAAAAAGGAATATAGGTAATAAAGATCAAATTTAATATCATAAAGAAAATAATGATTATCTATCGAATATACGGATATTAAATAATTACAAAATATTGAAATATTGCAGGTATATTAATATAGATGAACAATTACATAAAAAAGATGTTTAATTTCGAATTGCCCCTTAAAAATGGCAATATTAATACTTTTAAAGGGTGTTCAGGAAGTATGGACGAATATTAAAGTTCTGTAGAACATACAAAATTAATCGAAAATGTAATTTTCTTTTATAAACACATTAAGTAACATGTCCCATTTATGTATGAAAATTTATATCCTTCCTATGATCACCCAAGGCCGCGCACCGAGCAATGCGTTCATTGAAGTTCTTATGACGCGTTCATAAACGTCTGGTGCAAGATTGCATAATCTGACAGACCATTCCTGGCTGCCACGCAAAGATATAATTTTTTGGGGAATCTTTTCATATAGCAGAGCAATCGTTTTATGGGATGTGTGGAATGTCGCACCATCTTGTTAAAACCAAAAATGGTAATTTTCATCCACAACTGCAAAAAACGAACCTGAACGCATGTTTCTGTAACAGTCGGCGTTTACAGTGACGGCATCTTCCCTCGTGATGTTCAAAAAAGTACGGGCCGATCACTACTCTGTTTATTGACGTTATTGACTTCCGAACTGAGTATTCGGTTGGGGCAGCGTTACATTCGAGGACCACACGCAATTCTCGAATGGTTTCACTGTTTTTGTAACTTTTTATCACTTGGATACTTTGCTTGGTTGTCATCTGCTCCATAAACATCAAACTACAATTCTTAAAACACAAAAGCTATCAGGCTGCAAATGGCTATCCTTCCCAAGTGTCATATGACAAAATGGCACCAAAATTTAATTTATTAATCGTTCTTACTTCCTGGACACCCTATATCGCCAGGTCGTATTTTTTTAAATGATTTCCACTTTAAAGGGGTTGCTCTTTAGTTGAAGGAGCATTATTTTATCCCGTTTATATTGAGTGTATTCTTTTATTACAAAGAGAGAAACACTGTTTCTGTGGTGGCTATCATTTTCATTGCTGTCTGAGTAGAATAGTGTACCTTTATTATGATTTGATAAGTAATAGATAACAGTTGATAGATGATGGATAATAGATGACAGATCTTAGATGGCTTATAACAGATGATAAATGACAAATGAGAAATGATAAATAATCAAATGAAGAAGGATAGATGACACATGACAGAAAACAAAAGATGGATGACAAATGACAGTTGGCATATAACCTATAACAGATTACTGATAATATATGACAGATGACAGATGATAGGTGACAAATGGCCGATGACAGATGCTAGGTTATAGATGACAGATGACTAATGACACGCACGGATGACAGATGATATATGATAGATAACAAATGACATACAGAAAACAGATGACATGTAACAGAGGGCAGGTGACATCACACATTGGAACAGGAAACAAAAAATACATATCTGAAAATATTGGAGATCTAAGCAAGTTACACACATTTTTTTTTTACTTTTTTCAAAATATCTAGTTACTCTTGACTTTTTTGAAAACTTTGAAAGTGGAATTTTATTCGTCTCGTAAATCTACACTTCTTTCCCCATTTAACCGTTCCTCTATCTCTTATAGTTTCCGAGATCCCTATAGAGAACATCGAAAAAAACTCACTCTGTATGTATTCCTCTTTTCTCTAAAACGTCATTATTTCTTGATTATTTTCTAAAATCTTTACTAATTTAATAACTCGTCATAACCTTTGTATTTTGTGCTCTTAATCCGTTGTTTGATACGTAAAATTTAACTTTTATTTGAAAACATATCATCAATAAAACCAATTTTCATCGCTGTTATCGCTTTAATCTCCTCCTCACAAAACGCGTCATATTAAATCTATATTTAAATGTAATCGACGTCGAATTATGTTAATTTAATTATCATAACATGCCGATTGAATAAATTTTCAGGTCATATTAGATCCTCGGGCCTGTCACGCGGATAATTTCTGGCCGTCCTTTCTATCACAACTACGAAATTCCTGGCGGGTTTTGCAATCGTCACATTTCACTCTAATCCGAATCATTTAATTATAAAACCATAAATAATTTATCGAAAACCCGAGGATATCTTGGGCCGAGCAAAAAAAAAAACTAATGACAGTGTAAAGGTGTTATAGCATTTATTATCGAAAGTGATTTAATAAGCGGTTTAAAAATATTTATAGAAAAAAAAATTATACTGGTTTGGGTGAAATAATATTAGATGCGATAATCTGTGTTCGTATTTCGTCGCCCACTCTAAAGATTATGAGTGATTAGGTGGAAAGATTGAGATCAAAATATTTCGCATTTATTTAAAGTAACAGCCTCAAATATAGATTATTTAAAAAATGTTAAGTTTAAATCTTCATTTCAAATGATTATGTTTTTTAATCATTATTTTACCTTATTTTTAAAACAAACTGTTTTTTGAGGCAAACAAATAGAAATGAAAACTGATGACCAAAAAACAATAATTTAGTAAAAAATGTATGTTTGCCAAGAATGCAGGATTTTTAACTTAAACTATTTTAAAGCTAGAGACATTATATACAATATTTTAAAGTCTCTTTAATCTATGGAGTTTAATCATGATAATGGTTGCGACCGTTACTACATAGTAATACATAATATAGATACCTAATAAAATATCACAATTCTGGTAAAATATGTTTTAATCAGTAGCTAGAGTTTGTTTTATCATTTTAATAAAGTTTGTAATAATTTTAACATTAAAAAAAAATATTCTTTTTCATTTTATAATGATTAGTGGAACATTTTTATTATTTCTATATTGTTTGAGACATTTTTTTACTAAAGCATAATCCAATTACACCCAAATTATCTGTTGCAAAACCACTTTTTTAATTTAAATTAATTTTAGATTACATAAATTGGCTGAAATTTAAAAAAAACAATGTCAAACGCCCCCAATAAAGATTGGCAATTAATTGCATAACAAATTGCAGTTCAATTTGGCCAGTGCCTTGACTGAGTTTCTAACAAAAAAAAACGTACTGTCGACCCGGAGAGAAATTTATGGGCGGAGATAATCGGCCCAACCCGGATTTGTTAATTGGAGTAATTAGCGAAAAAAAAGTACGAGTCGAAGTCCGGGCATGATGGAATTGAATGCAAGCGCGTGAATTTAATCGCCCCTTTTTTCAGGTGTTTCCTAAAATTCAATTACCGCTTGCACGTCCGATTGTGCAACTTAATCCACGGGTGTAATTTTGATAATATGGACAAGAACAATGGTGTATGATTGGATTTGTAATTTGATTTTAAAATGCATGTTCTGTATAGAGTAGGGATATTTAAATTATTTACACTTGAATATTTTGATAATATTGATTCTTTAGAAAAGTAAATGTTTGGTTTTAAATAGGATTATTAATTGCTATTTCTTAAAAACCTCAGTTGAAATCATGGGGATGTTGAAAGATTGAAATATGTTATAATTATTAATTAAATTATATTAATATGTATATATGTTTTGAGGACCGCTGACATTTTGACCGCATTTGGAAAGTGTCTGTAAGTGTTTAAGTTTTATACATTTTGAAAATTGCATTTATAAAATAAAAAGGCGATATTAAGATAATTGCCCAACAATTATTCGTCTTAAGCAAATTTTAATTTTTGAAACAGCTTAGATTCCGAAATGTCATCTTTAACAACAAGCTTAAAATAGTTATTGGCTTTACTACTGTAGTGTTAGTTCAATTTGTCAAAAAAACTTATAACTATTAACGATATACCTAGCACAAACTACTCCTATGATAATTATAGAATATAAGTGTCAACGATCAATTGTTATGACGCAGCGTAAATATCGGAATTTTTTTATTTTGGGGCTCACACCAGCATGTACAACAATATACTTTTTGATGCGGTGTTATGGCCAATAGAGTTATCAACCCATATTTCTTAGAAACGAGGATGGAACGCTGGAAACGATTTTCGGAGCTTCTTACAGAACAATGGTAGAAAACTTTTTGGGGCAATGGCGGAGCAGAATCCTTAGTTGTTGATTCAACAAGATGGAGCAACTACGCGCACTGCCAGGAAAAAAATTCAGATTTCCTTCGACCACCTCGTTCGCAAGATTCAACTGCGCCCGATTTTTTTTATGGGGATATTTAAAAGACAAAGTGTATGTTAATAAACCAGAGATTATTAGACAGCAGAAGCAGAATATTCCAGATGAAATACTGAACCTTCAACCAGAAACATTACCCCAAAAAAGGTGGACATTTATTTGAAGTCATATTTAATACATAATTTCCATAAAATATATTTAATGTATAAAAAATATTAATCAAAATAAATGATTTTTACAAGAGTTATCCATGTTTAACATTAGTAGGTCTAATGAGGTGGAAGGAGTTTATGACATCTACTTCATGATAATTTTCTGACTGTCAGCTTATTGACACATGCCGTTAAAGAAAACAATTATGCCTAACATCGTCTCTTAATGATGACATAAATAAAAAAAATAATGACCTTGCGTAATAATCCTGATAGTCTATCAACAAGTTTGAATACTAATAGCTGGGGTTGGTCAAAAATCTTTATAGAGAGAGAGAGAGAGTTAAATAATACTCATTGAAAAACACGAGAATGTTCTGTCTAGCTTAATGCAGAACGCTCTCAAAATCATAGAGGAATTGTACGAATAAAACCCCTAGGAGACAGAATTAGTACTGTTCACAAGAAAAATGAAGATCAACAAAGGCAGACTTCCCAAATTCTTTAACGACCAGTTGTGCTTGGTAAAAGAGGTGAAATACTTCAGTATAACACTGAACTGAAGCTCAAATGGGAGAACAACTTAAAACACAAGCTCAAAAAAGCCTGTGTCATCTTCAGGCAGTGCAGAGGTGCGCTAGAACCAACTTGGGGTTTCAAACCATTTGGATCTACACTACAATCGTCAGATCAGCTCTGAAATATGGAGATTTAATCTGGTGGCCAAAAATAAATCCCTCACCGAGACACATGTCTAAGCAGCAATTCAAAATAAATAATCAGATTGACGATAAATCAGAAATCACCATTTATACCGACGCACAGTGGGATGAAGGTGCTCCAAAGGCGCGCATAGTCCTAAAAACAATATTTTTGTAAATGACATTTTAGCCACAAAAAATGATTGTAAACCCCTTGAAAAGCTATAATCTGCAGTATTACATATTTTGATGAAGTTCATAAAATGTGGTTCATAGCGGAAGTCTACATTTCACCAAAAATGAAATCATGATTTATATAATACAAGTTAAATTACATTACTTGGTCAAATAATCATATGCAATTTTATGTAAATATACTTGTAAACTTCTCTTATGACACTTAAGCAATGGTAATGTGGCTTAAAATGTTATAAAAATTATCAAATTACAACAATATAAATAAATATAACCATATAATTTTTTTACAAAATTTAATATTTAAAAGAAGATTTAAAAAAAACACCTCAAAACACCTCTATAAAAATTTGAGGAATTACAAATTAAACATTTGACTTTTGGCCAGTATCTTCAGAATTTGCATTAAGTTGCATTATTTTGAGAAATTTTGAAAAGTTTCTGTCACCTCAGATAGTGCGTTTTTTTACTTTCCACGTACGAAGTAAACCGCTAAATATTTTGAACTGAAACTTTAAACTTATGGTTTAATTCTTCGTCGGAAAAGCTGAAAAGCTTTTGGTAAAATTTCGCACACCGGAAGTGGGCATTTACCTGCGACGTGTTTGTTTTTTTGCGTTTTTTTTTTTTAAATATGGAAAATTTTAGAAAATTTTTCAAGCAAAAGTTAAAAGTAATGAAAAACTGAACAACTTTTATTAAAACAAATTTTTCATAAACTTCTCGATTTTCGAAAAAATAATTAAAAATTTTGAGAGTTTTGACTTATTATTCGGAAACTATAAGAGATACATAAAATTTTTATTGGAAAAAATTGTAGAAAATATTAAAATAAGCAACTTATAAAGAATACACTTTTTGCGTAAACCTCATAGTTTTTGAGAAAAATACGTGGAAAGTAACATGATGGCCACATCACCATTTTTTATCTATGCACCATAGGGATTTACATGGTACAAACTTGATTTCTGACATCTGATCCTTACATTTACACATTGAGAGCTTCGACAAATCGTTCGATTAAGAAGAAAGATCTTCCTATCGAAGTCCAGGATATGCTTCAAATCTCCGAAAACTGTGATAGTGACTGTGAAGTACAATAAAAAAAAATAAGAAATCATATTCGAGTTTTAATATATTATATTCAATCCGCCATTTTCTATGTGTAAAACCTAACTTTAAGTTCGTTATAAACAATCCCAAAAACCCTCAAAGATAATTCTAAAAATCTATTAATTATTAATCTATTTTCAGTTTTTTTCCGCCATATTGTATCTGCCATTTAAAATTTTCCAAATCTGAACTTATATTAGGAATCAGCCATTCTAAAAATCCATTTACATAATTATTTAAAAAGATGTAATCTATTTTCAGTTTTTTATCCATATTGGATCCGCCATTTTGAATTTTCCAAATCTGAGCTTATATTCTAAATCAGCAATGCTAAAAACCCCTTAGAATCATATTATTTCACAGTCATCTATCGAATAACCATACAAAATACCCCATGCGCGCGTTTTAGTCCCATTCATCCCACTTTGCGACGTGGCTAAGAATTATGAAGGTGCGGGGGTAGGCGTTTACTGTCAAGAACTCGACCTAACACTCAGTATATATAGAAATATAACGATTATCCAAACAGAAATTTTCGGGATACTCGAAGGTACCCGGAAATTACTGGAACTAGTATCGAGACTAAGGATTGTTAGCAGTATAATACTGGAGTAAGCTTTAATAATAATAATAACAATCTTTATTGACCAACAGATATACCATAAAAGGACAAAAAACAAAATTGTATAGAATTTTATAACTAAACATTGTAAAATTAATAAGTAAATACAATTAATAATACGCTTTAAAAACAAAAACAAAACAAAGAAAAATATTTCATTAATAAAAACAAAATCTTTCCACACACAAAAAAAAATAATAATCGTTTTTAGAAAAACTTGCCACAACCAACAGAGTTACAACAAACAAACAATGAAGGGAACGACTAGACCGACATGCTAGCCAGAAGAGGTTTCCTATAGAGGGTAGACGCTAAGTCTCTACCAGCTGCACCACTTATTATCTTCCAAATACTAAAAGAAAACTTCTTTGAGGAATACAACAAGAAATAGCTACAAACTGATAAGTATGTAGTCGTTGAAAAGTTTATCCACTCACCAACATCGAAGCTGAGCAAGAAACACATTAAACTACAAAGAAACAGTTTGCTGGCACTGCAAATTAAACAAGCACCTCCACAACATAGACGTAGCAAAATTCGAGCAAGAAGAGAAGACTCTAAGACACATCCTGTATGAATGTGAGTTACTCAAATATCTATTCGGAGGAGAGTGGCCAGATTGGTCAAAGCTAGGCAATACTCCACACTGCCAACTAATCGACACAAGAAGTTTAGGGTGGCTTGAGGACTAGGGTTCAGGAGATGGCACAAAGGACCAACGAATTGTCTAAGTACTTTGATCATCATCATCATGGGGGATCAGAAGCTTTTAGAGATTGAAGAGAGAACAGTGCTGGTTTCTGAAGCAGATGTTGGAGGTGGGGAGATCGATGCCTGAATACATATTACTTCAGTGAACAAATAGCGAGAGCTCTTGGAGTGGATGTCATTAGGAGAGTGGCAAGGTTTGAGATGAAGCTATAGGGATTAGATGACGAGAGATTGGTGAAGGAGATATGGAAGGGAAGTGTGGATACAAGAGTGGGTAGATAGAGAGCGAAAAGAATGAGAATGTATGAGAAGGTGAGTTTGTCCGAAGAGATCGAGAAGGAATAGTTGGAATAAGGAGTGAATGTGGCGGGGTGGGTGAATGACAAGGCGAAGGAGGTGGAGATGCTAGAGGAACAAGAATTCCTATAGTGAGTGCTATAGGGAATAAGAGTTACATGAAGGAACTTCAATGCATCTGAAGAAAAACCGTTTGAGAAGAGAGGAAATGGTGACCTTGACAAGAGCGACATGCAGGACGGAGGAAAGAGGGAGAAAGAATTGGATGAGCGAGGGATATGAAAAATGCGTGCTATCTAAGGACACAATGGATACCTGAATTCTTCTGCCAGGAACTGATGTTTTGTTACCTTCAGAGACATTCAAAATCTTATCTATTGTAATTTAAATGCTAAAAAAATCTTTGAAGCTAGTTTGTTTTTTATACAGAACCCCGGATAAAGAATATCCATGGATTCTATTACGAGTACATTTAGAAGCTTTCATTCACAATTATTTGTACTACCTACCAATTGTTATCCACTAAACAGATTGCTTATCTGAATTGAATGAACTTATCTTCACTTCCGTTAGGAGTTATAACCATTGATATAATAATCCTTTTATTCAAATTTCAGCTGCAGTCACTAAAATGCTCAACAAAGTTTTCTTTGGCTTCTTAGTGTTTGGCTGCTTTCCAATCTTTCGTATTTCTAATGACAAGAAAGAGAGGAGAACAGGAAAAAGTAGAAATACAAATTAATATTTTTGGTGAAAGGGTCTATGGTAACCATTAATCCTAAATACATAAGAAGAAATTTTGGTAAATTCACATTAATTTGTAAACATATTTTTTCCTAAACTTCTTAAATAATTCTCGAGAAATCATAATCTATGTTATAGTAATTGATGGATATGATAAAGACCACCCACTTATCTTACAAGTACATAAAACTGAAACAACATCCTTACTATGTTTTTTTTAAAAAATAATTTCAGCAATATGGTTTAAATAATTTTCAGGAAACTAAAATTAAAAGAGGAATTAAATTATAATGAATATGTAGGGTGGGCGGGTAGCCTCTATCCCACCATCTAGTTTTTAATATACATGAAAGAGATTCACTGAATGCAATTTTAGTTTTAAACAGTAAAGTTCTTTATTTATTATGTAAATATTTATTACGTAACAAATAATTTTAAAATACCGAATCATTTCGTAAATCTAAGACTAGAAAACAAATTATTATATAACAAATTATTTTCATTATCTATATCAAAGTTTCGTTTTGAAAATTGAATAAAGATAATAGTTTTATGTATCCAGAAATACACGAAGGCAAAAGGGAGGGAAGTAAAGAAAAATAAAGTAGGGATTAATTCAACGATTTGGAATATTTCTCGATTAAAGAAGAGCATTGATACAATGAAATAGAAGAATGGGCTACAAAAATAGGTTCACAAAAGTAAACAGGTATTTCACATGGAGTAACCTAAAGTTCTGCCCGTGCTTTTTCAGCAAAATACCAAGAAATTGATTGCAAATTGCATATTTTGCACCATGTGTCCTACAGCTACAAAAAAGCACAATACTTTCTTCATTTGGAAGTTGAGACCTGGTCCAAGGAGACGAGGGATGTGTATGATCGAGGTCTTCAACGCTAGGAAAGCATCGTATTTCTTGGCTAATTTCTTTATAAGTTTCTTATTTTTGTTCAACCTTTTCAAGCGACCTAACATTCTGCCAGTGCTTTTTCATCAAAGATACCAAGAAGTTGATTGAAAGATGATTGATTCTGCACCAACTCGTCAGAGGTCATGTCAATATGTCCTACAGCTACAGACAAGTACAATACCTACTTAATTTAGAACTTGATTGTGACCTTAACTTTTCAATTTTCTGTCATTGATTCCTGATGAGAGAGGAGACCGGGAAACTTGCCGGCCATTTTTATACCCGGACCAAGGAAACGGGGATCTGTTCGATAAAAGCTTCCTAGTGGTTTTGCAGCTGTCCTTATTAACTTTTAATAACTAATCTTCGCTTCTTTTTTCATAAGATTCCATAAGTCCTCCACATCCTAGGGATGTCACAGATAGCTTTAATTTCTCTAATAAATGAAAAAATTATCCTGTAGTGTAATCAGAATTGGTTAGAAGACTAAGAAAAATATAGGAGACTATAAGTGTGTTCATCCAATATTTCCACAAAGAATCTACAAGGTTGCAAAAGTGGAAGAGGAGACAAAGACAGAAAATAGAAGAAATAGATAATGTGGGTAATCAATAAATTTTGGAATATTATTATGAAAGAGAGAAAACAATATTATATGTTGAATTTTCAAGAAAATATCTTAAAGTAAAAAAAAATTCTTAGGTAATTGAAAAATAAGAAAAGATAATGGAAATACTAAAGTTATTTTTCTAGAAGAAGTAAAAACAAAATCCTTTCTGATTATATAGAATATTATAGGAGTAACAGGTTCATTAAAAAACAAACTTCAAAAGGAATGTGTAACAAAGGAATAAATTAATGACAAGATATACACTTCCATTTGAAAAAAGTAGCTACTAAACGGATAAAGTACAATCCATAATAGTTAGATAATATATACATTATAGAATAGAAAATAAGTTCTAAAGAGTTGAGAAAAAATAAATTGGAAAAACCATAGAGGAAAGGAGAAGACTTTGCATAAATAAAATATTAGTATAAACAATTTGAAGAGAGCAAAGTTTAAAAATGGAAAAACTACAAATGGTGCAGTTTTACTAAACTGCTAAGGCCACTAAATAAGATATTGAAAAAAACGAAGATCAATAAAATATGATTTATTTTATAATGGACGTAGAAATTTGAAAAAATATATAAATTAACAAAAATAAAATAAATATTTACTTGAAAGCATCATATGGTGCTTCAAAGTAAATTTCAAGACAGAAGGTTTTTTAAAATAAAAAATCAAAGTTATTGGCCTTAATCCTACCAGCCAGTATTAAATATATATATAATAGAAGATTGTTTAAAGTAGGTCATAAATTGTATTAATGAAATATGCGAGAAAACATATTACAGGATAAGACTAGCAGAGTATGTGTCCTAACAATTTTAGATTTAGAAGGCGTAAGGTACAGGAGTATAGTATATGAAGAAGAACAGTAAGTTGGCGTATGAAAATAGTGAAAATAATACATAATTTCACAGAGTTCATCAGTGATGGTTTCTATGGTTGAAAGAATCGAGATTAGCCGTTTTTATAACTCAGAGGTTCTTCGTATTCTTTCTCCTCCTCTGAATGTTGGCGACTTAATTCGGGCTAATTCTTCTAATTCCTCGTTGGAGAGCGGCTGGTCGTGGCTCTCAAAAACTTCTTTCACATCTTCAGCTATCACATTGTCTAATCCTACCTCTCGCGAAAGCGTAATAATGCCTTCAACAACATTATCTACATCCGCCAATTCTTCGACATCGTGCATAAATTTTGGTAGAAGTTTACGACACACTCCATTTAAACATTTTGCTAACATTCATCCCAAGCTGCCTTGATGTTGTAAATGCCTTTCAAAATATCATAGGACCGCCAATAGTCTTTAATTGTTTTCTTTTTTCTGTAGAATCTAAGACTCTCGCCATTTCTATGAAGCTGGTGCGGAGGTAATAGGATTTAAAAGTTGCAATAACTTCCTGATCCATTGGTTGCAAAAGTGATGTTGTAGTTGGGGGCATGTAAACAACCTTGACATCCAATGGTGCTTTTTCTTCATTAAGGTTTGGAAGATGCTCAGGCGCATTGTCTAAAAGAAGAAGTGCCTTGAGTGGTAAATCATTTTCTTTACAAAAGCGAAGCACGGTTGGACAAAGATAATCTGTGTACCAATTTTTAAAAACTACTCGTGTGGCCCAAGCTTTCTTGTTCCATTTCCAATAGACTGGCAACATCTCTTTGTTTAGCCCCTTGAAAGCACGTGGTGTTTGCGAATGGTACACCAACATTGATTAAAGCTTCAAAGTTCCGGAAACATTTCCTTCCAACAAAAGAGTTGAGTCTATCTTTTGCAGCTTTAAAACCTGGAGCGGAACGTTCTTCCTGGGAAATGAAGGTACGTGATAGCAATATTTTCCAGTAAAGACCAGTTTCGTCGACATTAAAAATGAGGTCAGGAGGATAATTACCATGTTTTCATAGTCTTGCAACTCTTTTGGAAAAGCAGCCGCTGCATCAACATCGGCACATTACTTCGAGATTTAAATCTCATAAACCAACCCTTGCTTCCCAAAAATGTCTCTTCGCTTTCCTCTGTTTTCTTAAGATCTTCAAAAATCATCTTTGCTTTCTCAGTTATAACAGCCTGAAGCAAAGGAATGTGTTTCTGATTTAAATCATCTACCCAAACGATAATAATTTTTCCATTTTTTCAAAAATCTCACTTCTTTTATAACAGACTTGTGTTGCATTTATCGTCGTAGATTGTTGCGAAGACTCTTTTATTCTCTGTGCATTTTTCATGATGGTAGTAACCGTCGATGGAGCTAAGTTCATAATTTTATAGACATTAGGACGTTTTTGCCCATCTTCCATTCTTCGAATCACCTCCATCTTTTAGTTTTATGGATTGGCGTGCCCTTTTCGCACCACGTTCAGAAAACTTTTTTGCAACTCTTTTATTAGATATGGTTTACTTTACCAATAATTTACTTGAAAATATTACACAGAAAAAGTAAATGGATTAAATTGCGTTTAATAAATGTACATACGTCGTATCTAAGTGAACGGAGAATCGTATGAAATACGTATTCTAATAAACTAACGAGAAAAACTAATAATTGTACGAGAAAAAAATTACACATAATTTTTATTGAGTGTTTTGAATTATTAAGAATCATTTAATCCCGAATAGAAACAGCTTTTTCTTTATGCATCATAAAGAATCTAACGCTATAGAGTAGAAGCAAATAAAAGTAAATTAAATCCGAAAGCACTAATAATTAACAGCAATAAATTTATTACAGCGGAGCAACATTAATGACTTAATTAAGCCCATTCGGCTCACTTTAGGCCGTAATTAAAACAACAACCAACTAGACCGATGATGCACATGCTGGTGCACACACACATATATTCTAACAAATCCGTACCGATCGCGATAAGAGCATTAATTTTAATAATTACTTAGAGCTTAAATAATTTATTAACCACACATTAGGTGTTTTCATGTTTGGTCGCGATTAAGTAGCTGCAGAATCGAGAAAACAATGGACCGCTAATTGTCCGCGAGAATATCCATTAATCTTCGTTTGTTAAAGACCTTAAAATTAAATTATCGATAACGCATGCACACGGTAATCAGATGCGTTGGTGTCTTGTAAACAGTATTAATTGTAAACAGTAAGCGGTAAATCGGCGTAGATAAGTAGTTTATAATGCGGTAGCGATTGAGTTGTTTGGATCGTAACGATATTTATAATTATTAATACCTGTTTCTATTTAATTTAATGGTCGTGCTAATCGTAAACAGATTGTGTTATTATTAGTTACCTCACGGGTTGATCTAATACGTCTAGTATGTATTAAATATATACATATATTTTGTATAAAGTAATTAATAAGATTTTGAAATTATTTTAAAAATTGAATGTATTTTATCATCTTCATCTACGGATTCCACAACTCGGAGCATAATAATTAGCATTATAGATATTTCAGCTCTAACATTTACCGCCGGCAATTTCCAATCCTATTCAATTACACAGTCAACACATTCACCCAGCAAACTTGCAGGTAATCTCCTCTAATCGCGCCACTTACGCGACTCCATGCTGAATCGGCCTTCCTGATCACCCACTAATTACCAACCTAGAAACTGCACACCGTGCCAAACCAACAATTATGTACCCCTCATCAAACACCGCTCGCCACATATACATTCGTTACTAGTATTAAACAAATACTTCAATAACTTAATCCTCTTCAACTTACACAATTCGAAAATTGTGATTATTAGATTTCAAGGTCAAATTACAGAAGTGATTTAACAAACTTGAAATAGATTCTTTTTGTTTGATTGATTAAAATAGCTTATAAATATGTTTATAGAGTAGATGAGAACAGTGGAATATCTACTACATGTATTAGTTCAGAAGGTGTTATTAAAATTAAATAATAAGGATCACGTGGTCGATAGCTAAATACTACTTGGTTGCAGCCGAACTAAAGGCATCGAAAGTGCAGCATGGTTGGCCTACAGTTGTGATGAGAGCGATCTATTATCTATGTAAACTATGATCTAGCTTAATTCATAGAATTTATCAATTGTTTATAAAAAAATATCATCAAATCAAACACAAATGGTGTATTCATGCAGTTTCAGCGAAACCAGTGATTACAAAAGTAGCATCCGGGTCATTAATTGAAAAATTAAGGGTATTTCAGATTAATACTCTTTTTTGTTTGTCTTTAAAAATCAAATGTAAATAAACAATTTAAAATTCCTGACTAAAAACTACAACAATAGAACCCAAATCTGTTTTTCTTTTAGTAGTAGTGTTTGGCTATCGACCACAATCAAATGTCATAAAAATAGCTCCATATGAAATGGACATAAATACGCCAACAATGGCCAAAATATTGCTAGCACAGCAAAAATACTTCGTTGACAGAGAATTCCGTCATCTGAAGCAGAAGAAAGGGCCAGAGTGGAAGAACACATTTTGTGCAAGTCCTGTAACCTAAATTTTAGTAATTTTTAATGTAAAATTTATAATTATAAGTGAAATATAAATAAATAAATATTAGTAAAAACAATTGAGAAATTAAAGAAAATGTTTTAAGATCGTTAGAAATATAACAGAAAATGTATTACACGAAAAATATTGTTGAACAATCTCTAAAAATATATATGACTTTTCTAAAAATAAATAATAGAAAGTTACACCTTAAAAATTTTAAGCAGTTGAAAAAAAAACTATTTGTCTTAATCAGTTTCTTAAATAAATCTCTCATTAGTTCAGTTCTATTCATCAATTAATAAAAAACAATTTTATAACAAAGTTGTACTTATAATTGAGACTAATGAGATCGATAGATCGAAACAAGTGTCTGTAGATGATTATAAACTTGAGTGTTAGATTATTTAATTATATAAACTGCAACGCTATAGATTTAAAAATTTGCACAACAGAAAAACAATCAAAAATTCGCTAAAAAGGTTGGAAACTTTAACAAAAATTGTATTCACCCTTTAAGAGTTGAAGAAATTATTCAAAATTAACCTATTTTTTTTAAATTATTTTACAAAGAGCAATTCAAATTCTAGTCACAAAAAATCAAAATGTGCCATACTTTTTCACAAAAAATAACCGAAAATTTGCTAATAGAGTTGAAAACTTTTCACAAATAGCCAATACTAACATTTTAAAAAACAAATCAAGATTTTCCTAAATCATCTTTTTTTTCATTTTACGATAGATAATTGTAATTTTTTCTTCAATTTTCTCAGCGTTCATTTCGTGGTATATTTAAAAATAAAGAAAACATTACTTTTTTTATACCACATTTCATGACTAGTTTCATTATCATTGTCAAACAAGTGTAATCGAAATTAGTCACGAAAAGTGTAATAAAAA
The DNA here is from genome assembly GCA_963969525.1 of Ontholestes murinus. Taxonomy (NCBI): domain Eukaryota; kingdom Metazoa; phylum Arthropoda; class Insecta; order Coleoptera; family Staphylinidae; genus Ontholestes; species Ontholestes murinus. The sequence continues at coordinate 22,690,444 of OZ018391.1, forward strand.
GTGGTATAAAAAAGTTAATTTTTTTATTCTTTAATTGTAATTTTGATGAAGAAAAACAGTTAAGTACACATTTTATTCCAAATTAGTAGAAATGAAAATCGTTAAAAATGTAAAAACAAAAAATAACAAAACAAATGAGTTTGTACTAAAAAAAAAAAACACATTACAAAATTATTAAATTTGTCTTACAATTTCACAAAAAAAAATTTAAAAAAATTGCTACTATCAATATTTAAAGAAAACAATTCAAAATTTGCCAAAATGTGATTTTATTTCACCACAAACAATTGAAAATTCTTGAATTTTGGAGGCGTTCACTTCGTGGTACATTTTTAATGAATAACAGAAAAACGTTTAACATTTTTTTTAAATAAAAAGTAGTATACAAAAGTTAAACGTTTTTCTGTTATTAATTAAAAATTCGGCCACAATTTTTTTTAAATTAAAAGGTTTGTTTATACTGTTTGCGATATTACATCTTAAAAAAAATTTATTCGTTTTTGATAATGTTTAAATTTTTTTTGCTTTGCCAGATGTTCTAATTTTTGGTAAAATTTCAACTTTATTTTAGATTAATTTTATATAGACTGTTTAGAATTCAATTTTTTAAATTGAATTTTTTTTTTCGGGGCAAATTTTAGGCATTTGCATTTTTTTAATGGAATCTGTATTTTTTAGTTAATTGTTGATTTTTTGAGACTTTTTTAATAGACTTTTTTATATTTTAAATTATCAAATATTTATAAAGAGAAAAATTAAAATTGTTAAAAGTGTAGAAAGAAAAAATATCTAAACGGATGAATATTTATTAAGGAAACAGCTCAAAAAATGCCTTTTACAGAATAAAAAAACAATGAAAAATTTACCACGAGTTGAAGTTTTTTAAATAGGAAATATTAATATTTAAAAAACAAATAGAAATTTTCCTAAAAGCTTTTTTTTATATATACAACATCTTTATTAACAGACAAAAAAAATACAGATAAGACAAATATAATACATTTATGATGATATGAGTGTTAGGATGTTAGTCTGTTAAATGGCTATCGACCGGCGGTCTTTCAGCCCGCTTTTTTTTATTTTACCAAAAACAATTGAAAAATTGTTAAGAAAACAACTGTTTAAAATAAAAGAAAGTCTGACATGCGCTCCTTACTACTAACGAGGTCATAAGGACCATCTCTTTATAGACACGGTTATTAATGTTCTATTTGTTTTCAGGAACTCAACTTGATATTCGTTGCGTCTTTTGTGGCGCCCAACGTGGGGCCTGAGGAAATGGCTATAGGGCTCGAAGTCGCTGACACGCCCAACGTAGGAGAGCGCCAGTCTCTATATATACAACATCTTTATTACAGTAACTTACAAATATTTAATTTAATACATATATACAGTATGATTGGTGTTATTCCGTCACTCTCTGGGCTATCGACCGTAAGTCTATCTGCCCCATCTTAAATGAAAAATATGTATATAAAGAAATTGAAGCTAGTTGAATTTAACTGTCCGGATGATGCGATCCAATGAATTGATGAAGAGTATTTGTGAGGTGTTTGAATTTTGTGGGGATATTTGGATTACGGGGAATACAGGAGGGTTAGGTTGAAGGCTTTAGTAGCAAATTTTGTGTTTAAGGCTAATGTACGTTGGGTAATGGGAATTATTTGGGTGGATTCATAGAGTAGATCATTGGATGGATTATGAAGAGGATTATTTGGGTGTCTGATTTTGGTATGGGTTTGGAGTGCTAATCTTTTGGCTACTTGGATATGATGTAGGATAGAAGGGCGGCATTTGGTGAAAAGGATTGAGCCATAGTCTGACAGGTGCCGGCATATCGATTTATAAATGTTGATTGCAGTTTTGGCTGTAATGCCTTGGTTTTTATAAGTTAGAGCCCTGGTTTTAACTTTGGCCTTAACGGATAAGGCATGTTGTTTGAAGGATGGTTTATGATCGAATAGGATTCCTAGGTATTTGCAGGTGTGAGATTGTGGGATTTCGGTTCGATGAAATTTAATTTTGGGAGACGATGGGGTAATTTTGTGGAAGGGAATAAGGAGTTTTGATTTTGTAGGGTTTATTTGGATTCGCCATTTTAGGAACCAGTTTTGAAGGGAGTTTAAAGCGCTTTGTAGAGGGTTGAGGGCAGTGGAGAGGGTAGATACATATGAGACTAATGCAGCGTCATCCGCAAATAGAAGAGGATATATGGTGGGATCACGCCAGCTTCTATTTTTCCATATTTTCACAAAATTACGGACCTGGAGCAGGCCAAGTTAATATTACTGGGAAGTTATTTGACCTTCCCCTACATCGCCTCGTCACTCCAATACGTGCGAACATCTGATCCGGAGATACTACCGTTTCCTCTACAAGCAAATTTGTACTTATATTCTTATTAGAATTGACCCATGACAACGGTCCATACTTGATTGGTAGTTAACCTAAAATAATTCGTGATAGATGACTCCTCATCTTCCTAACAAAATTGGGTATAAAAGATATGACAAAGAGAAAGTTGATTGCGGAATTCGGCTTTGGCGTGAACTGCAAGTTGGGGTTAAGATTCGTCAAAGAGGACGTTTTGATTCGAAGCTCCAAACAAATCAAACTTCATGAGCTCCCACAAAAAGTTAAGTTCTTCGACTCCCCATCAGCCTCGCTATTTGGACATCTAAAACTCGATTCTCTTTTGATGCAATCTTCCGTCACAAATTTTGTGCTAATAATTTCTGAGATCAGTGCCTTGTGCTGGGGATTTATAACCTTGTAAACACTCTTGGTGCTCAGTTATAGTTTTGTCGAAACATCACCTCTTGGTTCTTCTCAATCTCCCCATTCTCGTCAGTAATTCCCAAAATTACTGGTTTTCTTTAGTGATCAGTGACTGTCTTTGTCGTGGTGCTGGAGCTTAGGTAAGAAGTGCGATGTCCAAAACTTTTGAATCCACCCGTTGAGTGATAATTGGTCCGTAATGCGCTCCTTAGTAGCTAACGAGTCAATTAAAGATGTTTTTAAAATATTCAACTCCATACTACTCGTTCTGTTGAGAATATCAATGCTCTTCTCGAAAATGTGCTATGAAGTTCACTCAGAAACCTCGATGAGATAATAAGGTACACAATTTATATCAGCAGATATTATTTGCGCGGAATTTTGATCAAAACCCTAAAGATGTCGCCTTAGTAACCAAAACTATCCATTAATTGTTACCTCCGTGCTGTAAAGTAAAGTTAACTTATTCCTAAGATCTCTTAAACCCAGAGCAAAAAAGTGGTGACTTCATATTGTATCGAAAATTATAATGACTAAAGAATTTTAAAAGATTGTCCACATCTTTGAGAATTTCTGTGGACAACCTAATTAATTTTACAAAGAAATAAACTTGTATTTCTGATAATTGAAGAATCTACATGAAATGCACAAACATCAACAAGCCAAAAAAAATTTATCACTAGATTTTATTTGCATAGAATTTACTTCAGATATTTAGACATTGCATACAAATAGAAACCGTTCATCAATTGTTGGCTCTTCACAAAAAAGGATGATTTCATAACAAATTTTCAAAATATTTCTTTATTCTTTATTATCTTTGCTTCTCCTGGAAGATTGATCACGTCTTTGCTATTGAACATCTGTGTACATAGCTGAATTTATTTTATAGACAAACAAATCTTGTGTTTATGATAGACAAAGACATTGCCTTAGAAAATACTAATTGTTGGTCCCTCATTGTGAATTTTGAGCAAAAAGTTAAATTACTCCTAAGTTCAATTATACCTAATGCAAGAAGGAGATGATTTCGTATCTAAAATCATGAGCGAAGAAGCTAATTGAACTGAAGCAGTTATTGGATCGCTAGAATTTTTGGAATATTCTCCATGACAATGATATTCGAACACCATTGTGCATAGTCGAAATTAATTTCATAAACAAATAAAACTTGTGTTTTGACGAATAGAGAATGCACATAAAATGAACAAACATTACTCGCATCCAATTTTGGCAAAAACCTGAAGATGCCGTTTTACAAATAAAAACCGTTTATCAATTGTTGCCTTTTCGATGTAAACTCTTTTAAACCTAATCCAAACAAGTTGATTGAATTAAACACGATAACTTTGTATAACTTGAAACTTTTTTTATTGTGACTAATATCGACAAATTTATCAAACACAGTAATTTAAAATTGGATCCTGCTGCACCTGTCACCCTTGGACATATTTATCAGAAAACAGGCAGCAGCGGCGGCAATAAGGCTTCGAGCAACAAAGACATGGCTTGTAAGCAACGGAGGAGGTGAACACCACATAATCTTAGAGGACCTAAGAAAAAGTAATCCCGAGATTATGATGCCATGGGACAACATCCCTCAAAAATACATTTTCACCATGAAGCTTTAAATAGACCTGAGTTTCAAAAACTCAGGAGCAGGAACCAAGCATAAAGACATCCGCCTATACACTAATGGGCCGTCAACGAAAGCAGGGGCTGGTATAGGAATTTTCTGCAAAAACCTGTCCTTAAAAACAGTACTGCTCTAGGTAAGATAATGAGCACACCAACAATGGTGGAACTCGTGAGTATACTATATGCAGCAAAAACAATCTCTGGCAATGCTGCGAAGCCCTGGAAGAAGTGGCTAGTGACTAAGAGGTAACTCTATGCTGGGTAAAAGGACACAACAACAGCAGAGGGAACAGAATAGCAGATGGTTTGGCGAGGAAGGCATCGGGACAAACGGTAAGCGGACCGAACCCCTCCCTGCTGCCCTCCCTGCTAGATCTGAGTACCCTACTGAAAACTGCATCAATCAGATGCCACAAGGAGCGATGGAAGAACACACCTGGCTGTAGAGTCTCAAAAAACTTCATCGCAATGAACACCAAACCGGCCAACTGTTCAGATAAAACCTACGGAAGGTCGAAGGGCTTCTAACAGGACACTGCAATTTACGATCACACCTAAACAAACTGGGACTACAATCTAGTCCTATCTGCAGAGGGTGTGAAGCAGAAGAGGAAACCGCGGAGCATGTACTTCTAGACTGCCCCGTATTATCCAACCTACGTAAATCCACAATTAGGGAGGGATGTCTAAAGCCATCAGACCATCCTCAAAATCCCTCTTGCTGTAGTCCTCGTATTTGCCAATGCCTTGGGTTGGCTTTGACCGCACAAAAGGCCCACTGGGGTCTACGTATAAAGCCTGGCTTTATCAATTTCTAGGGATTCTAATAAATCCAAATAATCCTCTTTGTGTTTTTGTACGTAATTTAGGCATGCGCATATGTAGAGGCATGGTAGTGGTAAGATTCGGACTACACAGCGCTGAAGCCCAAATTGCCTAATTGCGGAGTGACCTCAGGCAAATGAACTATATTGTATGTGGCTTTGGGTGTCAGTGCTTCATTAGGTACTTAATTTGCAATATTGCTCAATGCATATATGTTTTCCGTTGATTTATTAGTACTTGATATGACCAATTTAAGCGTGTATACAAATGTACGTCAAGAAATTTAGTATTTTCAACATTTGAAGATTTTAGTGTAAATACTATTTCGTCGTTTTCTATGTATTAAGTTTTATCCAGTTACTATCAAACCATTCAAAGGTCATTGAGATCATACTATGAGCGTCAGTTGATGTTCGCTTATAATAATAGTGGTGCAAGGGTTGGGCCCAGTGGGATACGGATTGTAATTTTAACAAAAGATGATATTGTCGAATTAAACATTGTGCATTGGGTTTGATCTGCTAGATAGGATGATATCATTTTAATGCACTCAGAATTTTAATTATACCAGTACAAATTCCTGATAAGAATTAAATGAGATACGCAGTCAAATCTAGGAACGTTGTTGTTGTCTCCAATACATTTTCAAAAAAATCTAAGCCATTATTAGTAAATCTTAAGATGATATCAGTCGTAGATCGTCCAATTCTTAATCCATATTGGCTATTACTTAGTAAGTTAGGCTTTTCCAAATATTCCATCAGTTCAAAATTTTTGAAAAAAACTGGTAGTAAAGAAACCGGACGATAGTTTGATGTATTATTTATGAAAGGCAGCTTTTAACGAACCTTAGAAGCCATTTGATCTGATACATATATTTATTATTTTTGTCAAGGGTATTAAGATGGCTTGCAATACAGATTTAATATCTACTCTGAAACAATATATACTTCTACTTTTGCTGTTTTTTTAATCATTTTTATTACACTGCTAACAACACTAATTGACACAAAATTTAAAATAATCCTTTGTATTTGTTCGCTTATCATGAATTAAAATTATGGGATCAACCTTAGATTTATCCATATTACCTATAATTGAATTTGCTACATTGTTGCTAATGTATTTTATGGAACAAAATAAATTTTTTCATGTTTAATTGTAGAGGCGTTTACTTTGGGGCACATCTTGAATATAATGAAGAAGGAGATACGATTACCTTGGTAAAACAAAGTCATCGTGTCTCCTTCTTCATTACAATTACAACTTACATAATCATAAAGTATACAAAAATCCCCAAAAAAAGGAATACATATAGATAATCCGTAAACTCCCTAAAGGGGCAACTTGTGCATTATATAGAAATTAATAAATAAATATCCTCAACAGCCATTAAAGTAAGTGGCAAATTGTACACACCCCAGCAATTACCCACAAATCACGGGAGACTGCCGAGGGTGCATCCTACAGTTTCTATTACTGGATCGAAACATGCTTCATCTAATACCAGTTTTCAGTGCATTGTTTGATACAAGCGTGCGGTCTGGCCTGCCCTCATCCCCTCGACGTCCGCGTCACCCCACACAGACAACTTCATTCCGTGTCGTACATAAATTTCCCAGCATATTTCACTTAGGGGGTGCATTAAATGCACAAGAGTATCAACTACTGTTATCTTTGTGCGGCCGTAAGAGGCGTTTAATTCGGATCGATCATTCAGACGAGTGATTTAATTGGCTTGACGATACAAGCGAGCATTATTAACTTCAAATTATTTAGAGGGTTCGTCAAAATATAATTAAATGATATTATTATAAATTATCTAAAATACTGTGTAATGATAATCCACTTTTTATTATGTAAAGTTATAATACGATATATCAGCAACTTTTTTCTACGCTTGTCAAAACTATCACATTAATAAGCATTGGATTTTGACGTCTCTTAAAGCCAATTTTAACAACCTACCTTAGTTTAATTTTAAAATTAAATAAAAAAAGATAGTTTACCAACTCTATAGAAAATTAAGATAAAACTACCTAAACTCAGCTCTTTTTTTTGCAGTGTACCCGCTTTCCAAGTATAGTTTATAGTTAAGCTGAGCTTATCAAAATTTGGCCTTACAGTAGGTTGGAATGAATATGAAACCTTAGTTATAGAATCAATATAAACCATGTCAACGCCAGGAAAAAGAAAAAGCGGTTCCTAGAATCGGAAAAGAAAACTACAGCAAAAAAATGAAGCTCCGAAATCTAAAGTAATAATGGAATCATACTTAGGAAAAAAATCGGAAGAAGAAAATCCAGAAGATGTAAAATCAGATTCAGAGTCAGAACCAGATTCAAATTGTACACCTACTGCTGCTAAACTTTTATGTACTAATAACACAACTCAACAAATACAAGACTCTGAAGAAGGTTTCCCAAGTACATCAGAAATGATAAATCCATGTTCACATCTAATAAAAAGCACAGAAAATACAACAGAAACACTGTAATTCCGGACGTTCTGGAGTTCAAGGGTGTCTTATTGAAAAATTAGCAACAATTTTTCAATAATTTGCAACCAACTTCGAAAAGAAATGATTATTCGTGGATCTTGCACATTTAAAAATGAAGCCAGTTTAAATGCAGCAACATCAACTAATCGTCTAATGCCAAAATATTGTTTTTTTTTCGACGGGTCGGTAATGAAGAGGAAGGTACTGAAGTTAACCGATCTTGGTTATTATTTTCACCAAAAAATAATGCAGCGTACTGCTTTTGTTACTTACAGTTCATTACATCAAATTCCGCTACACAATCATCTATCGTAATATCTGCTGGTTTTAATAAATGGAAGAAAAAAGATAAATTGATTAGCCATGAAAGAAGTCCAAATCACCGAAAATCACTTACGGCTTGGAAAGAAACAGAAGGAAGATTAATAAGTAGAACGGGAATTGATGTATCATTAGAAGCGAACATTCAGTCGAAGAATATTTGCATGCATGAAGTATTTAATTATACAAAATCTTCCTATACGTGCCCATGTTGAAAAACTAGCACTTCAAGATGGTACAAATGTAGGAAACCTATTATCTTTACTTAGATTTGTAGCTTAGTTTTGCTACTAGCAAATCATCTTAAGCATGCCACAGAAACTCTAAAAACTGTCTCATATTTGCCACCACAGATACAAAATGAATTCATTCATCTTTTGGCATCTACAGTTCGAAATCGACTAATAAACGATATCAAAAGAAATAAATATTATGGACTTTTGTTTGATTCAACTACTGATACCTCTCATCGAGAACAAATGTCCCAAGACGTTAGGTATGCAGATGTTGATTTTATCAATAAAAAAGTTTCCATCAAAGAATCTTTTTTGGGTTTTATTGAAATACATGCTAAAGATCGAAAATACAATTTTAGAAAATTAAATTCCGATGAAATTAACAAACTGCACATCACAATGTTACAATAATGCTGACGTGGTGGCAGGTCATACATTCAACAAAGAATAATGGGAAAAAATCATAAAGCATTATTTGTAAATTGTGATAACCATTCATTGAATTTAGTAGGAGTTACTGCAGCTAAACAAGATCCAATCGTTGTGACATGTTTTGGAATAATTGAAAACATATATCTTTTTCTCACGTTCAACGTTAAAATGGAATTATTAAAAAATGCTTTAACAAAAACTGTCAAACGTGAATCTGAAACACGATGGAGCGCCAGAATACAAGCGGTTAGCGTTATCGTCGATGTGTTAGAGAATATAGTAGAACTATTAGAAAAATTAGCAGAGGACACTACCACTACAAGTGACACCAGAAGTGAAGCTACAATTCTATTGCAAAATATAACTTTAGTTCATTTCTGGTATGAAATCTTAAGGAGGATTGATCGTATGCAATTCAGATTACAAGATCCTAGAATGAATTTTAGAGAAGCGTTCTATGATCTTGAATTATTAGCCACTGAACTAGCCGAAATTCAAGATCAAGACAAGCTCTGTGAAGAGGCAATCGAAAAAGTGAAGTTTCTTTATGAAAAATGGGTTATTGATACAATAATACGTGTAAGAAGACGCCGCAAAATGCCCGGAGAATTGGCTAGAGATGTTGATCTTTCCGCAGACAGTGAAAAAGAAAAGCGTTCTTGATCGTCTTCAACAAGAAATATTGTACACGATTTACACGATTAAGTGACCATAATTTCAAATTTGGATTTCTACTAGACGTTGAAAATTTATTAAACAAGGATAATGTTGATTATGACCTCGAAAAAAATTGTAAAAATGTGGGTGAATATTATAATACAGATTTCAATGGAATTGAAATATGTGACTGCAAAATGTTACTCCGCAGTAGAAAAGAAATTGAACCTAAAACTCCAAAAGAATTTCTTACTTTTATAATCTCGTATGGAGAAGATGTTTTTTCCAAACCTGAGAGTGTCACTTCAAATACTCCTAAATATCTTAGTATCAATTGCTAGTTGCGAACGTTCATTCTGCAAATTAAAATTAATTTTGACATATCTACGATCATCGAATGGACAAGAATGCCTAATTGACCTAGCATTTTTAAGTGTGGTACTAAAAAGTATTATGCCCCGGGCGCGAGTTAAGCTCGCTACGCCACTGAATAACTCTATTTTATCTTAGCTTTCTCTTGACATACCTCAATAAATTATAATTCCCTAGCGTGTTCCTGACCTACCTCAAGAAATAATGCATTAGAATCTTAATAACTTATAATAATGTATAATACTGTAAAACAGCATACTCTTGAACTACCTTAATATTTATTGTATTTTTCTAGCTTACTCTTGACCTCTCACAATCTTATAATATATTTGATTATTAAACAAGTTTAAACAAGACAGCGTTGCTAAGTTAAAGACTAATTTGGTGAGCATAGCTAGACCAATGCATAGTTTCTTGAAGTAGGTCAACAGCACGCTGGGGCACTATAAAGGTATTTAAGGTAGGTGAAGAGTACGCTATGCCAATTAATTATAAGCAAAGGCTTTTCTTCTCTAATAAACTCCCTAATAAATTTATTGTAAACCAGAGTGTTTCTTAATATAAAATTGTACATAAATTTACATTCGTTTTAAAAACTATTCCGAATAAATGACTTTCTATAGCTAATCTAATCTAATTTAGATTTAGAGTCTGCCTACCCACCATGCATCAAATTTTTACGTGTTTACTCACTCAAATATTTTACCTTTTTAAATTCTTTCTTATTCAAAAAGTTTTGTAATAAATAAACGTTTTTGTTTATATTTCCAAGATGCATCATGAAGTTACCGCCTCAACCCATTCATCGATTACATATTAGGTAGTATATAGTAACAATGGGGATACCTCAAGGTTCACAGTTGATAATACATAAATTACTAATCTAATGCTAATAATACATTTTTATTAAAGCAAAAAGATACAGGGGAAAATATTGAGATAAAAATAGTTTCGAAAATGACAAAAGAAGCATAGAATTATGTATAGCAAACAACCTCATTGTGACAAACACAAAATTCAAACACAAAGACATAGAAAAATACAATAGAGAGAAGTCAGACCAAAAAAATAATATACTACTCCTCAATAGACGCAGAAGAATGGAAAAAGGTGAAAGATGTTAAAGTAACAAGACAAGCTAAAATAGGGAGCTACCACTGCTTGGTAAAAATATAAATTAACACAGGAGCAGAAAACTTGAAGAGTACGTAGTCGAAAATAATAATAAACAAAAACACAAAAAGCCAAAAATTGAAAAGAAAGAAACTAGGAATGAATACTAATCAAAAATAAAGAAAAAGAGATAGAAAATAGCAGAAAGCAAATAGAAAGTAAAGTTCAAAGAAATCATAAGTGAATACATAGACAATGATTTGACCACGGAAGAGAGATATGTCCAAAAGGAACTGAGGAGAAGAAAAAGCAGAGGGAAACAACGTACGAGTGGGATAAACGATAATCTGGATGAATTATGGAACGTAATCAAAAACACAATTCTAACAACAACAAGTGAGATATGCGGTGTGAAGAGGGTAAATGTAAATGGCAAAAAACCGACAAAATGGTGGAAAGATGATATAAAAGATGAAGTCAGAAACAAAAAAGAAAAATGGAAACAATACTTGAAAAAGCACACCGAAAGCAGCTACATAGTATACAAAAAGCAAAGAACCAAAGTTAGCGTGGAAGGAATTTGGAAATAAATTGGAAAAAGATAGCAAAGGCAGCCAAAAACTGTTCTACAAAGTACTCAAAAATATGAGAGGAAATGACAAATACGAAATTAAACAAATACTAAGAAAAGACAAACGACTTCTTGCAGATGAACATAAAATTATGGAAAGATGGAAATACTATGTCCAAGGATTATTATTTACTACACAACTAGAAGATAGAGAAGAGAGAAGAGACAATATACAAGACAAAACAAGAAGTGGGCAAAGCATAAGAATACAAGAAGTAATTGATGCAATTAAGGCGACAAAGAGAGGCAAATCTGCAGGTCACGACAGAATCCAGAGATGATCAAACTGCTTGGGGAAAACTGTATACAAACATTGAGAAGAATACTCAATAAAGTATGGAACATTGGAATAATACCAAGATTAGAAGACCGGCATTATAGTACCGTTATATAAAAATAAAGGCGATAGTAAAATTTGCATGAATTATAGGGGAATAACTCTAATGAGCATAGTCGGAAAAATATATGAATCCATTCTAGACAAAAGACTAAGAGACATAATAGAATCTCAGCTTGAAGAAGAACAAAGCGGATTCAGAATATGATATAGCACTTAGGACCTTATTGTTACGATAAAACAAATAATACTAAATTATGTGGTAAAAATCTTTTGTAAAGCCTTAAATTTGCTCGTTGATAATAATATGCGGGTATGACTACTTAATTACTAAGAATATTTTGGGAATGACCGATTAAATTGATACAACTTGATAGTTTCTAATATTTGCTCTACAACTACTATTATAGCTTACATACCAGAAAAATAGTGGGCGATAATGGAAGAACGCATATTTTATGAATTGAAGCCTTTCCAAATATGTTAAAATTTTTTGGAGAATATCATTATGTATAATATTAGAATCTTTTTGTAGTATGTTGGATACTTAGGACCTTATTGTTACGATAAAACAAATGATCGAAAAGAAGATAGCAGCAAATCAAGAACTATATGCGGCATTTATAGATTTAGAAAAGACTTTTGATAGAGTACACCAAAAACTGGCCTGGGATAGTTTAGCGAGGAGAGGAGTATATAAACAACTGAGAGTAGCAATCAGAAGTGTATATCAAGATAATAAAATGTATATTAGGAAAGACAATTCACAATCATCGGAATGACGGTCTGCGATAAGGTGGAATACTGAGTCCAAAATTATTTATAATCGTAATGGATGACGTTATGAAAGAAATAAAGAATGCAGTGAAGAAAACACATCTAGGATATTGCAACCTAACACCGACATATATATCGCGCCTTGCTTTCGCGGACGACTTAATGATATGTGAAAGATCTACAAAGCAATCTTTGTATATGGGAAAAAGCCCTAGAAAAAAAGAAATATGTGAATAAATACGTCAAAAACAAAGGCTATGGTTTTTGGAAGAACAAATACCACAACGGTTAGCGTAACAAGTAAATAACTTCAAATACAAAACGATGGTAACATGGAAGTGGAAATAAATAACAGAATAAATAAAACAACTAAAATATTCCATTTAACGAAGAATAAATTTATAGGAAAGAAAGAAGTAGACAAGACAACCAAAATGATAGTTTACAAAACTATTTACAGACCAATTTTGACGTACGGAGCGGAAAAATGGGTACTAACAAATGAACAAAAAAGTAAGATTCAAGCAATAGAAATGAAGTACTTGAGGAGAGAAAAAGGAGTAACACGCATGGATGGCATAAGATAGACATAGGATCGATTCAGGATTGGATAGAACAAAAACAGCTAAAATGGTATGGACACTTTATACGCATGAGGGATACGAAACCAGCGAGGCGCATATGGGACACAAGAACAGGAAGAGCGAAAACACGAGGAAGATCAAGAAAAGAACAGATGATAGATATGATAGATGATAGATGATAGATATGACAGATGACAGATATGACAAATGAAAGATGACAGATATGCCAGATGACAGATATAAGAGTTGACAGATATGACAGATAAGATATATGACAGATGACAGATATGACAGATGATAGATAAGACAGATGAAAGATATAGGAGATGACAGAAGTAGTTAAAACATGAATGAAACGAAACTTAGACTGGATAGAAGCAAGAAAAATTGCAAAGGACAAAAGGAAATGGGCATTATTTGTACACCTTATTAAGGAAAAATTTATATTAAATGCACAGAATAAATATAACCCTTACACCTTCAGGTAGAGAAAGGGTCTTAGATTATATACAGGGTTTCCCGTTAATGTGGGGAAATGGCTGGAGCACAGTTTCCTGGGGCCAAAATATGATGATTGAACACAACGTATCTATATCCAAAAATTTACGGTTAAGCCTAAAATTGTCTTCAAAGTTCTAAAAAAATGTTTTCTTTTGTTTATAACAATTGACCACTTTATTCGATTTGAATGAAATTTATTATTAATAACTACCATAATATGCATCATTTATGTTATTATGGACATGAAGTATAGAAAACAAGAGTACCACCACTTAAAAACTATAATATTTTTTTATTGGTGCAACCAATAAATAGTAAAAAAAATACTACTACAAAAACTTCTTTAATGTTACCAATGACTTTGCGAGCAGCCTGTACTTACATACATTTTGATATGGACAAATTTAAAGCATGGTTGAAACATGGTGTTACAAAAATGTTGGACAAGGTTGATTGCAATATAGATTCAATTCTTCCATTATAACGGAACTGTTCCAATTCAAGTATGAGTAACATCATTATAATTATCATATTTCAAGAGGCGTTTGTGAAATATGTTTAACTGTTTTCCAAATGATTTATGTCATCAGCTGTAATTCGAAAAGTAGGATTTCCAGAAAATTGCCCTCGTTTGTAATAGATTTATCTCGTAAGGGAATATTTTGTTTCTCCAAAAAAAAATATTTTTAATTTCTTATATCTCGTGATGGAGTTGAAAATATTTTTTAAATTCAATTTATTTTCCCGATATCTTTTTAAATATAAATAATTTTACCAAAACCTATAAAAAAGTATTTTAGGTACCGACGAAATGAACATCGTTTGTTAATGAATATTTTTTATAACCTCCTTGATTTTCCAAAGAAAAAATATGTTCTATTTCCCAATATTTTTTTAAAGATCATAGAAATTGCAAAAACCTTCAAACAAATGTTTTAGATACCGAGAATACGAATAAATCTTTTAATATTTATGTGTGGTTATATATCGGTGAAAGTCACATGATGACCACATCACCATTTTTATTTTTAATACTTTGCATGTTGTCTGCCATAGTGGTATGTACTACAAGTATACGTATATTTAAGGCTACGCCAGCTTCAGGGCTCGTTTCAGCGCCGGCGATAAACGCGTGCTTTGGTAGGACCATGCGAACCCAACCACGGTCAACAGCTAGTATATTCTGATACATCCAAAAATTGTTTTAGGAACCGCCAAAGAGGAAAAAGCTTTCTGGAGCTCAATTTCGAAATAAAAAACGAGAAAAGGAGATACTGAAAGAAAAAACATAGCTGGTTCTATGATTAAATTTTTAGACAAAGCAGAAAATAAGGATTGTCAAGAAATTACTGAAATGATAAATAGAAGAATCTGAAGAGCAAACAATTATCATAATTACAGCCAAAGTCCTTCAGATAGTGACTATAGAAGTGATATTTATAGAAGTGAAGGTACTTCTAAAGAACCTGTAAGCGGTATGCCGTAATCAGAGGTTTCTATCAGTTTGGCATGTATTGACGACCCGGGTTTGTGGCCAAATTCGGCAAGATAATGGTGAACCTTCATCATGAAGACCTTCTGTGGCAGCAGCGTCACCGATGCAGGCAAGAGTGGAAGAACATTTTAGTATGAACTCAAGCCTTTCCATGTGCAAACAAAATTTTTGTAAGAGTTTATTGTTATTTTCCATTGTATTATGTGAGTACAGTGGATAAATAAATACTACTACTACTACTACTACTAATAGTGATCTTGTTGATATTTTAGTTAGGCGTGGTCCCGTACAGGTGCGTAACCACAGTTTTCCCCTTAATGTTAATGGACGAAAATTTAGTGACTATTACTATTATAGAAAACTTTGTAATGGCGAAGAAATTAACAGAGAATGGCTTGTTTACTCTATTTCAAAAGATTCCGTTTATTGTTTTTGTTGCAAAATGTTTGGTAACACTGCAAGTAGTCTGTCTGATTTGAGCGGTTGTTCGGATTGGCAACATTTATCATTAACCTTGAAAAGACATGAAACCAGCGATTTTCACAATAAAAATGTGAAATCATGGATGCAATTAAATAATATGGTCAAAACTACCACTACTGTCAATCAGATGCAACTGAGACTGTTCGAGTCAGAAAAACAGCATTGGTGTGATGTATTGGATAGAATTATTGCCGTTTAAAGTTTAAAGTTTTTATCACGTCAATGTCTGGCTTTTCGAGGTTCTTCGAAACATTTTTTTCTAAAAGCAATAGAATTGATAGCTTCTTTTGATTCAGTTATGCGGGAACATATTTGCAGAATTTAATTGAAATCTGATTCTTGCCGCAAGGGTATGGCTCACTATTTAGGGGATCAAATACAAAATGAAATTATTGAACTACTCGGCACAGCGATAAAAAATGTATTTTGGGCAAAGTTAGAGAATCAAAATATTTTTCTGTCATATTAGTCTGCAAGCTACACAGAACAAATAACCGTAATACTTAGATATGTTTATCTAAACAATACAGATAAAAAAGTAGAGGTACGCGAACACTTCATTGGTCACCAGTTCAACTGGCGTGGGTTTATTGAATTTTGTTTTGAATTTTTTTCACAATTAAACCTTGATATTCAAAATTTGCACGGGAAAGGTTATGATAATGGTTCTAACATGCGTGGAAAACACAATGAGTTGCAGAAAAAGATTTTGGAAATCAATCATCGTGCATTTCATCTATGCTCAGCTCATAGTTTAAATTTAGTAGTCAATGATGCAGTAAATATTACGCACCAAATTATCAATTTTTTCGACATAATTCAAGAAATCTATGATTTCTTTTCATTGTTTACAAAAAGATGGTTGATAATTTGCAAACATTTACCAGATTTAAAAATAAATGCTTTGAGTACTACGTGATGGTCCAGCAGAATTGACGCGATCAAACCATTACGATATCATCTAAAAAATATATTTGATGCTCTGTTTGAAATATCTGAAAATACGTCTGAGTGGGATAGTGCCACAACACATAAAGCGCATTCGCTCGCTTTAAAGGTTCAAAATTATAAATTTATGTGCTCTGTTGTAGAGAAATTAATTATTTAAGTAAAATGATGCAAAGTCCTTCAGTGAATGATCCCAAGTCAATATGCATACGTTTGCTAAATAATTTGATCGCTAAGTTAACAAATAATCGCACGGATGAACATTTTGAAATTATTTTACAAGAAGCTGCCGAAACTGCACAAAAACTAAATGCTGAAACAAATTTCCCACCATTAAGTACACTTCGTCAAATAAGAAAACCGACACAATTTCAGTATGAACAACGGGATGAGGTTATATTAGACCCGAAAATCAATTACAAAGTAGAGTTTTTTTTTTTAAATTTTAGATCAGTCATCAACTTCCTTAAAAAAAGATTTAAAGAGTTAAAAACTTTAGACAACGTGATTGGCTTTCTTTGTAGTTTATTATTTAGTAGCCCCAAGGAAGAATTGATAAAACTTATAGACGATTCGAGAAATGAAGCTGACATTGAAGGTATTGATTTATACAATGAAATTAACGCCTTGAAGCTACATTTTGTAGAAAATCAGTCTACAGATCCACATACAGTTTTGCAATATCTTTACACAAATAATTTAATGCCGACCTTTTATTTGAATTTATAAGGAACGGAGAGATTCGTAGTTTGATTTATTTATTACGTTTTAACATTAAAAAAAAATGTAAAAAATAACGACTCATATGTACATGTATGTAGTCATTTATTAGAACTGGCTTTCAGAAAATAGATTAAACTTGTACATTTTACAAACATATTTAATGAGAAGACCGTGCCTTCATATTTTTCACCAAACAATTTGGTGAAATATCGGATGTCGCAACAGAGTGTTCTCGAAATGTGAGTCTGTTAATATTGTCCGTGTTTTTGATTTAACAAACTTTATTCTCGAAAATGGCTGCTCACATTTGTATGTACATTTTTTTCTGAGCCAAAGATGCGAGATTTGGAAATTTATCGGTTAGTAAATATTTTTTATAAATATCGGTTATCGGCGTGTCTCCAAATATCGCCTTAAAATCGGATTTTTCTTGCAATTCAATGAGTTCCATTTGCAATGAAAATGGAGTTTCTTCTATTTCCACTTCAAATGGGGAGGAAAAAATTTTCAGACTTGCTTCTTGACTTGACGTGACCATGAACAAGTTGTTCTTGGGTTTGCAACTTTGTATTTAATTCATTCATATGACTTGTTACATCAACGAGAAACGAAAGATCGCAGACCCAATTTGTGCTGTTTAGCTCTTGTACATGTTTCTCTTTCATATCCATAAAAACAAATACCTCATCTTTGAAATCATAAAATCGTTTTAACATTTTTGCTTTACTTAACCAACGCATTTCACAATAAAATGTCAGATCTTCAAATTCCGCATGCAGTTCTTCCAAAAATGTTTGGAACTGACGGTGGTGAAGTGCTCTTGATTTAATGAAATTTATACAAGAATCTACCGTTTTCATTACATGTGTAAATTTTGCACACAAATTATGTTGATGTAAAATGCAGTGAAATGCACTCAAATCTTCAGTGTCTATATTCCTACTACATATTTAGTTCGAATTTAATTCTATTGACAACTCCTAAATTAGAACCAACCATAGCTGGAGCACCATCAGTAGAAATTCCACTTAGATTCTCCCATTTAAGCTCAAATTGATCAAAAACTGCTTTTACTTCTTCGAAATTTTTTTCTCCTCGTGTGGCACTTCTTTCAGATTATTCGCCGCACTCCTCGAAGGATTTCGGGGCTTTCTGAAGAATTTTATCTAAGCGGGTTTCAGTTACTCTTCTGTACAGAAGAGCAGTATCTACAGTACGATGATAGCCGGAACCAAATTCGGTTTCTCGCTGATATAGATATTATACAAGGCTGGGGATAGAGCAGACCCCTGAGGAACAATTGATAATATCAAACTGTGGATCACAAAATTTTCTGTTAGAAGGTACTGAGTCTGGATTAAGTATTTAGGATACTTAAATCCAATTATTTGATAGATAAGGTCCGTATGCCAAAATCTGTCAAACCCCTTTGAGACGTCTAGGAAAACTAGTACAGTGACTCTTTTTATAGCAAAGGCCTTAGTGATATAATCGGTCACTCTCAACAGCTGATGATGGGTGGATAGTCGAGCCCGTAAACAGACCATGGAGTCGGGAATAATTTTATGAACTTCAGTGACTAACAAGGTTTTATCGAAAAGTTTACCTAGAACACTGAGCTAATTGGGCGATAGTTTTAAGAAAATGTTGGCGATTTTTCCGCCTTGAAGATGTTGACTACTGCGGCCAACTTTCAAACAGATGTAAAAGAGCCCAGTCTCATAGCCATATTTGCTATATTAAGCAGAGCGATTCTATCCTCTTGGGCAAGATTTTTCACCATTAACGTGAAAATACTGTCGTGACCAGAAGCTCGTCCAGAATGGTTGCTTCACAGGACCACTCACAATCGTAGAATTATAACTTCTGGCGGATCTCATTTATTTATTAGTAAATTGTCACTCTAGGCTGTCGACAAATTGTTATAAAAAAAAGGTGAGACCCCTCTCGCCAATTAACGCTCGATTATTAGTTCTCTTTTCTTGAGCATTTTGAAAAACTTCCACACAGTAACGACCTAAGCCATCGATCCAATTGTTCATTACTCAGGATGCGTAATTTATCTCCCGCCCAGCAAACGAATTGATTAGCTTCCGTGCGGAGGAATGAATCTCAAATATTTTGTGGGGCTCGGGGAAGGAAATCCTTCAAATCGTTTACTATTTGAAAGCTAAGAGCATGACCATGAAGACCTTAGAGATAGCTGCTTTAAGTTCGATCGTCGAATTGATGACATTAAGGGGAATGATTAAATTTTCCACCTTCAACTTATGATTGTAGATTTAATTTCTCTAGCTGGTCTAGTAATTCCGACTGTTAGGTCCAGAAAGACCGAACCTGAGTTCGTTTGAAGACCAGATTTCATGGTCCCAGATCGAGAAAATAGCGTTATCTATGATATTAGGTCGGAAATTTGAAGTGGTAGAATATTGGGCATTCAGACTCAACCGCTTTGATATTCGGTTACAGTTGTTGATGAACTGACACTGAAAAGTGTCTTTTCCGATTCATTCGTTACTTTTAATTATAGTTTTAAAGGTTCTGAGATGTTATGTTGAATGCCTAAAATATGCGTAAGTATTTTTGTCTGATAGTTTTGAGAATGAGTTATGAGCAAAATTTGTTATTTCTTCTGGTAGTTTTAAACGTTTAGATTCCAAAACTTATTACGTTTATTTCTATATTCTGAAAGGTTTTTTAAAGTAACGTCGAATGTCTTAAATAATAACAAAGTTCTTTACTTTTTCTGATGGTTTTAAAACATTCCAAACAAATTTGGACATAATTAATGACTTTCACTGATGGTTGTAAAGGTTCTAAGACATTGTAACGAATTATCAAACTACAGGCATTTGTTTTTGTTCTGTTGATTTTCTCTGATGTGTACAGTGCTGTTGTTTGGTGTATTATACCAGGATTCTCCAAAAACTTCTAGAATTCTTTATTACAGAATTCGTCTCCTCTATCAGATCGTAGAATCTTAATTTTTACTTCTCGCTGGTTTTGCATTTCAATTCTTAAATATTTTGAAATATTTGAGGACTTGTTCCTTAGATGTAACATTCCAAAACCAAAAAATACGACCAAAATTAACTTTTGAGTTTTATAAAGAGTTCCAAAGATTATGAAACATTATTCTGATTATCCAAACAATGAGCAAAATTTTGAAACGATGAAGACTAAAATATGGGCAAACGCATTACGCCGAGATAAAAGGATCATTCAATTTAGGGGAGTCTGGTAGCAATTGTATCTCGTAAGGATTATCTGAGCCCCAGATGCGCAAAATATTTGAGGACTTGTTCCTTCGATGTAACATTCCAAAACGAAATAATATGAGCAAAACTAATACTTTTACAAATAGTTTCAAACATCATAGGTCGAAGAGCCAGCAATTATTTCATGTAATTCAATTTGATATCAATAAAAATATCTAATATTTGCGGTATCGGTAGTATCTCTGCTCTCATCGAGAGCAATTGAAAATGCCTTAAACTTCTGCAACTCACGTAACTTAGGATTTGATTTGATATCGTTGGCCATATCATCGAGACGTCTTGTTATAGTCCAGCGAGAAAGACTTATTTTTTCTATATCGTCGCTCTTTTCAGGACACAGTTCTTTAACGACAGCACTAAGACACTCTCTAACAACATCACCTTCAGAATAAGGTTTAGAATGCTTTGCAATTTTTTCACTAATTATAAAACTTGCTTGTACAATACTATTGCATAAATCACTTTGTTTGTCTGTTGCGCAGATAAACATTTTTTCAAATTTATTATTTTATCTTTTCTTTGTTGCCCATTGAGATTACTATAACTAGAATGTTTTGATGTAAAGTGGCGTTTTAAATTAAATTCTTTTACCACTTAAACAAACAAGCTTGTTTTTTTGCATAATAAAAACGTAATCGTTAGTCCACTTATCTAGAAAAACACGATTTTCAATATCAACTTTTTTTCTCTTGTCTGATATCATTTTAAAGATTATGTTAAATTGTAAATTAAGTATGAATTTAGAAACTGCTGAGCCTCACTACAAATAACTACGTGCTTTTTCTCTGCTGACTCTTCCTACACTAATCAACATACTTACAGCCAGTGCAAATAAGACGGAGTTTTTGTATTTAGTATTAAACCATTGATAATGGTCACTTTGTGTCCGAAATATATATTTGGTATTTCAAATAAACTGTGTGAAGAAAGGTTTTTAGTGCTTTATTTTATAATCAAGTTTATCTTCACGTAACTCATCCAATTAATTTACTAGACGGGGTTTTCCCTGTTTATTGAATGCTGAGTTGACTAAATACAGTACAAAACTTTATGATACCTATAAAACTTTACGATCCTTAGATTATGTGAAAATTATTAAGAATACATATATATTTTTTTATTTTCAAGGGCCAGGTCTAGTGACATTAGAAAATTGTGCTGAGGGCCGGATAAAATGAAATCAGGGGCCGGGTCCGGCCCGCGGGCCGTACGTTGCACATGCCTGCTGTATTCGATCAAAAGTTTTGAAGAAGTTAGAGTAAATTGTATCTAGCTACAAACTATACTAAATCATGTGATAAAAATGTTCTGTAAAGCCTTAAATTTGCTCATTGATAATAATGTGTGGGTATGACTACTTAATTACTAAGAATATTTTGGGAATGATAAATTAAATTGATACCATTTGATAGGTTCCAATATTTACTCTACAACTACTCTTATGGCTATCAAATCAGAAAATAAAGGGTGTGAATGGAAGAACGCATATTTTGTGAATTGAAGCCTTTCCAAATATAAGAGAATTTTGATAATAATAAATTGAATTTATACCACTTGATAGTTTCCGATATTTGCTCTACAATTACTCTTATGGGTTGCTTACCAGAAGAATAGAGGGCGAGAATAGAAGAACCCATATTTTGTGAATTCAAGCGTTTCCAAATATGTTCAAAATTTTTGGAGAAAATTATTATGTATAATATTAGAATCTTTTTGTAGTATGTTGGATAAAATAATAATAATACCTGATACCTAATACTTAATACCTAATACCTAATACCTTATACCTAATACCTAATACCTAATACCTAATACCTAATACCTAATACCTAATACCTAATACCTAATACCTAATACCTAATACCTAATACCTAATACCTAATACCTAATACCTAATACCTAATACCTAATACCTAATACCTAATACCTAATACCTAATACCTAATACCTAATACCTAATACCTAATACCTAATACCTAATACCTAATACCTAATACCTAATACCTAATACCTAATACCTAATACCTAATACCTAACATCTAATACGTAATACATAATACCTATTACCTAGTACCATTCTAACTTGCTGGAAAAATTCCTGAGATTTATATTTATTTATACATTTAAGTCTTTTACTAATTGAAGGATAGGTTTGAGGTCATCCACCCACCCTAGACATGCATTTAAACATGTATCAACATACGTTGAATGTAATTGGATAAAATTATCTGTCTATTGTTACGAGTAAGTATTATAATCTATATATAAATATTTATGTATCAAGACGATACGGTATTGTTACAATTTATTCCATTTATACACTTTCCGGAGTAAAGTAGTCGTGTGTCGTGTTTTGTTTTTCTTTTGTTATCTGGAGTCGTGTTATCATCCCACATTGTGTTGAGTATGTTAATTCGCGCCGCGAAAATGAGGGAGGTAAAATTTTTAGAATTATCAGGGAATTGAATTGTGCCGGCGCGGGTGGGGGGAAAAAGGGACGAGTTTACGTCCATTTTATGGTTGCATAAAAGCGCCGGAGGAGGAAAACAAGGGGGAATTAAAAAGTGCGGCGTCCGCGTCTAAATACAGGTAAGGCGTGCTTGAATGGTGGAGAGTACGCCCATGGGCGTGCTCGGTGCACCACGCCTCGGACTCGTTTGCCTGATCGTAATAACCGAAAAAAAAAGAAAGAAGAAAGGATCAGCAGTGGATGGAGAATGCCGGGTTATTACGCCCGCCCAGGTGCATCGGCTGCAAGGGGGGAATACAAAGCATAACATGCTGTCATCAAAGTGGAAAGGAAGTCTCCGGAGCAAGAGATGACGGGATGTTGTTGGGATGTTGGATATTCGGCCGCGGGGTGGGGATAAGGGGGAGTGGGGTCGCCGCACACAGAAGTGCCACCAAAAAATGGCAGAATCATCGTCGTTTCGCCGGTGACGCCGCATTCCTTTGATAGCGTCTCGACGGTGTGCTGTGGTCAGTTGTGCCGAACGAGCGCCACTGGTCGGACCGTGACTGGAAACCGGAAAGCGGTACCCTCGTTCTAAATCAATTACACACACCAGGAGCACGAGAGAGCGAAACCCGGCCGTAAAACACGCCTCCCATAGTGGGAGCCGACCAATCTCAACGCTCTCGCGCCGTATCACACTAATCTTGTTAAATGTGAGTCAAAAGATTCTAAATATTCATTCTGTCAAAACATCTTGCTTCTGTTGTGGCGGCGCGTATTCACTACTTCACTACCTCACACCTTACCGCACGACACGACAATGTGCAACCCGCGCGCCCAATTAACCTCTCGACGACCATGAAGTGCGCCTCCGGAAAAACGCTCCACCGAAGAGCAACACTCACTCTGTGATTACACGTGGCCCGGTCAGACCAAACCCTCTCGCGCGCCGCAGTGTTTTGGTTACAGTGTCGCGTCTATAAACAAACAAACAAACCAAAAAACAAAACAATAAAACAAAAGAAAAACAGTTTCTCTTTGAATGTGATGGTTAGCACCAGGTGATGGACGAGAACTGCACGATGAGGCCGTGCGCCACTGATTTCAGCATCGCAGCCATCATGTCCAGGCACGGCAGGGCCAGGACCAAGTGCCGCGATCCGCCGGACGCGATCTCACCGCTCGGTAAGTCAACTACCCACCATCGGCAAATAAACAACGGCGGAACGCACCAATTACAGCGCGCTTAAGACAAATAAGCATCGCGTCAATTATCTCGAAATCGCGGACGTTTTGTACACAGCGATCCGAGAAAAATCATCTGTTATTTGACTAGACGCGGAAACATCTGACGAACGCACCAATTACGGCGCGCTTAAATTAAACTAATGAGACAGGCCAACATAAAAATGTATACAATACGCCCCTCTTCAAGAAATCCGAATCAAAACACCGCGTCCATTATTCTAAAATCACCGTTTAATTATGCCAGACAATAAGAATTAATCATCGCGGACACGTTTTACTAAACACCAAAAAAAATGTGTTAATGAAGAAACGCATGTGGTGTGTAGCAAGTTAACAGTTTTTATAATATCAAAAAAACAACCGCGCGCAAAAAACCAAACAGAGTTGAGGCAAATACTAAGAAAAGGTATAAAAAAATTCTACACGAACTAATGTAATAATAAAAAGAAGATAATTGTTCGGTTTAGTCTTATATAAATAGCTTCTCATAATTATTAATGTTAAATAAAAGTCAATTCCTTTACCTAATATTATTTGAGAGAGAAACATTCACGAGTAGATTATATTAAATGTTTTTTTTTAACTTAAAACATTATTATATAATGAATGTCACAGTTTTATTATTTTAAAATAGAAATATAAAAAATGATAAAACAACTAAAAAATGCTATTTAAATAACTGTGTTTTAATTGACAAATATTTTTTCTCGTTTAAGTTATCTCTTAAGAAGAAATTCCCTTACAATATTTCCCTTAGAAACTCAATTAAATATGTTACGATATTAAGAAATCCAATCCGTCTAAAAGGCATAAATCATCACAGAGACGTTTTACTAAGAAAAACAAAAAAAAGTGTTAATAAAAAAGCGCATGTGGTGTTTAGCAAGTCAACAGTTCTTATAATATCTTAAAAAAAACAAACCGCTCTAAAACGCGACAAAAAACAACCCAGAGATGAATCGAATACTAAGAAAACGTATTTAAAAAAAATCTGAACGAAGTAAATGTTTTTAGAATTAATAATAAACAGAAAATATTTGTTCGGTTTATACATAAATAGCTTTTCATAAAAATATCTATAAATGAGTAAACCAATACAGCCATAAATATAGAAATATATACAGGGTGGACAAAAATATTACACACAAACGTCAATTTCTTTACCTAACATTCAAGAGAGGATCATTCATAAACATCTGAAATTTTTACTTAAAATATTATAAATAAGTGTATAATGTATATTGGAGTGTAATTCTTATAAAATAAATATAAAACCTTATAAAACAATTGAAATGAAATTTCTCTAATTAATAACCATGTGGGCTTAGCAATTTTTAAAATTATAATTCCTTTATATTCAAACCTTTTACATGCGTTAGAATTTCGTCACCCAAAATTTATTTTTTAACGTATGAAAAATATTCAAGAAACTTTTGAATTTTGTCAATCTTTGATTATAATGACCAACTTTTTAGAAGATATACAATTTTGTAAGGATTGGTATATATTGTTATCTTTACAGTAAGATTAAAATTTTGATAGATTATTAGCTGTTTAGTTAGTTAGATTTATAATATTTTTCATTTTAGGTCTAACATTTTTTAACATTTGTATAAGCTTAGTATTTTTAGTTTTTTTTTTCTTAATTTCTTAAAGCCTTTATATATGCCTGTATATTTTCTAGAATCTCACCTTTCAATTTATTATTTTTTATGAATAAACTGGTCATATTGTTAAAATTTAAAAATTTTCTCATATAAACAAAAAAAGTATCAAATTTAATACATTAATGAAATATTAGAAAATTTATTTTTAATATTAAGATGTAATATTAAGATGTAAGTATTGCAATTTTATTACCTAAAATTTATTTTGAAACGTTAAGAAATGTTGGGTCGATTATGTTACTTGAAGATAATAATAACTTTGATTAAAACACTTAAAACCTTTCTTCAATATTTTATTTTGCTCCAGATGTACATTTCGGACACAAGATGTACATCTGGGAATCAAAATAAAATATTGAAGAAAGGTTCCAAGTGTTTTAATCAACGTTATGAAACGTTTGAGAAATTTTAAAATTTTTAGACATATACATTCATAAGTATTGCAAGTATTGCAATTTTATGACGTAAAATTTATTTTGAAACGATAAGAAATGTTGGGTCGATTGAGTTACTTGAAGATAATAATAACTTTGATTAAAACGCTTAGAACCTTTCTTGAATATTTTATTTTGATACAGATGTACATTTTGGACACAAGATGTACACCTGGATCAAAATAAAATATTGAAGAAAGGTTCCAAGTGTTTTAATCAACGTTAAGAAATGTTTGAGAAATTTTACAATTATCAAACATATACATTCATAAGTATTGCAAGTATTGCAATTTTATTACGTAAAATTTATTTTGAAACGTTAAGAAATGTTGGATTGATTGAGTTACTTGAAGATTAATAATAACTTTGATTAAAACCTTTCTTCAATATTTTATTTTGCTCCAGATGTACATTTTGGACACAAGATGTACATCTGGGGATCAAAATAAAATATTGAAGAAAGTTTTTAAGTGTTTTAATCAACGTTAAGAAATGTTTAGGAAATTTTAGAATTTTCTCATTCTCTGATTATTATAATCAATTTTTTGTGATGTAGGCATACAATTTATAGAATATTAAAATTTTTGATAGTTTTTAAGTTTGCAGGCTTTTTAATATTTATCCTTTCATGCCTTAAGCACTAAAATTTATAAAAGCTCACTTCAAGCTATGAATTTTTTACATTTTTGTTCACAAGTTTGTAGAGCATTTATATTCATGCATATTTTCACCATTGACGGTCCTACAAAAACATTTTGCATTCCCATGGTTTTTCAGAAAAAAAAATGAATTTTGTCATTCACTGATTTGACAATTTCTTGTAGTGCGTATATATTCTACAGTATGGATAAATTTTTGATAGTTTCTTAGTTTTCTAGTTTTTTGATTAAACAAGAACGTTTACATTGTTGATATCACACTTTATATTGACGTGACTCGAGTTTCGATCATTAATTGATCATTTTCAAACTTCAATCTTTAAGTGTTTTAAGTTTGAAAATGATCAGTTAATGATCGAAACTCGAGTCACTTCAAAATAAAGTGTGATATCAACAAAGTGAAGGTTTTTGTCTAATTTTTCAAGGTGTATCACGAAGTTAACATCTCAACCATTAATCAATTAGTTTTTTGATATTTTTCTTTCAATGTCTAAAGTATTGAAATTCGTAAAAGATGGTTTTAATCTTAGAAATTTTACATTTATTATTAGAGAGAGATTTTTTTTATTGTTTTTAGTATTACTATTTATAAGTATAATGATTATTGTGTCTCTTCGTCCTCTTCTTGGCTATCGACCATCCTTCAGCCTATTATTATTATTTTTTTAAATTTATATTCAAGCATAATTTTTAGAATTTCGCCATTCAAAATTAAAATAATAATTGCATATTTCTCTAACTACATTCTCAATAATATAATTAATTTTTACTAATTTAGCAGACATTCTTTCTAAAAATAAATATCTATTGGAGAAAGAGAAAATGCTTTTCATAAAAAAAACAGTAAGAATTAAATAGGTAGGTAATTGTTGAAGCTTTAACTTCCGACTTTAAATCTTATAAAGACTACAAAACAAATCACTTATTCAACTTCTTTGGCTTTATTTTTATTTTCGGATGGTGTTTGATTCTACTGTATCAGTTTCCAAAATATTGGGTGTTTTCTTTTGAACTTTAAACATTAAATGTACAAAAATAAGTCTTATAAAAACTACGAAATAAATCACTTATTCAACTTCTTTCGCTTTATTTTTATTCTCAGATAATAATACAGATGTACTTGATTTTACTGAATCGGGTTCAAAAATATTATGTCTTTTCTTTTGATCATTTCTGTTTATTTTAATTTTTCTCTGAAACATACTTACATAATATATACAAGCATCAAAGAAAACGCCAAAAAATATATCAGTACATCATAAGTTCTCATTGAAGAAATCATCGAGAGTATACGGCTCCAATGTGTAAAGTAAATCACGAACTTCACTTTTCATTGTTTTGTAGCGTTTTATATTTTTGATTCTTTGTGGTAGATGATTATTTTATTTTTTCTCTAAAAGATACTTACACAATATATACAAGCATCAAACAAAACGTTCAAAAAAATATATCAGTACATCATAAGTTCTAATTGAAGAATTCATCAAGAATATAAGGATCCAATGTGTAAAGTAAATCATTAGCTTTATTTTTATTCTCGGATAGTAATACAGATGTGTTTGATTCTACTGAATCAGGTTACAAAATATTAGGACTTTTCTTTTGATCATTTCTGCTTATTTTATTTTTCCTCTGAAACTTACTTACATAATATTTACAAGCATCAAAGAGAACGTCCAAATATAGTATATTAATACATCATAAGTTGTCATTGGAGGATTCATCAAGAGTATACGGCTCCAATGTGCAAACCAAATCACGAACTTCACTTTTCATTGTTTTGTAGCGTTTTTTTTTTTATTCTTTGTGGTAGATGATTAATTTATTTTTTCTCTAAAACATACTTACAAAATATATACAAGCATCAAAGAGAACGTCCAAATAAAGTATATCAATACATCATAAGCTCTCATTGAAGAATTCATCAAGAGTATACGGATCCAATATGCAAAGTAAATCATTGGCTTTATTTTTATTCTCGGATGGTAATACAGATGTATTTGATTCTAGTGAATCAGGTTACAAAATATTGCGTTTTTTCTTTTGATCATTTTTGCTTATTTTTTTTTCTGAAACATACTTACATAATAAATACAAGTATCAAATAAAACGTCTAAAAAAAGTATATAACTCCTCATTGAAGAAATCATCAAGAGTATACGGCTACAATGTGCAAAGTAAATCACGAATTTTTATATAGCATTTTACATTTTTGATTCTGTGTGGTAGATGACTAAAGATCTTTATTGATGAATAATGTGCTCCCGTTTATTTAAAATTTAATCTTCATTTAATTTTAATACTTCATTCCTCTCTTCAATATTTGATTTATCAAGTCCCTCACATTTATTTTCTTGAGAATCACACTTGTCTTCCAATAATTTTTCTCTCAGTATGTTTTCTTTATTCCATAATATTTTTCTTGTCCAGGAAGTGTTTTTATGGATTTATAATGTTTTTCACATAATGCAACTTTTTCCTGAAGTTGTTATTGAGTACATAATATGTCTACAATATTGTGTTTTTTAGAAGATTCTGTATTTACAATCATAGTTGTTTTTTTATTCCATAATATGTTTTCTTCTTCGGGAAGTGATGATATGGATTTTTTTATTTTCTTCACATAATGCAACTTTTTCCTGAAGTTGTGATTTAGGACATAATATGTCTAAATTCTTTCGTTTTCTAGAAGTTGATTCTGTATTTACAACCAAAGTTGTTTATTTTATTCCATAATATTTTTTCTTCTTTAGGAAATGTTTGTATGGATTTTTCATGTTCCTCACATAATGCAACTTTTTCCTGAAGTTGTGATTTAGGATATAATATGTCTAAACTCTTTTGTTTTTTTTTTTTTAGAAGTTCATTCTGTATTTACAACCAACGTTGTTTTTTCTGAGAGAGAGAATAATATCTTTATTCGAACACTAAATACAATATGGGGAATATATAGAGATGATTTACAATGATGGTTAGTCTGTCCGTTTGGGCTATCGACAATCGGTCTTTCTGCCCTGTCTTGACTCTAAGTTATGTTTAAAAAATAAATATCTTTGCTAGCTAGCTTAACCGTCTTGATGATTCGAACTAATGAATTGATGTAGCGTGATTGATGGGTGTTTATGTTTAGGGGAGATGTTGGGGTTTCGGGGGGTACATAATTTATTGAGGAGTTTTTTCTGAATTAACAGTTTTTGGATTTTCGTCTAATTCAGCATTGATTTGAAATTTTCAACAATTTTGTTATCGATGGTTGTTATAGCTGTTATTTAAGTTGGTTCTGTATTTACAATCAAAGTTGTTTTTTTTCTTCCATAATATTTATTCTTCTTCAGGAAGTGATGGTATTGATTTTTCATGTTCTTCACATAATGAAACTTTTTCCTCGAGTCGTGATTTAGGACATAATATGTCTACAATCTTTTGTTTTTTTAGAAGTTGATTCTGATTCTGTATTTACAACCAAAGTTGTTTTTTTTTATTCCATAATATTTTTTCTTCTTCATAAAGTGATAGAATGGATTTTTCATGTTCTTCACTTAACGCAACTTTTTCCTGAAGTTGAGATTAAGTACATACCATTATATGTCTACATTCCTATGTTTTTTAGAAGTTGATTCTGTATTTACAACCAACGTTATTTTTTTCTGAATTAACAGTGTTTGGAATAGCTAATTCGGCATTTATAGATTCTCTAGAATTCCGGTCCATTTATTTGAAACTTCCAAGAGTTTCATTATCGATGGTTTTTACATCTGTTACTGAAGTTTCATATGAATAAAATTTATTATTGCACCTGGAGAGATTTAAAAGTATTTTGTTTCAAAGTAGCAAAGCTATCAGAGCAACATTTTGAATTCATCAAAGTGTTTAAAATTCTTGAATAACTAATAGTAAAATAAATATTTAATCCAAAACTTTGAATAACTCTTCACGTACTCAGCATCCCAAAAGAAATATCACTTTTAATGTTATAATTTCTGTCTAATAAACTGGATTTACGAAATGTTTTCGTATTTTTTAAGTTATGTTAAAAGGTTTACTTTAACCTCAAGTCCTGGTTGCAAGAGCGTTAATTTATAAAACAATGATAAACATCAAGTTCCAAGCCTGGATTTTAAAGTATAAAACAAATTTACAGGAGAAAAAAGTCAGCAAAATAAAAAATGGTACTTAATCAATATTTCATGTGCGAGACATTTTTTGAAACACCCCAAAGATTAATTCTACAGTATTTTGTATAAAATAAAACGCTTGTTTACTTTGCTTGTACAACTCTTCTATTGTCTTTTGTTGATTATATTTTCGATAATTTTTTGATTCGTTTACAATGGATGCTTTTACTTTGTTATACATTATTAATCACATATTAAACACAATTTTCACTTTGATTCTTTTTAGTTAATCATATGAAGTCTCTGGGTGGAATGTTTGCAAACTTTTTAGATACTTGCCTTGTCCATTCAAAGAGGGAACTACCTGTTATCAGACTTTTTAAAGTTAATGTACTGGTACACATTAACCCTCAAACCATCGTAGACTACGTAAAAAGTCTAGACATTGAGGGATTCGAAAAGGTCAGGCATAATTACAAAAGATCTCTTATGTCGAGGTAATTTCGGAAATCCGGGGTTATACTGTCTATTGGACGCATTTTAGCCCGATCCGAAGATTAATCCTCAATTTCTGATTAATTCGCGACTATTAGTAGAGCTGAGAAAGTCGTGATCAATAGAAATCTTGGGAAGATTAATTCTACATTAATTTTATACTAAACTAAAACACTCGTTTACTTTGTATAACTCTTATAATTTTTGTTGATTAAATGGTAACTTAATTTTGATAATAGCAAGTTAAGTTAATGAGACTATAGTTAACAAAAAAAAGATTCGTATAAACAATGCAAACAAGTAATTGTTGAGGCTTTTACTTTGTGATACATTTATGAATTATAAAAACACGAGTACCTTTTTTAATATCACGCACTTTGTGATATTAAAAATTAAATTAGAAGGTACTCGTATTTTTATAATGTAAACAAGTGTTTTATTTTATTTCCAAAATGCATATCGAAGTAGAAGCCTCAATTTAATAAAGCTTTTTAGAATATTAACATAATTTTTATCAAAAGCAAAAATCAGAATTACAAATAAATAATATCATAAGGAACAAAATTTGGAATATTATTTGATAATAAACTAAATGTATGAGTTCTTTTTTTACAAATATCACAGAAAATTAATTCGTTTTATAAGGATTACAAGTGAAAATACGCTATTATATTTTATTTATATATTTTAAGAATAACTCAACAAAACAAACAAACATGCTTCTAAATAATACGTATTAAGTGATATAATAACTATAACTTCATTCCGATTATATTAACGTAATATATGAGATAAAAAAAATCAAATTTTACAAATAAATTCCCTATGATTTAAACTTTGTGTTAATATTTTTGGATTTTATATGAGTCTATTAAATATTTAATTATGTCATTTGTAACAAATAATACCTAATTTCTAATTTAATTGGTAACAATTTATAAGTCTAGCCTTAATGTATAAAACACATTTAAGGTTATAAAGATATGTATCTGTCTATTGTCTTAACAATGAATAGTGCTAGACGTGTAGAGTTTTTCTTGATTCTAATCTTAATAGGCGTAATAAAATATTACTATTTATGTCACTTATTATATTATATAATTCATTATATAATTTAAACTTCTTAATTTTTTAATTAAAACAAATTTAAAATATCACTACATATTGGGTTAAGTTTAAAGTCATTATTTAATTTAATATACTAACAAACGGCGATGTTTTATAGTGAGAAATAATTTTATTCTGTTATGCATTGGCCATTTTTTTTTTTTCGAGTAACATCATCAAAGAATTTCTGGCCTTTCTCATTGTCTGAATTGAATTGTTTACTATTCAAAGAGTTTTGCAAAGATCAGAACAAATAGTAGTTGGAAAGCGCAAGGTCTGTTCAGTATGGTGAATCAAATCTCATCCATGCTCCAACAACTCCTAGCGGGTTATTAAACTTGTGTGCGGTCACACCCTTACGGTTTGCCAATTTTGATAGCTTTTCGTTGATGACTTTATTCAATTGTTCCAATTGGCGACAGTATACAGTCGTATTGATGGTTTGGTTCTGTAGTTGTAGCTCAAAATACACGACGCATTTGTAATCCCACCAAATTGAAAGCAAAACCTTATTTTCATTGAATTTTTCTTTTAAAGTGGTTGCAGCTTTTTTATCAGGCTTGCAACATAATCGTTTTAGAACGACGTTTTCGTAAACTATCCATTTCTCATCGCCAGTGATATTACGTTTCAGAAATGGATCATTTTAATTGTTCTTCAAAAGCTTGACGCAGGCGTGTATGCGCTTTGTTAAATAAATTTCTTTAATATTATTAAAGTTTGCGGTTTTTACTTTGTTATACATGTTTGAGTATAAATAAAAAACACTTTGTAACTTTGTTTGTATAACACTATTTATTTTCTGTTGACTATAGTTTCGGCATCTCAACGTGCCGTTACATACAGAATGTATGTTTTGATAATGGCACGTTGAGATGCTGAAACTATAGTCAACAGAAAATAAATAGTGTTATACAAACAAAATTACAAAGTGAATTTCTTTAAGTTCATGTGAAACCCAATTATTGAGTATACTAACACATCCCAGCTTGTGTGAATGCCTTTCCATGGTAATTTGAGAATTGTTTAATATTTTTGCGACCTCTCCAGTCGTATAATGGTTGTTTACTTCGATTAATGCCTTTATTTTATCATCTTCGGCTTCAACTGTTATTACTGAACGTAGCGCATCTTTAACATTCAAAATTTACTGAACGAAATTTGATAAACCAATGCTTGTACTGGAGTTCTATTAAACAATTTTTACTGCATAACTTTTTATGGACTTGCGCTGCGTTTTTCCATTTTTTGAAGTAAAACTTAAAACATAGCCATATTCCTCGGTTTGATTTGCCATCTTTCTGCCACTGCTTTACAACGTCTCCTGAATCGATTCATTTACTTTTTTATGACAATTGAAGTGTCTCCCTGTCAAATGTTTTTTTTTTTTTTTTGGTTAGATAATTGGACTGAAGATAGTTGATTTAAAAATACAAGTTTAGACATCTATTGGTCGGAACTGACTCAACCCAATATTTTACTCCTATATCTTAAAAACATATAGAAGTAAAATATTGGGTTGAGTCAGTTCTGACCAATAGATGTCTAAACTTTTATTTTTAATCAAATAATATCAATAAGGTATTAAAAACGACATTTTGGAAATTATTAACAATAATTACACATTACACTAACTATATTATAAATACTATAATTAATATATCCGAGCTATATCATTTACAAATAATGTACATGGTTTACATAAGGGTATGGCATTATTTCCACTTGTAATGCCTTAACGCTAATGATTTTGTCACGTATACTATACTTTTGCTTCTAAGAATAAATATCCATTAGAGAATAATAAAATACTGTTTAGGTGTAGGGTTTTCACTTAAAATACTTTTCATAACATCAGTAACAATTGTTTTGCGAAGAAAACATCTTTCTATCCTATTATAATTACAATTTTGAAAAACAGAAAAAGTATTTAATTTTGAAGCCTTACATGTACAATTTGGACTAAACGATAACAACCCTGATGTGTAAATGTTTTCTTATGAAAAGAATTGGCGAAAAGTTTAATTCACCCACTAAAAGCTTAAAGTTTTTTAATGGTAATTTGTACTGTAAGTAAAGAAGAAAAAAATGAATAAAAACTTCTATTATTACTCAATAACCGTCGTAACCAATCATTAATGTACTAGATTTTATCTACAGTCATTACTATAAATCAATCTATATTCACTACAAAAACTGATCTATGATTTAATCATAAGAGTTTGACAATATTTCTAGGCATAATGCCTTAACCAATATTATGAAAAAATGTAAAAAATGGTTCTTGAATAATTTCTTAGTTTGTTTTACTGACTTTTTATATTCATTCTTGATAATGCTATAACAAGTGAAACTAGTCGAGTAAAAAAAAATATTGTTGATGTTAAAGGCTTCTATTTCATTATGCATGTTGAATAGAAATGAAACACACTAATAACTTTGTTTGTATAACACGAAATTTATTTTTGTTAAATTTCGTGTTATACAAATAAAGTTATTAGTGTGTTTCATTTCTATAAAAAAAATCAGTGAAATAAATCAGGTGTTTATCAATTCTCTTCTTATTAGTAGAAAATGTTTGTAAGAATAAGTACCTAGAAAGACAAGAAGGAAATACGTTGTAATTGAAACACGATAACTTAGTTTTACCGTCGAAACTATACTATATTATAGTAATTGTGTAATTTTTTCAAATATAGTGATAAAAAAGTTATCTTGTTTCAATTACAACTCATTCAAGATGTACTACGTAGTAAACGCCCCTACTATTAAAAAAGAAGGAAATACTCTTTATCTGTTTTTAAATTATATTTAAAAATATCAAAATTTCAATTTTGAGCCATAAATGTACGTTCTGGGCAAAAACCAAATTTACTAGAAAGAAAAATATCCAAAATCATCAACAAAGTCTAAAATACTATTTAATAACGGTCCTAATTTATCCTCCATGTTCGAACAATTTCTTCTGAATATCAGAAAAGATTAATATTATTGTATAATATTGATTACAAGTGAAAGAACGCTATTTTTTAAACTATATCCTTTCAATAACCATCTTGAATTTTTTTACTATTTTTATTGGATTTTATATGAGACTTCTAAATGTTTGATATATAATTTTAAAAACACATAAATAATAACTAATTTCTAGTTAAATTGACAACGATTTACAACACTGGACTTGTGTATGTTTTAATCTATAAAACACATTTAAAGTTGTAATGCAGATATAGATCTGTCTGTTGTTCTAACAACCTGAATAGTGCGAAACGTGTAGAGTTTTGCTTGTTTGTAATCTAAATAGACACAGCAAAATTTAAAAAAATACATCACTTTATCATAGGGTTAAAATTTCTTGAATAATTTTCTCACTTATCTCTTCGTGAAACATAGGTAAATTATTTGTATATATTTTTGATTACATTATTCCTACAATTATATATTACTTTATGTTATGTAATGCATGATAGATAAAGATTAAATACAATATAATTCATTGAAATAAAACAACTCGGTTGAGAGGGTTTCATATTTATTGTGCAACATGTTTCGCCATACAGTTGCTTCATCAGGTAGATAAAACCCTCTCAACTATGTTGTTTTATTTTAATGTGTTATGGGAGCTTCATCATCTATCCGCCTCGTCAATTCAATAAAATATAATACAATAATGCCGTAATAAGCGAAATTGGTTAAGTAAATATACAAAATCAGTGAAATTGTTTAACAATTCTTTACAATTAATTAAAATTACTTTTTAAAATTATCATCAAAATATCATTCCAACAAATGTATTAATAGATTCAATCAACATTATTGAACATCAAATACTATTTACAAGAAGTTAGTCTATATAGAGCTTTAGACAATAGTTGTTACATGGTCTCTTTATGTTTAGGGATACCAACTTCATAGTAAAACTCTGTTTCCCTGTCTTCAACTGTACTAAGCTGATGAGATCCAAAAATGAACCCAAAACAGCCCATTGATGTTGTTAACAAAAGAAAACAATAATTTAATAACATTAATCATAGTAAATTGTATTCAAAATATTAGCACATTCTTCACAAATTTTGAATACAATTTACTATAATAATAATCTTTACGTAATTAAAAAAATATGTCTACAACATCAATCATCACTTATTATTTTTATTATAATTGCTAGTTTCAATTTAAATTTGAAAACTATATCTTTATCAAAACTGGACTATTTAAATGATTTATGGATTGATTAAGTTCAATTTCAAGTAACGAGAAGAATCGAAATAATAATTTTATGTTGAATGAATATTGTACTTTAACAATCTATAGAGGTTTTCAACAAGAACTTTGTTTTTAAATAGGGGGAAATCGGAACAACACGACAGTTTTGACATTTAGCTTTTTGACATATCAGTAGTAGAAGCTTTACACTTTCTTCACAATTCATTGTTATTTCGTTAGATGTGTATTTCGGATAATACGCACCCATTATCAATAACTTATAACTAATTTATTTTAAAAACAGTGGCGGCGTATTTATACCTAAAGGAATTATTGGGAAAAAACTTGGAATAAGGAATTACTGAGAAAGGTACACATTTTCTTTTAGTCGGGAGACATTATACGTAATAAATCCTTAAATCCAACAGGGGATTATTTAATGGAGTTATATCGAAATTTAGAAGTTTATTGATCTGCTTTTTCATTTAAAAGGGCTCCAACATATTTAATTTAAACCCTGTGGAATGTTTTAAGATTTTTGTATTATTTATTGAAAATTCATGACCTGTTGTGATGGTCTGATTGGCTACCGCTGATTTTTCGGGGTTTTGATTTTTAATATGAAACATATGTTGTTCAAATCTGATTCCTAGATTTCGTTGTGTTTGTTCTATATAAACTTTTTGACAATTAATTATCTTCCCGATTTTTATAAATCTTCAGTTTTATTGAATGTATTTTCTGATCATACCTTCACGTAACTCAACAACAAATTTCTATAGTAGAAGCTGTGGCAATGATTTCAATTTAATTCAATTTCGCTTGAAAATTAAAATAATAAAATCCATCACAAAACTGGTGGATCTGTACAAGTTACATTTTGTAAAATGCGTGATATATTCGGTCAACATTCGTCCTTCTAAGATCGCTATTAACAATTTGGTCGACAAATTTGAGCCATAATGCACCAAAACCAAAGCATTTTCGACCGGACCGTTGTTGTTGAAGAAGTTTCGAATTTATCAATTGCTCGACGTTTTCAAGAATTGGGTTTATCGACAACGATCAGTTTGGGAATTTTGCGCAAGGATTTGGCTTTACAAGGTGCAACTGGTGCAAGAAATAAAGCCGGCCGATCATTCACATCGCCCGTAGATTCTCTGGTTTTTCAGGCACATTTTTATTTGGCTGGATATGCCAACAAGCAAAATTTCGGCATTTGTGCTTCTAATAATTCAAGAGCGATTGTTGAGAAGCCTTTGCATGCACAACGTATCATTGTATGGGACCTTAAGTGATCTGAAGGCGTGTTTTTTGAAAATTCTGCAGAAAATGCGGTTACAGTCAATGGATTACGCTATCGAGAGATGTTAACAACCTAATTTCTGCCTGTTATTGATGATATGAACACACATAGCCACCGAAACAATGCATTTATTCCAAACCAAATTTCCCGAACTCACAATTTCACAAAATCAACTGCCCGATTTAACACCACTGGATTGTGTTAAAGACAGAGCCTATACGGACCCAATTGAATCGATTGCAGCTTTATCACTCAAAATCTGTGGCTTGATTAACGAAATAAACCAGCCATTTTGCCGAAAAGTGATTAAAAATTTTGATGAAAGAATCGACATCTGTAAGCGTGGTGAACATTTGTCAGATAATAATAAAAGCGTCTGCATACGAAATAGTAGTACCATTAACGAAGTTAATAAATCTAATTCTTGAAACTGGAATATTTCCAGAATGCCTAAAACTAGGGATTATATTTCCAATTTGTAAGGAAGGAGATGCGACA
The DNA here is from genome assembly GCA_963969525.1 of Ontholestes murinus. Lineage (NCBI taxonomy): Eukaryota > Metazoa > Arthropoda > Insecta > Coleoptera > Staphylinidae > Ontholestes > Ontholestes murinus. The sequence continues at coordinate 22,729,263 of OZ018391.1, forward strand.
GTGGAAAGTAATTATAGGCCAATTATGTTACTATCTGTTTACTAAAAAATTATGAAAAATATCATAGCATCACGAATTACGGATTTCTTTAATAGTTGTAAATTATTTGATACTTGCCAACAATAAATACAGCAGTATATGGTTTTGCAGATTACGTTGTCAATGCATTTTGATTCCTTGATTTTTCAAAGGCATTTTATACAATGAATCATTCAATTTGTTACAGAAATTAGTGCCCTATGGCATAAGGGGAGTTAGTCATAATTTGATAAGATCATATCTACAAAATAGAGGACAACTAGTAAAAATTAATTGTTCAAAGTCGGACATATTATAAACAAAAAGTGGTGTACTGTAGTAAGTAAACTTCGACCTCTACTGTTTGTGTTTTTTTGTAAATTGCAGTTTCAAATAGTTAGCATTCAATGGGGAAATTGCTAATTTATAATATTCCTTTGCTCATAATCAGCAAGGAAAGGAATGTTACAAATTGCAATTTAAAAAGTAAGAAGTTCTACTAAAGTATAAAAAAAAATAAAACTCCTCAGTTCAAAATTTTCAGATTCCTATACTAAACATTGCCTCACACATTGGCATTATCAGGCAGTTAATAAAATCATTAAGTACCAGCCTTATCAATCCAATAGTTTTTCTTAATATCTAGAAGATTTCGTTCCAACATTTATTATTTGAAATTATTGTTTCCCTGTCGATAACAGCCACCGAACGGTTTTGTTATATTTTGGATCTATCAGCGTAGCCCAGTTGAAGATAGGAAAAAGATATTTTACTAAGGAGTTTTTTGATCTACGAAGATTTATCATAAGCTATCTATTCTCATAGAACTTTATCTTTTGAACAAAGACTTTTTTGAGATACAACATCCACAATCAAAAATGATCAGTACCAACTCAGATAATCACAAAACGCTAATTTATATTGTAATAATTCATTCGTATAAAAGCTACAAAATGTTATATTGTTGAGTAAAAAGATAGTATAAGTTTGATTAATAATTTATGTTTAAAATTTCTTCGTTCTTCAATCATAATCGATTATGTGCATGCATTGGGATTATGTGAAGTATAAGATTACATCAATTAGACCTACTGCTTTAAAAATAACAAAAACAACACATTACATTGTCGAAGTAATTGTGAATAATTTACGGGCATTTATTCAATAATTAATGACGAATTGTTAAATAATTATCAAGGTTCTTCTCTTCCTCGTATCGAGGATCCAATTAAAGCACTTCGTATTACTTACCTTAATTCGCCTGTAAGTTATAGGTTATCGAGCAAATCTGCGAACTTAACAACCTTGATGAGAACACATTAGGCGAATTAAGTAAATTATAAGAAGATTGTATTATTTACGAAAAGAATTAATTAATTGATTAATCAACAAGAGATGAAAATATTAATTAGGTAATTGTGGACGCGATTATTTTGTAGTATATTTTAAATATTTCAAAATTAAATAGTAGTACTTAACTAAGTCCTTTTGTACGTTGCAGTTAGTTAACAAAGTATTTACCGTATTGAAATTAAATACGTTGACTCTGTTTCGCTACGATATTTATATGTATTTATGTTATTTTGTATATTTTTTGTAGGACTGGTAAAGTCAATTAAAGTCAATAAATTAAGCTAAACTGAACTAAGTAGAAATGTGAAAGCTGTCAACAACGGCATCGAAAAATTTCGAAGGTTTGATCTATTTTGGAATTAATCAGCGTAGGAATTTTTTTTTTTGTTAAGGGAAGATCCAATATGAACACTCTTTTAGTAGAGTATTGTCGGACTCCTACCGACTAAAACCACTCCTCTAAGGTCGCTGTTGTTACTAGTGCGGAACCATCGGTATTTTTTAGTTAGATCTTAAACGAAATGATCACATAAGATATAGATGTACAGGAAAACAGAGTTTTACTATGAAGATCTATAATCCGTAGTATCTGTAAACATAGAGAAACTATTAAGGTGATATCTATAGGCTAAAAGCGTTGCAATAGTTTATCCATTTCATATCTCATCAGCGTAGTGCAGTTAGAATCTAGTATATTGATTCTGACTAAATTCATTATTTCGGTCAATTTAGTTAAATTATAAATTCCTGATACTTTCGTCGGCACATCACAACCCTTGGAGATCTTATTTGTATAATTGTGATTTTGCTATATTTGGTTTTTAGCTTTATTATTAATGGAATTAAAAATAAATTAATTTGTACCGTCGCTGCGAGTAGCAAGAAAACTTAACCATGTCTACAATTCTGATGAAAATTGATGCGTGCAAGCAATTTATACGGTGCTAGATGAGGCAACGCCTTCACCGATTGGTTAGTTGATGAGAGGTAATTTCATGGGCGTTACGATTCCTTATAAGGTACACACATACGTACGATAACGGCGTACAAATTACAATACACTTTAAATAAATAAAATTAAGACACTTTGTTAATTGTATTTGAATTTAATAATTTGATCCTCTTACAATAAATAAATTTATTACAAATTACATAGATAAACTTATAATTTTGACGTTAGAGATCTAGGGGGAGTTCACTTGGCAATATGTTTTATCAAGACAGCCCAATGTTGCATTTTAAGATCTTCAGTTGACATACTTGCAGACTACTAATTGTCATTTTGATTTCACTTTGCTTCAAAAATTTTTGCAACTGAATTGTGCTCATTATATTTTTACTCTGGTATCAAACTGTCATTGTTCAATTTCTTATTACCAGAAAACTAGGTGTAAAACAAAACAAAAATAGTTATTTATTTTATAAGGTTTACTTATAAAAATATTCTTCTATAGAAGTTTAACTTCATAAACAAATTGAATGTAGATAAAGAAGAATTTGAAAGTAATAAACAACTTTTATATTAAAGGGAAATATTGAAAATTGACATTTTTGAGTTTCATCCCTTTAAAGACAAATGTTCAGCCCAAAACTTATTAATTTCTAATTGAGATATCTTTACAGTTAAAACATTCTGTTGAAAATGAATATTTCATATCACAATTGATATGATTTTTGTATTGAAACAAGTCAAGTATCAATTTTGAAAAACAAACTAAATCTACGTATTTCTATCTAATAAATATATTAAAACTGCCATTTATCATTGTAGACATTAAATTACTAATAATACAGTGATTAAAACTCAAATATATTAATTACTAACTACTTATGATGACTTTAACTTTTAATTTATATTATTTTTTAAATTACAACTAATTTCACTTTAGTGCTGAGTAAGGAAAATATTTGTGGAATTAAAAAAGTCATTTTAATTACGCACATTAAGCGCAATTTTCTTGTCGTATCGATTTCACGAAGGCCCAACAACAATCAACACTTGGAATAACGTCAATTATCAGCGAAATTGCAAATCGTTTCACCTTTGATTGACAAACATCTCGCAACCGCTAATTATTGGGCTATTAGCAATTAAACAAGTCGGCGATACATTTCGTGGTTATTAGACAATAAAATTACGTTCCGATTTTTTCACAACGGTCGATAATTACTGGAATTTTCATTAAACGATGATGACTTGTGAGTGTGTGTGTGGCGAATAATCAGTACTTTAAACCAATCAATTACTTCAATAAATGACATTATTTATAATAGTGTATTTAAAAATTTTATTATTTGGTGGTGTAACAAAGTGAAAGTGGAATTATGAAAATAAAATAAATAATGAAAAATATTTGTTTTTAACTACTCTTCAAACTAAAGTAAAAATTATACTGATTTTTAAAAATCAATTTAAAGCAATCTGCAAGGCAAAACATCTCTAAGATAATTTAATTTAAAGTATAAGTATTTTGCCTTTGTAACACTGCTGAAATGAAATTTTTTTAATACAGTTCTTTTAATTTTAGAAATATGTTAGGTTTAGGTTTTTTAAGTTTGTATTTATTTTTATTTATCAAGACTTTCATATATTTTTGACATAATAATTTAGTTTCTATGGATATAAAGAGCGTTCAATCATTAAATAAACTCAATAATGTTTCAATAATGGCAAGTTGAGTTGCCGAAATTAATAAAAATCAAGTGTTATACAAATAAAGTTAAAGTATTTTATTGATTATTAACATGTATAACAAAGTAGAAGCTTATTATATTCGAAATACCAATAAATTTGTATTATTTGGAACATATTTTGATATTTTTAGTCACAATTATTATTCATATCAATTATAAATAAATATCTTCAATTGATTAACAGTTGAGGCGTTAACGTCGTGATATATCTTAAATATTTGAATAAAACACTTTTTTCTTGATATTATTGATATTATAGTATATAAATAAAGAAGGTGCTTTATTTAAATTTATATCTTCGATAATATTGAATCTTTCATGGAGAACTTTTACTTCAAGATATATTAAACTAAACGGGCATGACTTATTAAATTATTGAAGATAAATTAAAAAATATAATTTATGAGTTTATGCACATTTAAAACCAATCAATCTTTTCCATTTTTAGATAAGTTTGGTAGTAAAAATAACAAATAAAAATATCAGATAATATCTCTTTCAATTATTTTCTTAAATTTTTAGTCATCTTACTCGATTTAATCGAAAAGTTTTGCAGCATTTTTTTAAAATTTCTTAAATTTTCACAGTTTTTCTTAATTATTTTCGAGAATTTTCCGTTATTTTATATGATTGGAGTTTTCAGAAATTTCATTCCCAAATTGCGAGAATTTCCTTCAACGCTAAATTAAAAAATTTGAAACTGAATTTGCTGTTAAATTGAAAACCCTTAAAGGAAATTCTAGAAACGTAAAAGTGAATGAACTTTCACGCTTCTAGAATTTCCTTTGAGGGTTCTGCAATTTAACTGCAAATTCTGTATCAGATTTCGATTTTTTTTTTATTATTTACCTAGGTGTTTTTATACTTAAACTTAAATTTTAGAAATCTTTATCGAAATTAATTTCTGCAGATTTTTACCATAAAAAAACGTTTTTAATCGTTTTTCAAAAATTTTCTTAAATTATGGCAATTGTGAATATAATAAGACATTAAAATATAACAAACATTTAATATTGTTAAAATCTTTTAAAAGTTCTTGACTTTTTAACAATATTTTTTTTTTTGCTTTCACTTTTTGGCTCTTTAAACATTTTTTAATTTTAGACCAGTTTGAATTTGAATTTTCCAGTTTCTTTTTCATATTAAGTGTAATTTTCATTTATGCTTTCTAAAATTCTTTTCGAGGTTTACACAATTTTACTCAGAAAAATTGGACATTTTTTTTCAAAATTTCTTCAATTTTCAAAGTAAAATAAATGAAAGTAAATGTAAATATTTAGCTTATATGATAAAAATTTATATGATTAAAATTTTCAGAAATTTCATTTTCAAATTGCGAGAATTTTCTTTAACCGTTCTTTTACTTTTAGGTTTCTAGAATTTCCTTTGAGGGTTCCACAATTTAACTGAAAATTCTGTTTCAGATTTTTAAATGCTTCTATTATTTGCCTAAACTTTCTAAAAAAAATCGAAACCAATTTCTGCACATTTTTAGGGTAAAAATTAAATTTTGTTATATTATGGCAAGATATTAAATTATAAATTATTTTTGAAGGTTCTTGAACTTAATTTTCTTATATTATGGCAAGATATTAAATTATAAATTATTTTTTAAGGTTCTTGATTTTTTTAACAATATTTCTTTTCTTTCGTTCACTTTTTGGAACTTTCAGAATTTTAGACTAGTTTGAATTTGAAATTCACTTCGAAGTTTATACAATTTTAATCAGACAATTTTTAGAATTTTCTAAACCAGAATATTTCTGCACATTTTTGAGGAAAAAAAACACTAAACAAATAGTTTTTTTTTAAATTTTTCTAATTATGGCAATTGTGATTAAAATAAGACTTGAAATTATGAGCAAAATATAATAGTGGTAATTTTTTTTTAAAAGTTCTTAAGTTTTTTAACAATATCTCCTTTTGTTATACTGTTTGTCCCTTTAAAGTTTTTAGAATTTTCCATAAGCTTGAATTTGAATTTGACAGTATTTTTTATTACTTCTTAAATTTTGAGCTATTTTCTCACAAAAATTTTGAGAATTATCCACTTGTTTATTATCATTGGAATCCATATCTAAATTGCAAGAGTTATCAGTGACATTTTCATTGGCGCTTTCGAAATTTTAACTTTTTAGAATTTTTTGATTATTTTCTAAACTTTTTTAATTTTCAAAGTAAAATAAATGAAAATACATGTAAATATTTGCACATTTTTGTAATTTTGTAATTTTTAGTAATTTCGAATAAAACTAAGAAATAACATAATACCAAAAGTATAATAAACTTTAAAAATGTTTCTTCCAACTTTTCTTGCTTTAGAAATTTTAAGATATTTTTCTATGATCTCATCAGAATTTTCTAGCATTGTTTCAAATGTTTCTTAAACTTTCTAAACCAATTTCTTATGTTTAATGTTCAAGAATTTTACATTATGTCTTTTTCTAAATTTTCTAGCAGCTTCTCTTTCATGTTTTTCTTGTTTAATGAATTAAAATTTTCAGAAATTCTTTTCAAAATTGAAAGATCTTTTTTTAAGGCCTTTTTTGTTTTAAGTTCCTAGAGGGCATTATAGATAGATTTTTTAATTTTTTTTATCATTTACTCAAATTTTACAAGAACACTTTTAAAGCTAAAGAAAAATCTACAATTTGTATTTTTGTTTAATTTTTGTAATCGCGAATGAAATAAAACAATTTTGAACAATGAGAATTAACATCATTAGATTTTTTTAGAAAATCCATTTCCAAATTGTGGGAATTTCTTCTCTTTCATTTTCTCTTCCAAATTGAAAGAACATTCTTTAAATTTTTTTTAGGGTTCTAGAGAGTTTTATAATTTTACAGCAAATTCTCTTCTGATTTTTACAATTTTTTATTATTTACTCAAATTTTCTAAACTTCATTAATTTGAGAATTGCCAGAATTATCCGCTTGCTTAATATTATTGGATTTTTTTTAGAAAATCTAATATCAGTGGATTTTTTTAGAAAATCCATTTCCAAATTGTGAGAATTTTCTTTACAGGGTTTTTTCATTGAATCTTTCTAAAATTCAATTCTTTTCGATAGTTGTACAATTTTACTCAGAAATTTTGGGCTTTGATTTTTAGAATTTTTAGTCGTTTACCTAAATTTTCTAAACTTCTTTAATTTTCAAAGTTGCCATTGAAGTAAAATAAATGAAGGTACATGTAAATATTTGCATATTTTTGGATTAAAAAGAAAACACTCAATAAATGGATTTTGCGTCAATTTTGGTAATTTCGATTAAAAATAAGACATTAAATAATACCAAAAGTATAATAAACTATAAAAACTTTCTTCAAGGCTTTAAATAGAACTTTTCTGGTTTTAGAAATTTTGTGATTGTATTCTCTGATCGTATGAGAATTTTCTAGCAATTAGAATTTAATCTTGTAAGTAATTATTGTTTCCAATTTTAAAAGCTTTAAACAATTTTAAACGCAATTTTATCAAAATTTTCTTCAATGGTTCTAGAATTATACATTTTTTAAAAATTTTCTAGCATCTTTTCTTTCATGTTTTGCTTGTTTAATGTTATAAAATTATCAGAAATTTCTGTTCTAAGTTGCAAGAACTTTCTTTAAAGCTTTTTTCTTTTTTAGGTTCCTAGAGAACATTATAATTTTGCAGCAAATTCTGTCTTAGATTTTCATAATTCTTTATTTTCTAATCTCTTTTTAAACTTTATAAAACACTTTTAAAAGCTAAATAAAAATCTATTATTTGTAATTTACTTTAATTTTTGCAATCGCTAATGAAATAAAACGATTTTGATCAATGTTTTACGAGCATTTCGAGAATTATCCGCTTGCTTGATTTTTTAGAAATTCCATTTCCAAATTTTGAGAATTTTCTTTATGGGTTATTTCCATTGAAGCTTTCTAAAATTCTTGGGTTGTACAATGTTACTCAGAAAATTTGGATTTTTAGAATTTAGTCATTTAGGTAAATTTTCAAAACTTCTTTGTTTTTAAGGTTGCACATGAAGTAAAATGTAAATATTTGCACATTTTTTGATTAAAAAGAAAACATTTAATAAATCGATAAATAATATAATATAATAAACTTTAAAAATTTTCTTTGAAGGTTTTAGATTAGAACCTTTCTTGTTTTAGAAATTTTAAGATTTTTTTCTCTGAACTCATTAGAATTTTTTAGCAGTTAGAATTTGATTTTGCCAGTAATTATTATTTTAGATTCTTCTCTGAACAATTTCATACGCAATTTAATCAAAATTTTCTTCAAGGGTTCTAGAATTTTACAGTATTTTTGTCTAAATTTTCTAGCAGCTTCTCTTTCATTTTCTGCTTATTTACAATCATTAAAATTTTCTGGAATTTCTCTTCAAAATTGCAAGAACTTTCTTTAAGGCTTTTTCTCTTTTAGGTTCCTAAATGGGATTATAATTTTACAGCAAATTGTTTTTAAATTTTTTTTAACATTTACCCATTTTTTAAAAAATTTTTTAACTAAGAAAAAACTATTATTTGTATTTTTTTTTTAATTACGAAAGAAATAAAACATTAAATAATAATAAAAGTAGGGCCAATGAAGAAGAAGTGGAAAAGTGATATTGTTAAATCTTCAAAATAAAAATGTTTATCTCTCTCTAATAAAAATATAGAAGTCTTATAAATTTTAAATATTTATTTAAAGGTTCTGGAACCATCTAACAATTTATCTTATTTATAACATTAAAAGCCTCCATTTCATGTCTCTAATCTTTTTGAAATTATACAGCAGGTTTTTTTTTAATTTGCCAGTAATTAGCTTTCCATTTTTTCCTTACTTCCATTTCTTACGCTATTTCATAAAAAATTCTTTAAAGGTATTAGAATCTTTGTTTAACGTTTAACTAAACATTAAAATTTGATTTTGATGTAGATAACTTAAAACATCTTTCTAGGTCAAGATAATGGTTGCTGCAAAGTTAAATTCGGATGGATGGGAAGTAATTGAAGTTCTAATTTTGGCAATTTTCTGTGGTTATCCTTGAATTAAAGAAGGATGAACAGTTTTTATTCGTCTTCATCATTTTTGGCAATGTCGTTTCTCCAAATATAAAAACTTCACTTATCATTCGAACGAATCAAATTTAATTCTGACAAGTAAAACTATGCGTTAATAATTATAATAATAAAAACGCTTTCAATACTTTAGAACAAGAAATTGCGAGCACCTATAATTACAGGTATTATCCATGTAATAATTATGTAAAACAATGTGGAACAAAAACAATTTCCACACAAAATTCTCCGGCTAAACTACATAATGCTATTACAAAAATAAATAATTCCAACATTTCAAGGTGATGTAACAGCATAGCAATAATCAACTTTATCGCATTCTCTAAGTGGACTGAGGAATTTCCTAACTATCTAAGTCGTCACGGACGAGCAACAAGACATTTAACATTGTTTTAGAGCGTTATTACCGTTGTCAACATTTTTATACATAAAAAAATAAACATAACTTAGCTTTACAATGTTATGATATGATAAGGAAAGTATTTGTTATTGTGTTAGAGTTTTTATGCAGAAGTATTAGAGTTTAAAAAAAATATAAGTATAAGTAGATTTTTTTTAGAAACTAAGCTCTATTCAAATTTAAAAATAAGTTCTATCTTAATGGAATCTTCTTTAGCAACTATGAAAGTATCAGAGGTATGATACAAATAATAACTAGATCAAAAGTATAATAATAGATTGTTATACTTGTTGATCTAGTTAATATTTGTAATGTAAATTTTACATCAATATAATAACATTTCATGAATGATTTTCTCATTTACCTCTTCGTGAAACATTGTGGAATAATATGTGATTAAATTAAAAAAAAACACTTGGCTTCTTGTTCTTGGCATGTTCTGATATTAATATCTTATCATATTTCAAAACAGAATAAATAGATGAGAGTTTTTATATAATATAGGATATAACATTTTTCATCAATTATTTTGCATTAGTTGTAACAGGTGTTATCCAGACACAACTCACCGTTTCTTCTATTATACTTCGTAGTTAACTTTCTACATTCAATTATCTCCCCGTCTGTCTTTCCACTCGGCGGCATATTTATGCAGATAGGTGTTGCTGATAATATTCATTATCAGATTTGATATATAGACAATCGTTTCGGAATCTAGGTCAAAATGGGGATTAGCCTAATGAACTTTAATGCGACTATAATTATCATATTTTACCGCATAAATTATCAACGCCGACGTTCGGCGTGGCCGTAAACGTTTATGCAATTATTTTGTTTGATTAAGTTATATACGCTCGCAGAAGAAATGTTTAATGCATGATTTTATGATGATAGATGTGCTGGTTATTAAAAATTATAATTACTATCAGATATGGACAGAGTACTATTCGGTTATTTTGCCTATTTGTTTTAGAAATTTAATGATAGTATTGTTAAGATAGTGGTTATTAAGCTGCAGCTAAAACAATAACAAATCTCTTCCGAATTTTTTGGCCAGGAGCTCAAGAGAGAATTGTTCCACACGTAGGTGTTTCTAGTTAGTAGTTATTATTTTTTGATGTAATAAGATGTACTATAAACAGTTTCTTGAGTTTTGAAGTGCAAGATCAGGAGTCTTTTATTAGACTTAGAGAGAGAGAGAGAAGTGGTCTTGCAGTCTTTTTAGATTTACATGTTGTTAGCTTTGTTTGAATGGAATATTATGTGGTTGATCTGATGATTATATCTTTTTGCTAACCAAATACTGTTCATTTTACTCTTTTAGAAGAATTTGTGCAAATATATGTCTTTCTTACCATCAACAAACACTTAATTACAGTTTTTACCGCTTTTTCTCCTCTTCCTCTTCTTTTTTTTTCGTTTTCGTTCATGGGAACAAGGGTCCGAACTGTAACAAGAAATTGTGGCAATCAATGTGAAATTCTAATAGGGTTTTCATTTAATTATCGTCTATTTCGTACGCCGCTAATTGCTTCCACGGTAATTTAAGCGGCCGGCGATTCGCGGATGAAAATGGCAACACGTACATACGGTGTGTTCAGTTTTTGCTTGTTGTTTTTTTTTGTTGCAGTCTTTAGCTGGAACAACCGTTAATTACATTTTCTTCGACGTAGGTAAAGGAAAAACGAGGCGGATTGACTTTTGTTGTAGTAATCGAGGAAGATCGCTTAATTGAAAAAAGAAGTATGCACTTACTTACTAAATACTTCTGAATAGTCATTTAACTTTTTCTAGGTTTAAATTAAAATAAAAACATTTTTGGTTGACATTACATTAATTTACCGATTTATATGAGAATTACTGCAACGTTATCTTGAATTTATGTAAGAAGTAGCAGCTACCAGTTAAAACAACCACTCTTCTCACCCAAACACAACAGCATTGAATTATGTAATTGATAGCTGTCGCCACATGAATTAAAACACAATCAGTACAATGTAAACTTTTATTGTATTGTTATCGCTGCTTAGTAGCTTCACAGAATTTGTTATGTAATTATAGTCTACAGACTTGTATTTTGCTTTATCATAGCTCATCAGTGTAGCTATGTCAAAAATGGTGATGTAGCCATCATAATACTTTCCCTATACAGTCGACACTCTACATAGTGATCAAAATGACCGAAATTTCACTATAAAGAGTTTTTCACTATATAAAGAAAAGATACGCAAAATATGCAATTAAACTTATCATGTATAAGTAGGGTGGATGTGTGTCCTTTATCCCACCCTCCAATCATTAAATCATAAGCGAGGGATTTAGTTAAAAGTTATAAAATGTAAACAAACACAAAATAATTCCATTTTCAATTGATGTATTCATACAAATATTTCAAATAATTTGATCTATGTTTTATTGACTGGAGGGTGGGATAAAGGCCACCCACCCACCCTACATATACATACAAACTTCAATTCCTTATCGTCTCGCGGTTTCCAATCAAATTAACTGCAAAACTTTTTGAATAAAAAAGAAATTAAAAAAGTAAAATTTTTGAGTGAATAAATTAGTAAAAATTTGATGCATGATGGGTGGGCAGACTTTAAATCTAAATTAGGTAGGATTAGCTATAGAAAGTCATTTATATTTCAACTCAAATTTATTATGTTTTATTTTTTATTACATAAAGGGTTTGATTGTTTTTAGCAGCAAAATCATCAACAATTAGCAATTAAAGTTATCATGTATATGTAGGGTGGGTGGGTGTCCTCTATACCACCCTTCAATCAGTAAAACATAATCGAGGGTTCTAGATAAAAGTTACAAAATGTAAACAAACACAAAATAATTGCATTTTTGAATTGATGTATTCATACAAGTATTTCAAATAATTTTTGATGATGTTTTACTGATTGGATGGTGGGACAGAGGCCACCCACCCACCCTACATATACATATAAATTACAATTAGTAATTGTCTCGCGGTTTGAAATAAAATTAATTACAAAACTTTTTGGATAAAAACGAAATGCAAAAGATTACATTTTTGAGTGAGAACATTAATAAAAATTATATGCATGAAAATTAATATAAGGAACATTAAAATATCCTTGTTTAAATTATTAAATCCTTATTTTAAATAATACTCTTAATTGCGTTTACAACTCCCTTTAAAATCCACTAAATTCTTATCAATATCTGAGGAACATTAATTCTCGATACAGGAACATTAATAGACCCTGTATTTGTTATCAGTTTTTCATGATTAAGTGGAACATTAATTGAATAAATTTCATATGACTTTGATATATAAATACTTCCGATTGTTTCTAATGTTTTCTGCATTAACTTTCGAATGATTTACAAAAAAAATTCAGAAATCATAGGCATAAAAATAAGACAATAAAATAAAATTGGCCTTTCAATTGTTTTTCATGTTCTTTGCGATAATTCTCAAACTATTGCGTGAAACTTAAAAATTCTTAAACAAAATTATTCCCCTAATCAAATAAATTTGGATTTCATTTGTTTTTCATGTTCTCTCAATAATTATTGAACCGTTGAGTAAATTTCAAAAATTCTTTCACAATAGTATTTCGCATATCATAGGCATAAATTTAAGACTAGAAAATAAAATACATCCTTCAATTGTTTTTCATGTTCTCCAAGATAATTCTCAAACTGTTGCGTGAATTTAAAAATTCTTCGACGAAAGTATTCTCCTAATAAAATACATTAAGGTGAGATGTAAAAATAAAATTTGAATTTCAATTGTTTTTCATGTTCACTTAATAACTATTGAACGGTACATTTCAAAAATTATTTCATAAAAGAATAAAAGAAATAAATTTAAAAAATTCTTCCAGAAAAATATTCCATATTTCATCATAAAGATGAGGCATAAAAATAAAATTTTACACAAATATTTCCCATATCATAAGCATAAATTTAAGATAAAAAATTTAATTAATTCTTCAATTGTTTTTCATGTTCTTTAATATAATTCTTAAACTGTTGCGTGAAGTTAAAATTTTGTTCCAAAAAAGTATCCTCATTTTCAAAGACATAAAAGTGAGATGTAAAAATAAAATTTGGATTTCAATTGTTTTTCATGTTCTCTCAATAACTATTGAACAATTGCGTAAATTTCAAAAATTCTTTCACAAAAGTATTTCCCGTACCATAGGCATTAATTTAAGACACAAAAATTAAATTCGTCCATCAATTGTTTTTCATGTGCTATAAGATAATTCTCAAACTGTTGGTTAAATTTAAAAAATTCTTCCAGAAAAATAATCCCCTAATCAAAAGCATAAAGATGAGGTATGAAAATAAAATTTGGATTTCAATTGTTTTTTCATGTTCCCTCAATAACTATTGAATAATTGCGTAAATTTCAAAAATTCTTTCATAAAAGTATCTCCCATATCATTCGCATACATTTAAGACGAAAAAAAAATTCATAATTCAATTGTTTTTCATGTTCTCTAAAATAATTCATAAACTGTTATATGAATTTTACAAATTCTTCAAAAAAAGTATTCCCCTAATCACCTGAGATCTAAAAATAAAATTTTGATTTCAATTGTTTTTCATGTTCTCTTAATAACTATTGAATAGTTGCGTATATTTCAAAAATTCTTTCACACAAATATTTCCCATAACATAAGCATAAATTTAGAATAAAAAATAAAATTCGTCCTTCAATTGTTTTTCATGTTCTCTAAGATAATTCCCAAACTGTTGCGTGAATTTAAAAAATTCTTCCACGAAAGTATTCTCCTAATAAAATACATTAAGGTGAGATGTAAAAATAAAATTTGAATTTCAATTGTTTTTCATGTTCACTTAATAACTATTGAACGGTTGCGTACATTTCAAAAATTCTTTCATAAAAGAATTTCCCATGCCATAGGCATAAATTTAAGACAAAAAATGATGATGTGGCCATCAATAGTATTTTCCCTATAAATTTCTCGAAAACTTTGAGATTTACGCAAAAGGGCTATTCTTAATAATTTATTCATTTTCTAATTCTCTACAATTATTTGCTATATAAATTTCATGTAACTCCAACAGTTAATTAGCAATTGGCAAAAAATGTCTAAATTTTCAATTTTTATTTTTTTTCTCGAAAATTTTATAAAAAAATATGTTTAAACAAAACTTGTTCAGTTTTTTATTCTCTTTAACTTTTGTTTGAACCGTTCTTTAAAATTTTTCATATTCATAAAAATATCACTAAAAAACAAAAGAAAAAAACGTCTGGAGTAATCATCCACTTCCGGTCTATGAATGATTACCAAAAGCTTTTCAGTTCCAGTTTTTAATGATAAAATCTTAAGTATTTCATATAGGGAAAGTCAACATTCCGCACGACCTTATTTATTTATTAACTTTACAAGATCTATGTAAAAATAAACAGAAACATATTTACAAGAAAATTGAATCACTTCAAAATTTGGTGTATAGAACTTCTTTCTGTGTTCTGATTTCTCTTGTTAGCTGGAGATGATGTATATCAGGCGATTGTAGCCATTAGAGCAATATTATAACCAATCTTCAATTTTTGAAGTCCTTCTTTTATGTCAGTGTGACATTTGTAGAAATATCCTTCTTGGTGATAGGCCTGCACGAGAATATATCAATTTAAAAAAATTAATTATTGCTCGTGTTATCATGTATCTCATTCTAGCTCTTTTATCTGTCCCTCCCTTCCTTTATTTCTAAATCTCATCCACTTTGTTTTTCCAACGTGTAACGATAAATAAATAATATTTGTTGAAGTATGAAGGTGACACCTATTATCTAAACATAGTACTAATTTCCCCAATT
This sequence comes from Ontholestes murinus, assembly GCA_963969525.1. Taxonomy (NCBI): domain Eukaryota; kingdom Metazoa; phylum Arthropoda; class Insecta; order Coleoptera; family Staphylinidae; genus Ontholestes; species Ontholestes murinus. The sequence goes on from OZ018391.1 coordinate 22,744,615, forward strand.
AAATAGATGAAAACATTAAATTATTATTTTCTTGTCACCTAATTATTATTGTAGTAATTATCGCTGTTGACAGTTATTTATAATTGTCGATGATATGTCAATTTAGTTCGTTAAATTATTATATGTCTACCTTATATCTATATATAAAAATACAGCTTCCTTGTTTTCAACTAGAAAAATCCTGGGAATACTATTCAAAATAAATTAAAACTGGTTTCTTGTTGTTTGATGATAGGGAAGAAATATTCAAATGGTTTAAATCATAGTTTCTCAACCTCATTTTTCTCACTTTGAAAATATGTTTTTTCTTAGAGCCTCCCATCTTAATTTTATTTATCAGCTGGCGCAAATTTAAAACAGCTATTGCTCCTTCTGCGTTATCTCAATCCTAATTTTCTCTGGGTCTTCTATTGTCCCCTTCGAAAGTCTCAAATGCCCAGAAGAGGGCGTTATCGCCCATGTTGAGAACCTATGATTTAAATAATAATAGTTAAGCAGCATACAAATTTGAAAACAGTCTTTCCAATCTGATAGGACTAGTAACTTTTTCTTATGGTATAATTAATTTCCAAGAGCGATTGTGAAGGAGTGATTTGAGTTGGTAGGAGTCCGACACTACCCTTCCCAGTCAAAAATTGCACTACGCTGGTGATATTCGAAATATATCAAAACCAGTTTTTCGCTGTTGTTGGCAGGGAGGAATATTGCAATCGATTAGATAATAATAAGTTGAGCAGCCTCAAATTTTGAAAACAGTCTTGCCAATGTGATTATACTAATCAAGATTTCTTATGGTATTATTAATTACAAAACTAATTATCTCCGCTGAATTGTTGCATATACAAGGTACACAGTTGGTTATTTAAGAATTCAAAATTTCGAAGTAAATACATTTTTTAAATGTGTAACTCAAAGATTGCTACTGATTTTGAACTAAAGGCAAACATTTCAGGATTCAATCTTTGTTGAATTAGTTTACAAGCTTCTATTAAAACTTTATCCATAAACTAGATTAATGAGAAAAAATGTTAAAATAAATAAAAGTTGGACATTTGATTTATAATAACAACTATATTAATGAAGCAAAATTTATATTATTTGTGCTTTTTGTTTATAATTTTTAGCTTATGTTATCTTATATGGTCATTGACCAGTGGTTTGTTAGACCACGGATGTTACAAAAGAGGTTACAATAGCGCTACAAATGCCTATCGACCAAAGTCTATTAGCCTTTGATGAATACTTAAAAACTCCTATTTTAATAACAGTTAAGTTAAGTTAGCGTCCATAACTTTTCTTCAGGCATCTATAGATTTAGATATTAATGACCTGGAGTCTTTAAAACAGGTTAGTAATGAACACTACTAAAACACAGTGTCAACCAAAATGTAGGTCAACTGGATTTAGATAAAGATTCACATCAGTCTATCAACCTAGTATGTTTAGTGAATGAATCAGGTAATCTTTATATTTGTGAGTATTTGATAGGGTTTGAAGATTTGGTACGATTTTTAAGAAAAAATAAAACAAACATTTTGATGTGGTATGAACAATACAAAATAGATTTAAAATTAAAATGCTTGTTACATTTTCACTGTTTTTTTTCTAGTTGTATATACTTCTTTTGTCTAAGAGAAAAAGTTTAATTGTTCCTTTTATTTTGTTACCATTTAACGTTTTCCTATTTTAATACCATAAATAGGTTTGTAAAAATTAGATTGTTATTGCGATCCAGGTGCAAGCAGTTGATTTGAAATTTTGTTGAAACCACATGTCATTGGTGTCCATATCATCCAATTCAGGCAATCGTTGACGGTGATTTCAACGTTGTTCTCAAAGAAATATGGACTGATGATGCCGTCAACCCAAAATCTATACCAAACAGTGACTTTTTAGGGATGCTTTTGGATCTCAAATTTGAGAATTTTGTTTGTTGATGTACCTAATTATCCAGAAATGGGTCCCATTTAAAGATGATTTTTTGATGAGAATTAGTTTCCAACTGCTCAAGCGCCTATTCTTATATTGTCCATATTATTTTACAATTTGATTATATATATATACATATGTATGACGTGTGTAAACCTTAAGGTAAAACATGAATAAATTCTATTATCTATTATCTATTCAGTGAACAGTCGTCGTTGTCTATGGTCGTTTATCTTAAGCTCCTGGGTCAGTTGAATTTTGCAGGCCGATGTCATGACGCAAAATTCGCCAAGTTGTGATCTTCTAAAAGCCGAGTTCTTGTGACCGATGCAAAATCGACTGCACACTCTGGACTTAATTTATCCACTGCACTGCGACAGATGTAGCTTCATCATTATGACCGCTATTAACTGTCAAAGTTCGGAAGTCCATATCTAAAGTCCGCTTAAAAGCAAATGTTGAAAAGTACAATTCATGGTGAAAACTGAAGGCATGCAGCTATTTATTTAGAAATATACATATTATTTAAATGTTTGATAGTAAAAGCGTTTACTTCGTGGTACATCTTGAATGAATTGTAGTTACCTTTATCTTTATTTTAACTTATAACAAAGTTACATATTTTTTTCTTTTCTTTGCCTTTTACCTAATATTTAAAACTTTACCAAAAGTCGTAATCGAACTTGCAGGTACATCAGGTTTAGTTGCGCAAGGATTTAAACCTATTTATTTCGTACCAACAAGTTGAAGCCTAAAATACCACGGGTACCATAAATACCATAGGTACATAGAATTTTTGTATCTAACAAATCGCTTTTTTAAATAAATACGATATTTAAACATCAAACTTTTACATTCACATTAAGAGAACACGAGAACCAAATTCAACAAATATTTACATTTACATTTCAAAACTGTTGATAATTATAGCCAATCATCTAGTAATGATATGCATGTAACATTTAGCAAAAATGACTTCTTTAATATTTTTGGTATTTGGTTGGTCATAAAATATCCAAAGAAGTATATTAAATTCAATTCAATAAATTAGTTTTTATCATAGAACAACTTATCTAGGAGAAAACATTTTAGTTTTAAAAACGCGAGTAAACCCTAGTGTTGATGATGTTATTTTTAAATCATCTGAGATGGTAATATTATTAATTTCGATCCTAAAATATTTGGCGAACGTTTTTGAATCGTGCTATGTGGATATCAATAACATACAGTCTGTTCCACAACAGCGTTCGAGCTGTTTCTCACAAAAAAATAACAAATTGGTAAAAAATTTATTTGGATCTATTAATACATTCCATAAACTAAAATGCGTTTACTTAGTAAATTGTTCAATCTCCTTTGTTATCGAGTATGGCCTGACAGCGTCAGGGCATGCTTTCCACGAGATTTTCAGCCATTATCTGAGGACGAGAGCTTCAGATTTCCCGTATATGACGAATGAGCTGCTTTAAAATAAAAACTTTCTTTTCTCTGAGTTTGACCTTCATGACTGCCCACACGTTTTTGATGGGATTGGCATCAGGCGATTGAGAAGGCCAATCAATTGTAGTGATGCCATTTTCACATTTCCACTGCATACATGCACGACTTCGGTGTTTTGGGTCGTTGTCATCTTGTAGCACCTATGAACTATTATCTGAGCCAAACCATCTTTGAGCAGACTTCAGTAAATACTTATGATAAATCATATTCATTTTCTGTGTACAGAAGCATCCCCACACATGTACTTTCACTGGGTATTTTACTGTACGTTGAACAACGGGATTGTGACGAGTCGACCACGCATACCTTCTGGTACTCCAGGTCTAAAAGGATGATTCATCAGTAAAGATTACATTGGAAAAATCACGATCAATATTAGCCTTTGCCCACTCCAGCCATTTTCCGACGTGCTTTTCGCTCAAAAAAGGTTTTAAAGTTGTGGACCGCCAGCCGTATTCGGAATCAAGCAATCATCGTCTAATAGTATTAAGGCTCACTTCTATACCCTTTTTCAATAAGAGATTTTGCGCTTGCCGTAACGAACACCCAGGATTCTCTTCAAATATCTTGATGATAGCTTTGTCATCCTTTTTTGTCATTGAGCGCCGGATGCCACGTTAAGGCAGGTCGTCAACACTTTTTGTTTCGTTGTAACATTTCACCCACTTCTTAACGAACCCCTCTGACTTTTTAATGTAGCCGCCGGCAGCTGCATATGACATTTTCGGTCCTTTCAGATGTGTGCAAAGAAACACTGCTTCAAAATGACTTGCATGCGCAGCACTCATTGTCTTTATTCTGCTATGTTACAGACAAACCAAGTCACACAACCGATATAACCTCAAAGCATTCTTCTGAACGGTTCAGAGAATCGGTAAAACCTAACCAAACATCTGTGCGTCATATATTAATACAATGCGGAACCATACGTTGTTGTGGAACAGACTGTATCTAGTGCAATATTCATTTACATCATCATTTATTAAAAGGTTTCTCCTACTTTTGAAATGTGTTAATTTTAGTTTGTCTCGTTTTAAATCTTATAATGAAGTCTTGCTTAAAATCACTAATAGCTTGTTATCAAACTACAACTATAACAAACTATATAGGTGAAGAAAGATTTCGTTAAGTTTCGCAGCTATTATCTAAAAATTTTGATCATTAACAACAGTCGATGTATCATTAGAATAAATGATTATATCATGAAAAGCTTTATCGATAATGTCATCAATAAATGTATTTTAAACAAAATGGGTTTTAAAGATGTAGATAATTAATGGCCATTCGAATGCTAAAATCCAAAATAGATCAAACTTGGTCCGTATTTGTTGTTGACAGGGAAACAATAATTCGTTTAAATATTGAGAGATTCTACTGTACTAACAAGCTTATTCATATTTATAGAAATAATACTTGCATCGATATTAAAGTTACCGCTTATTATTATTGATATCTTTACACTAAATGCGGTTGTAAACAGTGTCTACAGAAGAGAGGAAAATTAGTTTTTAGAACTAGCAAGTAGCCGATATCCCGGGTGTATCTATGAATATCGGGGTTGAAGAGCATCAAGATAGGAAGTACTAGTTATAGTTGCTTCTCCAAACAAAAAAGGGCCGCCGAGATTTAGCACAAAAAAAACATTCAATTTAGGGGTGTGTCGCTGTAATTGTATCATAACATGAGGATTCACATGTCTGTATTCTGTTTACTAGTCGAATTTTTTTTGCTACTATCGCCCTTTAGCGCTTGCGCGTACCAACAAAGATAACTGTTTGAGTAGCTCTTTCATTTCATGTATTAATTATGATTGTATGTTTTACATAATAAGTACTACAAAGCGTTAAAACCCGATATTCATTTAGTATAGTATAGCAAAGTAATTCAGATAATTTAGGTAACTACGGACTTTTTACTCGTCCATCACTTGGCGAAACATAATTTAACGATAAAATAAATTAACAATTAGAATTGCTTAGTTTTACTTGTTTCGCAATTTATTTTAACAAGTTCTTACAACTTCCACAATTAGTTTCTATCACAAGATTATTCTCAAGGCAGTTATTAAAATTTGTGAAACTAATAATTGTTTATTAATCTTATCGTTAAGCTTTCATCAGTTATAACAGTGTAATTTTGAAAGTATTCGCAAAATATACGCTTAGTTGTTGGAAGCACGTTCAGTATTACAAGATCGGTACTTAAAACAAAGCCATCTAGATGTGATGACGCCGAAAACATCTGCAAAGATTCAATTAATCAAAAATTGAAAATTATCGAGAATAAAACAACTTAGAGAGCGTCTGGTTTCAGCAGGATGGAGCTACTGCTCACTCAGTACATCGCCAATGCCGAATTTTGCAAGATATGTTCCCGGGTCGAGTGCTCTCCTTACGCGAGACAATTTCGAACTTGTTTAAATTCGCGAAATATTGTAAGTAAAATTAAAATAGGGGGCTCTAGAAAAAAAAAACATATTCTTAAAGTGAGCAAAATAAGATTGAGAAACTATGATTGAAATGATATAACTTTTAAAACCTAAACTAAAACACTTCTTTGTAACCATATTTAGGAGTTAGGGAGTTATTTCTGTCTGTGAATCATGTTGAAATTGCATGTCGTTCAAAAGTAATGCGTTTACTTACTTCTAGTAAGTGTCTCTAAAAAATATTTAAAACAATTATTAAAAATGACCCTAAAATCAATTCTTATTTACTTATGCCTTATTGTTTTGCTAAAATTTAGGTATTTTTTTATCATTTTAAACTAAAATAAACAAAATTGGTCCTAAATGGGTCCCCTGTGGTACCCCAATGCTAAAATTGTAAGATTTAAAATAAATGTGATTACTTGCTTCTGCCAATTGTCTCTAAAATCTTTAAAAAATAATAATCAAATTGAACCTTAAAGCAATTTTTATCTTCTTATTATGCCTCATTATTTTATCACATCCAAGTAATGTTTTCAGAAATAAGACTTATTTACTATTCTTGAGGAAACAATTGTATAACGACTATAAATACCTATAAAAATAATTAAAACATCGTATAATTATCTTTCACATCATGAAATTAACTAAAGAGATATATTTATTTTTTTTAATTTGAATTTAAAATAATAAGATATTTCAGCCACACACCAGTTTCGATCTATTTTGGATCTCATCAGAGTAGCGCAGTTGAAGACAACGAAACAGAGTTTTACTATATAATAACTCTCATATTCTATATTTTATAATTGTTTTCTAGTTTTTAAACAGACATAAAAATTACATAATCGTCCTTGTTATTACAGAAAGGATTCTTATATTTTAGTACAAATTAGTACCATTTGCGTGACTTTTTTTTTGTCTAACTTCAAGAATGATTATCTTAAATTATTTCTAAATGAATCGTGCTATATCATTATTACAACTTAAGAACATGTACTTATAAGTCCAGCAATTAATTACACTCGCTTTATATTAACCGCATTTAACTGCTTGCACGCAAACGTAAAATGGTGGATTTTTTAAGCATCATTACCTCACACAGCCATATACCAGTACAAAACGTGTTAATATATCTTTGAATGGTACTGATTTATTTCGAAAAACGGTGACATTTCCACGTGCGTGGAACGGCCCCAGCGCATTCCATTATTTCCATAAATTTAGTTATAAAACCACAAATCGTCGAGTGCGATTGGTCTTTGCCCGCGCGCGTATAAAATTTATCATCAACTTTATAAGGTTATATCTTATTTGTGCGCTAAGTACACACTTGGTGGTACATAAATTTGCATATTGCCTTAGAATCGGCTCCGCTCGCTTCGCATACCAATCTAATCGCCGTAATGCTCCCTTTACTGCGATTACCACAGACGGTAGTGATCGATTGATAGTAATTGGCCGCATACGGAGAATTCCATGTTGTTATTCCAGGAGCAGAATGCTGTTCCTAATGAAATTGCCACTCTGATAAGGGCATCGATTCGCCCCCCGTGTTCGTCGTTCGTGCGCTATTTTTATTGGATTGCGTCGCTTTGCCACTTTTACGAGTGCGCTTTTAATCGCTTGCGAGGAATTAGGTTGGATTTATCATTGTTGCAGATTCCGTTTATTCCTAACTAAGTAAAATAGTTAGAACAATGTAATTTCTTCTATGTTATATAATTTTGCTATGATATATATCATATGCAACCATATATACGGATGCATGTATGTATGGTTGACTATAATACTAATATGGACCAAGTGAAATGGACTTAACTTCTTTAACTTTAACTTTTTGGAATGTCATAACTTCTTCAAATCCCTCATTATTTTGTTCTTGTACTTAAAATTTTAGTTTGTAGGATTATAAAAATTGTTTTATCATTATTGAAGTATTATACAAAGTGGCTGGACTGTAAAACTCAAAAATTAATATTAAAATAAAGGTATAGCCCTAGTAACTTTACATAAAGAGTTTCATCATTTATCATTTACTAAGAAGCAAAGGCAAAAACACCGTTTTCTGCAGCCGGTCCCTCGCCTGCTATATCTTGCCCTTTCATTTCATCTCGGATTTTGGAACAAATTTTAAAACTCTTTTGGCAGGAAGAGAAAATATCAGATGACAAAAGGCAACAGCCGTACTGGAAAATAAAAAGGTAAAAACAATACATAGCCTTGCAGACAAAAATACCAGTCGGTTGGAGGAAGAGGAAAGTTTAGAAAACCTAGAGGCAATAATTTTTGATCCGATAGTAGAGAAAAACTCTGATCATGAACGGCGAAAAATGTTATTCTAAATCAGCTGGTTTGTCTATTAATTGTCTAGGTCTTGAATAATAACTGTTATTATAATTACAATTTTTGTTCCTATTCTTTTATTTTGTTTCAGAGTTTGAGAACTTATTATTGATCCAACGAAATTGTCTTGGTTAGAAAACTTAATGATAATAATTCTGGGTCTGATTATGGAGAAGAAAATCTTGTCTCTGATTTTCAGCAGCGAAAAATATTGCTTATCTGTGTAGTTCGTGCGGCATCTAAATCTTAAATAATGTTTTCTTCGTCATGGCACACTTTTGTCCATAATCCTTATCCTTATTGTCCATAATCTTTTATTTTTATTCAAAGGGTTGGTACAAATAATGTAATAGAATTGCTGTGATTTCGTGTCCATATTTATGTAAATTAAAAATCATTCTTTGAATATACAATCCTGACTGTTTGTCTTCAAGAATCCAATTTTAGAACTGGCCAGCAATTCATTTCAAAAACCTATTATTTTCTTTCAAGAGTAAGGTGATTGGTCAAGAAGATGTGTGGTTATAATAAATGGAAAAGGATATGTTTTTTGAGAACTAATCTTAAGGTGCTTGTCATTAAAATGTCTAGACATTCCAATATGCAACGTTTATCTCCCAGATGGCAACTGGGAGATAAACAGATAATTGTTTTTTTTAATATATTTTTACTTTCCAATAATAATTTTATAATTCTAGTTTTCTAGAAACTTTTTCTTAATTTTTAGAGATTTTTTACAGTCTGTAAAATACTATTCCATAATTTTCCAAAAATTTTTTTTCCTGGTTATAAGAACTAAATACAATGTTTCGAATTTTCGATCGTTATTTATTTCTTCCAAATGTATAAAATTTTCCATAATTTCTTTGAATTTTCGTTTACAAAATTGACTAATTTTTCACTAAAATCATTAAAAAAATTTCCATTATTGGTTAGGAAATTCTAGATTTTTTCGGAAATGTTATTTTAAAAAGGAGATTTGAGAAATTTTCAGCAATATTTCTTTCTGATTTTCTAGAAGTTTTAGACAAATCTTTAACATTTTAAAAATTTTCATTATTTCTTTAAGGACTATAGAATGTTTTAAGTTTCTACAAATTTTTACTTTTTTTTTTCAATTTTTAATGATTTTTTTGATATTTTACTGGGCACCAAAATTGTCTTGGATTACAAGGAAGTTTTTTAATAACAATAATAATAATCATAGCTTTATTTACGGTGAACATTTACATTAACAAACACTAATTATACAGATATAAACATATAAATAAAATATTCAGAACACATCAAAATTATTTTTACAATATTTTTCTAGAATTGTAGAAGTTCATAACAATTTATTTTACGATTATTTTAGAGGGATGTAAAATCATTAAAGATTTTTTTTCTTCTAGGCAACAAAAATTGTTTTAAATGGTTTTAAACTTCTTAAAGTTTTCCAACAACCATTTTAGTGCTTTTATCATTAGTTAACCATTCTTATTTTTTTTCGAAAATTTTCCAAGTGTTCTTTAGACTTTTCCAGATTTCTTAGTTTTTCAGAAGTTTCTTTGACCAATTTTCCAACAATTATTTTTAAATTTCTAAATATTTTTCTTCTTTCGAGAAATTTGTTTTCATTGTTCGAGGGTTATAAAATCTTCTAGTTTCTAATATATTCCTTCTAGATTTCTAGAATTTTCAAACAGCTTTTCTTCAAGTTTTAAAGGTTTTTTCAGATATATTTTGTAGGTAACAAAAATTGTTTTAAATGGTTTTAAACTTTATATGTTTTTAAAATTTTCCAACAACCATTGTAGTGCTTTTTTCATTAATTAACCATTCTTATTTTTTTTTGGCAATTTTCCAAGTGTTCTTTAGAATTTTCCAGATTTCTTAGTTTTTCAGAAGTTTATTTGACCAATTTTCCAACAATTATTTTTAAATTTCTAAATATTTTTCTCCTTTCGAGAAATTTATTTTCATTGTTCGAGGGTTATAAAATCTTCTAGTTTTTAATATATTACTTCTAGATTTCTAGAATTTTCAGCTTTTCTTCAAGGTTTAAAGGTTTTTTCAGATATATTTTCTAGGTAACAAAAATTGCTTTAAATGGTTTCAACTTTTTATGTTTTTAAAATTTTTAAACAACCTTTTTAGTGCTTTATTCATTAATTAACCATTATTATTTTTTTTTCGAAAATTTTCCAAGTGTTCTTTAGAATTTTCCAGATTTTTTAGGTTTTCAGAAGTTTCTTTGATTCTGAAAATTTCTAACCATTTTTTTCTCTTTCGAGAAATTTGTTTTCATTGTTCGAGAGTTATAAAATCTTCTAGTTTTTAATATATTCCTTCCAGATTTCTAGGATTTTCAAAGAGCTTTTCTTCAAGTTTTAAATATATTTTCAGATATATTTTCCCAAGTTACATTTTTTTAGTATTCCAAACAATTTTTAAACAGATTTTCTTTTAGATTTAGAACTGGCAAAAATCTTATTTTTTCATTTACTATTTCTTCCAGCGTTTCTAATTGTCTAGAGTTTTCTTAGATTTGCGGAAGCTTCCATGAAATCATCTTTTTAAGTTTTTAAATATTTTAAGTCTTTCGCTTATCAAAAATTTTTCTTTCATTGTTTGAGGGTTCTGTAATTTTCGAGTTTTTTTTTAAATTTTTAACACATTCTTTCTCGATTCCTCCCTCAAATTTTCAAACAATTTCAAATTTCTAGAATTTTCAAACAGCTTTTCTTCAAGTTTTAAATATATGTTCAGATATATTTACCCAGGTTACATTTTTAAGTATTCCAAACAATTTTTAAACACATTTTCTTTTAGATTTAGAACTGCCAAACATCTTTTTTTTCATTTACTATTTCTTCCAGGGTTTTTAATTTTCTAAATGTTTCTTAGATTTGCGGAAGCTTCCATGAAATCATCTTTTTAATTCCTAATATTTTAAGTCTTTCGCTTTTCAAAAAAATTTCTTTCTTTGTTTTAGAGTTCTGGAATTTTCCAGATTTTTTTTAAAATTTTTAATACATTATTTCTAGATTCCTAGAATTCAAATTCAAAATGTAAAGATAATTTTCAGAAATATTTTTCAGAGGTTACATTTTTTTAAAGTTTTTCTATCAAGTGTTAAATACATTTTCTTCTAGATTTAGAACTTCCAAACAACCTTTTTTTAATTATTATTTCTCCTACGACTTCTATAGAAATTTATTTTTCAAGTTTCATGCAGAGTTCTTGAATTTTTCAGGAACTTCGTTTGAATCTTCCTAATTTTTTTATCATCTTGAGCTTCTTTTATTATTTATTTATTAGATGTAGAATTTTCCTAAAATTTGCTTTTCAAGTTTCGTTGAGGATGTTAGAATCTTCTAGTAATTATTCTGAATATTTTCAATAATTATTTTTAAACTTTAAATAATTAATAATTTCTTTAAGTGTTTTTCATTTTTTTTCAAGTGTCTTCCAGAGTTTTCCCGTAGTTTATAAAAAACATTAAGAGCATTTTCTAACATTTGTTTTTTTAAGATTTCCTATTATTTCTTTTGAAGTTTAAGAGAGAGAGAGAATAACATCTTTATTCAGACAACTATATATACAATTAAAAACATTGACAAATGGAATATAATGGTTAGTCTGTCCGTTTGGGCTATCGACCATCGGTCTTTCTGCCCTGTCTTGACTCTAAGTTATGTTTAAAAAATAAATATCTTTGCTAGCTAGCTTAACCGTCTGGATGATTCGAACTAATGAATTGATGTAGCGTGATTGATGGGTGTTTATGTTTAGGGGGGATATTGGGGTTTCGGGGGGTACAGAATTTATTGAGGAGGGGAAGTTTAAGAATTTTCCGGAAATTTTATTTTATGAAGCTGATTTGAGAAATTTCTAGCCATATTTCTTCTCGTTTCTAAAAATTTTAGACAAATCTTCTTTTACTTCTTGAGAATTTCCATAATCATAATGTTTTAAGGTTTTAAATTTTAGTTATATGCAGAGTTCTTGAATTTTTCAGGAACTTCGTTTGCATCTTCCAATTTTTTTATCATCTTGAGCTTGTTTCCTTATTTATTTATTAGATCTACAATTTTCCTAAAATTTCTTTCTCAAGTTTTGTTGAGAATTTTAGAATCTTCTAATAATTATTCTGGATATTTTCAATAATTATTTTTAAACTTAAAAAAATTCAAAATTTCCTTAAGTGTTCTTCATTTTTTTTTCCAAGTGCCTTCCAGATTTTTCCCGTAGTTTATAAAAAACATTAAGAGCATTTTCTAACATTTGTTTTTTTTAAGATTTCCTATTATTTCTTTTGAAGTTTAAGAATTTTCCGGAAATTTTATTTTATGAAGGGGATTTGAGAAATTTCTAGCCATATTTCTTCTCGTTTCTAAAAATTTTAGACAAATCTTCTTTTACTTCTTGAGAATTTCGATAATCATAATGTTTTAAGGTTTTAAACTTTACCTATATGCAGAGTTCTTGAATTTTTCAGGAACTTCGTTTGCATCTTTTTATCATCTTGAGCTTCTTTCCTTATTTATTTATTAGATCTAGAATTTTCCTAAAATTTTCTTTTCAAGTTTCATTGAGGATTTTAGAATCTTCTAGTAATTATTCTGTGTTTTCAATAATTATTTTTAAACTTTAAAAAAATCATAATTTCCTTAAGTGTTTTTTATTTTTTTTCAAGGGTTTTCCAGATTTTTCCCGTAGTTTATAAAAAACCATTAAGAGCATTTTCTAACATTTTTTTTTAAGATTTCCTATTATTTCTTTTGAAGTTTAAGAATTTTCCAAAGATTTTTTTCCAAAATTTTAAAACCCTCAGTAAAATGATAAAGAAATTCTCTAAAAATTGAAGAAAAGTTTCTAGAAACCTAAAATTTTGGAAGAGATCCTCAAAAAAATAAAAATTCTCGAAAATCGAAAGACGTGAATTATTTACAAATTTAAAAAAACATATATCTGAAATATTTTAAAATTAGGGAGGCTTCTGGAAAATTTAAAACCTTAAAACGTTATGATGATGGAAATTCTAAAGAAGTTAAAGAAAATTTGTCTAAAATTTTTAGAAACGAGAAGAAATTTCTAGTCATATTTTTACTGAGGGTTTTAAAATTTTGGAAAAAAATCTTTCAATAGTTATAAAGTTTTTAAGCAATTTTTTTATTAGATTTTTAGAATCATTAGTTATTTCCAGACTTTTTTAGTTTCTTTCAAGCAACTTTCCATTTTTTCTTGAAAACTTTTTTGGTTTCCCAAAATCCACATAATTATTAGTGTTGATGTTATTTAGAATTTAATCCTAAATTATATTCTTATGTACAATTTTTCCCCACAGAGTTTTGCTAATGTTATACTAATTGGAGGGTGTGTTAGAGACCAAACACCCACCTTAAAGATCTTAAGCTGAAACCCTGCCTTTAAAACCAACAAGAACAGTGACAATGATTTGGATACTGGAAAACTGAAGTAGTATTAGTGGTTGAAGTTCAGTGATTATGTAGGGTGGGTGGGTGGCCACTATCCCACCCTTCAATTATTATAACATTAGCAAAACTATCTGGGAAAAAATTGTACATAAGAATATAACTTAGGATTCAACTCTACAGAACATCAACAGTAATAATTATGTAGATTTTAGGAAACCAAAAAAGTGTTTAATACATATAAAAAGTGGGTGGGTGGCTACTATTCCACCTTTGAATCTGTACACTCTACTCTAATACACAATTATTTCGTAAATATTCTCTTCTTGACAACATATCCCGAGACATTTTCGTTAATCTTATTCTGATTGGAGGGTGGGTTTGAGGCCACCCACCCACCTTACATATACATAGATATTTATACTAGAATCCTAGCTGTAAATTTCCTAATAACATCAACAGTAATAATGATTAGGATTCTGGAAAACTTAGTGGTTGAATTCAATGTATATATAGGGCAAGACAGAGGCCACCCACCCACCCTTCATATCTATGAAAATTTAAACTAAAACCCTGCCTTTAAATTTCCCAACGACGTCAATAGTAACAATAATGCGGATTCTGCAAAACTACAGTAGGATCAATGCTTTAAGTTCCATGTATATAAAAAAAAAGTGTATGAAGGGTGGATGGGTGGCCACTATTCCACCTTTGAATCTGTACACTCTACTCTAATAATTAGAATATTATTTTGTAAATATTCCTTTGTACACAATTTATACCGAGAAATTTTTATTAATGTTATACTAACTGAAGGATAGGTTAGAAAACAACCCACCCACCCTACATATGCATAGAATCTTAAGCTGAATCCCTGCCTTTAAAATTCCCAATAATATCAACAGTGACAATTATGCGAATTCTGAAAAACTAAAACAGTATCAGTGGTTGAAGTTCAATTTATATGTAGGGTGGGTGGGTGGCCACTATCCCACACTCCAATTAGTATAACATCAACAAAGATTTCTCGGGATATATTGTACATAAGAGAATATCTTAAGCTATAACCATGAACAGAATCAACACTAATAATAATAATTTAAAAATACGAAAACATTTCCAGAATCTACAACAAAGTCTCACTAAGCTACAAAACAAATTACTTGTCGAAACAACTACTTCTTCACAGAACACAGTTGATAAATAAATAATACCTAATCGACAACAAACAGTTGAGATTTATGTCTACAAATCCTATCTTTTATTAAAATGTGTACCCCAAATACTAATTTAGGACAATTGTTATCCATAATATTGATAATTATGAAGAAAATTGACCCTAAATTCCCTTTTATAATAAGATAGAAAGACTATTTGTTCTCAATAAGCTTAGTTTAATTATCTGCTGCGTTTGTTATGTATGCGGATGAAAGTAATTATTGAGCTAAAAATATGGTTTTAAATAACGGATTATGGATTATGTCAAAATATACAATATTTACTCAGGATTTTGAAAAAAATCACAGTGTAACATCTGAACAAAATTGACTCAATCATATTTATGTTGCTCCAACATCCAATTTTATATTGGGTTTATCAATCTCACACAATTTAGAATTGGATGTTGCAGCAACAGATTTATGATTAAAATAATTTTGCAATTGCCCTCTGCATACGTGGTAGGCACTGTTGTATGTTTATTATAATGTGCAAAATACATTCTATTATAAGAAGGCAAGGCACTATCGTTATATAAATTTTAACAAATTTATGCTTATAGTAATTGTAAATACAAATTGATTTTCTTTATATCTTGAATACATCTTGCGTAATAGCAGGATGACACTATACTAGTGCTATAATTAATTAAGTTATATAATAGAGTTTAGAGTTTGTTTATATCCAAGCAGAATATTTACATTCATGAACTGGGATTATTTTTTTAGAATGCTGAACGTTTCTGGACAATAGATAGGCAGAAAAGTTCAAGAGCAAGCTGTAAGAAATATTTGAGATTACCAGGAGAATTTTATTCCATATATTAGTTAATTTTCCTTTCAAGTAGATTTTATAGTTGTATGTTTAAAAGGGATTAATCATTTTACTTCAATGATTTTTCTTATTCCACTGTTAGTAGCAATTTCCACAAAATTTCCTTTTGTAATTAATTAAATAAACCAGCTCGTGAAATTACACAATCAGCTGGCCACTTAGACCGTATCAATGGCGTTTTATTATATTTCGCATTGCGCGTGATTAATAGTCTGTCAAGTGGCTGAATAATGCCCTCGTTGACTCCTTTGGCCCAATCGAGTCACAGCAGAGCAAGTCAAAACGGCGCAGGAAACCTCGCAGCAGCAGCGAGCTGGGTTGCAAATTAAAGTCGACACATGAACGGCCCTCGGGGCCCTTTCGGCTGGTTTTGCTTTATTGCCGCAATTAATTCCCTTAATGAGCAATATAATTTTTATGCAATCGCACCGCACACGTTTCTCTCTCGAAATCTTTGTGTTTTTGGAAAAAGGGTGAACTATGCGATATTAACTCTATGATTTATATAAGCTCGTGAAAATTTTATGTGCACAATATGTAAACCCGATAACGAATGATTTGGTGAAGTATTTGTCTGTTTTTAATAATGTATTGTTACAGTACATATTTAAAGGAGACACAGTGTGCTGAAACAAATGTTGAAACCAAAATACTTTTAGTACGTCTTGAATTTGATATAATACAGTTATCTAAATAAAATACTTGAAAATTAAACACACTTGACTAATTAAATATTACAATAGGTGCCTGGGATTGATTTGATTCGTATTGTATGTAATTAATTTCATTTCCAGTAATTAAAACATATGCTCTAATATAACATAAAAGAAACTTGATAAACTAATAATATAATTATTTGAGTTTTTATACAAATGAAACTTTCATATTCACATTTATATGTTAAATTCATGTCGTGAATAAATTTTATTCGAAAGTCTGAAAATCGATACCGAGAAGCGAATTTTATTAAATTTATTATTATTATATTTTGCTTTGCATTAATTAACACTTGGAATTGGTCCGGAAGCAATAATTTCCCATTCGCTGTAAACGTCGCTCCTATTTGCCCATCATTTCTTATGGGGCAGGATCGGGGCAATTAATTTTTATTGGAAATTAATTCGCCGTAAATGTGCAAACTAAAATTGACTCAATCTACACTAATTACCCATAGACGCGGCTATAATTATGTTAATGCGCACAAATTCCCGAGACCACCTCGAAATACTCACGTTATAATTGCGTCGGACGAGACGCTCAGGTGAGAACAAATTGGTTTGATTTTTTTTTATAAGGTTGTTGGTTTTTCATTGCGCGAAAGAATTGATTATTATGTTATATTTTTTGTGTTAATTAACAAGAAAATATGAAAGATACGTATATTGTGTATAATTTATACACATAAAAACAACTACTTTCCATAGTAATACCTCAGATTAATAATAAGTGTTTGTCGCCATAATCTAATATTTTAGAATAATTAATTAATTGTTGATGGTATACTATTTAAAAGATGGAATAGGGCCACCCACAACACATATCCACTGATACTACCTCAGTTTTCCAAAATCCACATCATTATTAGTGTCTTATGCACAATTTACCCTGAGAAATATTTGTTAATGTAATACTAATTGGAGAGTGAGATAGTGGCCACCCACCAACCCTTCATATACATTGAACTTCAACCAATGATCCTACTGACGTTTCCCTGCTTCTGCATCATTGTTATTGTTGATGTTGGGGAAATTAAAGGCAGTGTTTTAGCTTAAGTTTCCATGTATATGTAGGATGAGTGGGTGGCCTCTAATCCGTTTAACATTAAGGAAGGTTTCTCGGGATAAATTGTGCACAAGAGAATATTTACGAAATAATTATCTAATTGTTTATTGCTACATAAATCTATTAAACAATTTATAATAAAGAACGATTAGTAGCAATTAGCTTATTGAATAAATCTCAATCATATTTTATTTAATGTAGATTTTAGAATTATAAAGTGAAAAAATATTAATGCTCAATTAATTTAATTATAAGATAATTTCGTGAACTATTTAAAAAGACTCGAACTAAAAGAGCAAGTTAAGGCAGGTATTAAAACCATACTGCCAGATGTTACACATAAATAACTCAGGGATGGTTGCGACCGTTTACGTGCTAATCTATAAAACAAGTGGTTTTCATTTATATTGAAAATTCTTCTATCGGATGAGTGTACTTTTCGCCATTGCATATTAATTAAAGCACTTTAGGATGTAGAAAATTAAAATAAATAATAATTATAAAAACTAATAATCTAATTATTATTTTACAGTATTTTCTTTAAGGGTTCTAGATTTTTCTAGAAACATACATTTTAATTTTTGAGAATATTTAATAATTTCCTGCTTTGTCTTAATTGAATTTGGTCTAATTTTCTTCAATTTACAATTTTCCATCAGTTTGTTTAGTTCTTATTAATTACTTTTGTCAGCAAGTTTTCATTCAAATTCTACTTTTTTAAGAATTTTTATTTTTTTAACAATTTCTCTTCCAAAAGAATTTTTGTGATAGTTCGTGCTTTTCAGCAATTTATTTTAATTTTTTAAGAATTTTTCATCATATCTTTATTGATTTATTGGAATTTTTTAGCATTTTTTTCAAATTTTCGAGATATTTTCAATACTTTCTGCCTTATCATAATAAAAATTCCCAGCTAATTTTCGTACATTTTTTCAGTTATTTTAGAATTGTCTTTTTTAGCAATTTCTTTCTAAAATATAAGAAAATCTACAGAGTATTATATTTTTTAGGATTTCTAAAAGTGCAACATTTTCTCCTCAAAACCTCAAGAATTTTCCTTCACAGTCCTACGGTTTTTCAGCTATTCTGTTTTTCAGCAATTTATTTTAATTTTTAAGAATTATGAATCATATCTTTATTGATTTATTGGAATTTTCTAGAAATCTTTTATAAGAATTTTACAAATTGTTAAAACATTTCTTAGGGCTTATATAATTTTCCAGAAGTTCTATTCCATATTTCTAGAATTTTTCGATAATTTCACTTCTATAAAAAAATCCTTTATCTTTTTGGCAAAATGCAAAACTTTTCTCAGAATTCTTGATTTTTTCTTCTTCTATTTTTCGAGATTTACATCATTCTTCCGAATTTCTAGAATTTTCTGACAATTGCTCCTTCAGATTAATTCAAAGTATTTCCCAGTGTTCTCCATTTTTTCCAGGAACATCTTTTCCAATTTTGAATAATCTCTCATAATTTCTTGCTTTATCTTAATAAAATTTCCCAACACTCTCTATTTTAAATTATGACAATTTTCTGTGCATTTTCTCTTCAAAACCTAATGATATTCTTCGGTAGTTTTAGGAATTATCAACAAATTTATTTAATGTTTTTAATAGGTTACATTTCCTAAATTATCTTACTGGAATTTTTCTAATTGCGACCAATTTTTTTGAAGCTCTTACAATTTTGCAAATTTCTAGAAATTTTCGATAACTTCTTGTCCAGATTTGAAGAATATTCCAAAATTTCCTTACCAAATCGTGAAAGTTTTCTTCAAGGGTTTTTGAGCTTATATTTATTTTTTTCAAGAGTTCTCCATCACTCTTCCAAATTTCCAAAATTTTCTTCTTACCAAATTGCAAAACTTTTCTTCTAAAGTTCTTATGCTTTTTCTTGCCTTTTTCGTGTATTTTCATCATTCTTCCAAAATTCTAGAATATTATGACAATTTCTCTTCGATATCTCGAGAGTTAGTATTTTGTTTCTAAATTGCACGATTTTCTTACGATGTTCTAGAATTTTTATTTTCAATTTTCGAGATATTTTCAATACTTTCTGCCTTATCATAAAAAAAAATCCCAGCTAATTTTCGTACATTTTTTCAGTTATTTTAGAATTGTCTTTTTTAGCAATTTCTTTCTAAAATATAAGAGAATCTACAGAGTCTTATATTTTTTAGGATTTCTAAAAGTTTGCAACATTTTCTCCTCAAAACCCCAAGAACTTTCCTTCACCGTCCTACGGTTTTTCAGCTATTCTGTTTTCAGCAATTTATTTTAATTTTTTAAGAATTAAGAATCATATCTTTATTGATTTATTAGAATTTTCCAGAAATTTTTGATAAGAATTTTACAAATTGTTAAAACTTTTCTTAGGACTTATATAATTTTCCAGAAGCTTTCTCCCATATTTCTAGAATTTTTCGATAATTTCACTTATATAAAAAAATCCTTTATCTTTTTGGCAAAATGCAAAACTTTTCTCAGAGTTCTTGATTTTTTTTCTTCTATTTTTCGAGATATACATCATTCTTCCAAATTTATAGAATTTTCTGACAATTGCTCCTTCAGATTAATTCGAAGTATTTCCCAGTATTCTCCATTTTTCCAGAAACATCTTTTTTAATTTTGAATAATCTTTCATAATTTCTTGCTTTATCTTAATAAAATTTTCCAACACTCTCTATTTTAAATTATGAAAATTTTCTGTGCACATTCTCTTCAAAACCTAATAATATTCTTCGGTAGTTTTAGGAATTATCAACAAATTTATTTAATGTTTTTAAAAGGTTACATTTCCTAAATTATCTTACTGAAATTTTTCTAATTGTGACCAATTTTCTTGAAGCTCTTAAAATTTTGCAAACTTCTAAAAATTTTCGATAACTACTTGTCCAAATTTGAAGAATATTCCAAAATTTTTTACCAAATCGCGAAAGTTTTCTCCAAGGGTTTTTGAGCTTTTTTCTATTTTTTCAAGAGTTTTCCATCACTCTTCCAAATTTCCAGAATTTTCTTCTTACCAATTTGTGTAACTTTTCTTCTAAAGTTCTAAAGTTTTTTTGCTGCCTTTTTCGTGTATTTTCATCATTCTTCCAAAATTCTACAATTTTATGACAATTTCTCTTCGATATCTCGAGAGTTAGTATTTTCTTTCTACATTGCACGATTTTCTTACGATGTTCTAGCAATTTTTTTTCTAATTTTCGAGATATTTTCCATACTTTCTGCCTTATCATAAAAAAAAATCCTAGCTAATTTTCGTACATTTTTTCAGTTATTTTAGAATTGTCTTTTTTAGCAATTTCTTTCTAAATTATAAGAAAATCTACAGTTTCTTATATTTTTTAGGATTTCTAAAAGTTTGCAACATTTTCTCCTCAAAACCCCAAGAATTTTCCTTCACCGTCCTTTTCAGCTATTCTGTTTTTCAGCAATTTATTTTAACTTTTTAAGAATTAAGAATCATATCTTTATTGATTTATTGGAATTTTCCAGAAATTTTTGATAAGGATTTTACAAATTGTTAAAACTTTTCTTAGGACTTATATAATTTTTTAGAAGTTTTCTCCCATATTTCTAGAATTTTTCGATAATATCATTTCTATAAAAAAATCCTTTATCTTTTTGGCAAAATGCAAAACTTTTCTGAGTTCTTGATTTTTTTCTTCTATTTTTCGAGATTTACATCATTCTTCCTAATTTCTAGAATTTTCTGACAATTGCTCCTTCAGATTAATTCAAAGTATTTCCAGTGTTCTCCATTTTTCCAGTAACATCTTTTTCAATTTTGAATAATCTCTCATAATTTCTTGCTTTATCTTAATATAATTTGCCAACATTCTCTCCTTTAAATTTTGACAATTTTCTGTGCATTTTCTCTTCAAAACCTAATAATATTCGTCGGTAGTTTTTGGAATTATCAACAAATTTATTTAATGTTTTTAAAAGGTTACATTTCCTAAATTATCTTACTGGAATTTTTCTAATTTTGACCAATTTTCTTGAAGCTCTTAAAATTTTGCAAATTTCTAGAAATTTTCGATAATTACTTGTCCAGATTTGAAGAATATTCCAAAATTTCCTTACCAAATCGCGAAAGTTTTCTTCGAGGGTTTTTGAGCTTTTTTTATTTTTTCAAGAGTTTTCCATCACTCTTCCAAATTTCCAGAATTTTCTTCTTACCAATTTGTGTAACTTTTCTTCTAAAGTTCTAAAGTTTTTTTGCTGCCTTTTTCGTGTATTTTCATCATTCTTCCAAAATTCTAGAATGTTATGACAATTTCTCTTCGATATCTCGAGAGTTAGTATTTTCTTTCTAAATTGCACGATTTTCTTAGTAATTACTTGTCCAGATTTGAAGAATATTCCAAAATTTCCTTACCAAATCGCGAAAGTTTTCTTCAAGGGTTTTTGAGCTTTTTTTATTTTTTCAAGAGTTTTCCATCACTCTTCCAAATCCGTAAGGACCGAAACACGTGTCATTTACCTGATAAGAAACAAATGTAAAATAACAAGTCTATTACATCTCCCAATATGAAAATTTGGTTCTATCAAGAATGAAGCAAAACAAGTATCGAATTTACTCTTCCAAATTTCCAGAATTTTCTTCTTACCAAATTGCGAAACTTTTCTTCTAAAGTTGTTAAGTTTTTTCTTGCCATTTTCGAGTATATTCATCATTCTTCAAAATTCTAGGATTTTATGACAATTTCTTTTCAATATTTTGAGAGTTAGTATTTTTTTTCTAAATTTCATGATTTTCTTACGATGTTCTAGCAATTTTTTTTTGCAATTTTCGAGATATTTTCAATACTTTCTGCCTGATCATAAAAAAATTCCCAGCTAAATTTAAAACAGAGAATTTTCGTACATTTTTTCAGTTATTTTAGATTTGTCTTTTTCAGCAATTTCTTTCCAAATTATCAGAAAATCTATAGTCTCTTATATTTTTTAGGATTTTTAAAAGTTTGCAATATTTTCTCATTCAAACCCTACGAATTTTCCTTGATTGTTCTATGGTTTTTCATTAATTCTGTTTTAAATAACTTTTTCTTTCTAAATTGCACGATTATCTTACGATGTTCTAGAATTTTTTTTTCCAATTTTCGAGATATTTTTAATACTTTCTGCCTGATCATAAAAAAATTCCCAGATAAATTTTCGTACATGTTTTCAGTTATTTTAGATTTGTCTTTTTCAGCAATTTCTTTCTAAATTATAAGAAAATCTACAGTTTCTTATATTTTTTTTTTAGGATTTTTAAAAGTTTGCAATATTTTCTCCTTCAAACCCTACGAATTTTCCTTGATTGTTCTATGGTTTTATAGCAATTCTGTTTTAAATTTTTAGAAAAAATTTCTTTCTAAATTGCACGATTATCTTACGATGCCTTACTATAAAAAAATCCCCAGCTAAATTTTAAATTGTGAGAATTTTCGTACATTTTTTCAGTTATTTTAGAATTATCTTTTTCAGCAATTTCTTTCTAAATTATAAGAAAATCTACAGTATCTTATATTTTTTAGGATTTATAAAAGTTTGCAGCATTTTCCCCTCCAAACCCCAAGAATTTTCCTTGATTGTTTTAAATTTTTAGAAAATTTCTTCAATACCTTTTTCTTTCTAAATTGCACGATTTTCTTCGATGTTCTAGCAATTTTTTTTTTCTCTAATTTTCGAGATATTTTCAATACTTTCTGCTTTATTATAAAAAAAATCCCAGCTAAATTTTAAATAGTAGATTTTTTTTCGTAGATTTTTTCAGTTATTTTAGAAGCAGCAATTTCTTTCCAAATTATAAGAAAATCTACAGTTTCTTCTATTTTTTAGGATTTTTAAAAGTTTGCAAAATTTTCTCCTTCAAACCCTACGAATTTCCCTTGATTGGTCTATGGTTTTTCAGCAATTATGTTTTGAAGTTTTAGAAAAGTTCCTCAATACCTTTTTCTTTCTAAATTGCACGATTATCTTACGATGTTCTAGCATTTTTTTACAATTTTCGAGATATTTTCAATACTTTTTGCCTTATCATAAAAAAAATCCCAGCTAAATTTTAAACTGTGAGAATTTTCGTACATTTTTTCAGTTATTTTAGAATTGTCTTTTTTAGCAATTTCTTTCGAAATTATAAGAAAATCTACAGTTTCTTATATTTTTTAGAATTTCTAAAAGTTTGCAACATTTTCTCTTTCATACCCCATGAATTTTCCTTGACTGTTCTACGGTTTTTCATTAATTCTGTTTTACATTTTTAGAAAATGTCTTCAATACCTTTTTTTTCTAAATTGCACGATTATTTTACGATGTTCTAGCAATTTTTTCCCCAAGAATTTCCCTTGATTGTTGTACGGTTTTTCATTAATTCTGTTTTAAATTTTTTGGAAATTTCTTCAATACCTAATATATCTTACTAGCAATTGATTTTGAATCGGAATTTTCTAATACCTTTTTTCAAATTGCAAGAATATTCTTCGAGGTTCTTTCAGATTTCAAAGGTTCTGGAGGTTCTGCGGCATATTTTTTTAAATTTTCAAGAATATTTCATTCTGTTTTCCGCTTGATTTTAACTGAATTTGACAAAATTTTCTCTTCTAAAATTACCCTTAGCTGCACCACTTCAATTTTGTAACATACCTGCACATGGGTTCTTCCAGGACCTCAAGTTGAAAAAATTGCTTAAAAATGTTTTCTATTCTCTATACAGGACTACAGAACTGTACAAAAGTGTTCATTGGTACATAATGGACTAGCAAAATCAGCTATACTAGAGAGTTACCCCTGAAGGATTGAGAAAATTTGTTAGGAAAATTCTTAAAATTAATTTTTCCTTTAAAATTCGTTAAACTCATATTTATATATATGATGACTTGAAATTTTAGGTGATAGTGTATTTTCTACTAGATTTCAAAAAAATAAATACAGTACAAAGCCTTCTTTCAAAAAATATTCTTGCAAAAAGCTACAGTCAAATATATAAAGAGATTATTCCATGTAAGAAATGCATATTTTTTTTAATAAAAAAATTAAATGCCACAGCAATGAAGATATAAAGAGATATAAATAATTAAAAAGTACTTTTAAGAAAGGATGGGGTCCCTCAGGACTCTCAGGTGCAGCTAAGGTTTAAGACAAAATTTTAACTAAGAAAATATGACATTAAGTTTCAAAACACTTCCTGTAAAGTCAAACTTTCAATAGTGATTATGACAAATTTTTTATCAGAATATATAATAACTTCCCTTCCAAATTGTAAAAAAAATATTGGGGCTCTCACAAGTTTTCAGAAGTTTTCACACAGATTTTTATGAATTTCTGACAATTTCTCTTCCAGATTAGTAATATTCCAATATTTTTTTAACTAAATTGCGAGAGTGTTCTTCAAGAGAGAGCTCTTGAGTTTTTTGATCTACTTTGTTCAAGAGTTTTCCATTATTCTACTGAATTTCCAGATTTACCTTCCAGATCTCAAAAATTCTCAGTATTTTTTTTTAAATTGCAAGAATTTTCTTCAAGTATTTTATTAATATTTTTCCTAATTTCCGAGAATTTTTCATCATTTCCTCATATTTCTAACCTTTTGCAACAAGTTCCTTTCCAAGTTAGAAGGATTTTCATGTCATGTTTTTTTAATTGGTCTCTAATTATTATCAAATTGTAATTTATCTACTCGTAAATAGTGATTTATCAAAGTCTACATATTTTGTAAAACATAAATTTACCATGTAGGGTGTGAAAACTGTTAATGCTTGCGCATCCTCTGTTTCTTGAATAGTGTTTTCATCTTTACCAGATAGACTATTTGCAATCACTAAGGTGTAATTATGTTAAACCCTGCTGAAATTTGTTTGGATCTAACAAAAACTTTATTACAGTTGAAGAATACTAATCGATCTTTTATACTCTTGCCACTTTCTTGAAGAATATCATTAATCAAGTTTAGCTTTCTCTAAATCCTGATTGTAATTAAGAAAAAATTTTGTATTCTTTTGAAATTTGAGTATTATATAATATAATTTACAAAATATTTGATAGAGTAATAATAATTTAAAAATACGAAAACATTTCGTGAATCTACAACAATGAGTCTTACTAAGCCTACAAAACAAATTAATTTTGAAATAACTAATTCTCTGGCTAAAACCTCGACAGACATTGAATAAAATAGGAGTTAGAGTAATGCTCTCATAGATAAGATGTTTTAATTACAAAATATTTGATAGTTAGAGTAATGTTCTAATAGATAAGTTGTTTTAATTGTGTAGGTTTTTGTATCTTAGGTGAGTAATATTACAAGCATCTTCCATGAATTGAATTGAGAATGTTACTTTTCAGAAGGTAACTGTTAATAACTTTTATATCAAGGGCCTACATACGTTTATAAGTTTATTACCTTGACCATGATAATATTCCAATTCGTTAAAACAATTGTGTTTAATATAAACACCGAACGGTAACAATGTCAATCCACTTAAACCTTGAAAAAATAAAGATTAATCAATTAAATTTTGATTGAGTTGCCTCGCAATATAATCCCCCTATCAGCAGTATAGTCATAGTGTTTAATTTTTACACAGTCAACAATTAATTTCACCGTAATTTCCTCCCACCGTAAATCGAAACAACGTAGGAAACATCAACTGGGCATCGATTGATTATACGCAATTATGACCGTGTAATTGGACAAACTCGTAAAACTCGAAATGAAGACGTTTATTTCGCCCTCGAACAGAAAATTTGCGCGATCGTGTTTATAAACGGCCTCGCGTCGATCGATTGTCTGAAAATTGAAAACCGATTTGATTCCCACCGGGAAAACGGAAGATTTACAGCGCCGCATTAAAACCCAATTTTCCACGTCCCGTCCCCAATTTTTAATTCCGAATTATCCCAGCCGGCCGCGTAATATTGCAACAATTGTCCGGATATCGATTGCCGAAGGTGCCACGTACAAATCACGAAACGCCCAACTTTCTACTCCTCATCAATTATTCATCGGGGCGCGTAAAATATGTAATTTTTGTTAACGGGAAGTCGATGCTTCCATTCCCCGATGAGGATTTTATGGCGATTCACCGTTGGTAATGATTTGATTAAGACCACTTTGCCCTAATCGCTGTTATAAGCATAATATCTATATTCAGTGCGTTATCAGTGTAATCTTGGGAAAATGTTTATTAACCGGTGAAAAAAATCAAAATTATTATAGCTCGTTACTCATGTATTATGCAGCATACGAAATAGCCGCTTGATATAAATTAAATTCTTCAAAAATGACGCCCGTGTTGCCATTGGTTAATAATCTGTAACTTAATAGTGGTCATTTTGTATAAATTATAACTTCATTTAATCATAATTGCATGAATGTATATTTTTTTAATGATGTAATTTATTATTAAATATTAATTTTTGATATTCATTCATAATGTTTGATAATTTTACCATGCAAATTAATTTTTATATATTAGATACTGAGAAACGTGGTTGGATATAAAAAGTTGAGCAGAGCAGAGAAGTATATGAATTTCTATTATAGAATAGATTATATTGAATAACATTTATGAATAGGATTGGCATGAAAAATTATATTCAAATGTGGAATTAACGTTAAAATTTAAACTAATTTGAAAGTTTTTTATGTTCTATTTTGAAAAGTTCAACTGCCACAACTATTTACACAAAATTTACGATTAACAATAAACGAGGCTGGCGTTCCCGAAAAAATAAAACGCCATAAAAGCTACCATAAACAAAAATACGATACGGCCACCTTGAATAAAAACAATAAAAACACATTTTTATCAGCGATTTCACGTTACTGGTCAATTCGGGCGCTACCGGAATTTGCATCCGAAGTACATAAATTATTCTAATTAGAGAAAAAACAATGCAATCTTTCGTAATATATTTTGAGTTTTGTTGAAACGGACAGTTATCTTCCTAGGCGTTCCAAATTTATTGCTGGATGGATGGAGAATAGGTCAGCGCAATTTTTGGAGGGATTGTCATAAAATGTTATTCTTAATTTGTCAGGTTATTAATATAATATGGAAATAAAATACATTTTAAAACTACATATTTTTGGTTTTAATGTAGATTTAGAAATACAAAATTATTATTATAGACAGCAACAGCTAATGAGAATTTTTATAAAATAGACGTTCGAACTTGTTGCTTTCAATTTATATTATTTTAATAATCAAGTAAATGTAAGTAATTTTTTGAATAAAGCGTTGCTACGAAATAATAAAATAGTTAACATTAATTATTGCTTTCTGTTAAACCACGCACCGGTTTCAATCTATTTTGGATGGTGTAATAATGGAGTGTAATAACATTGTTTAATGTTAATTTTGAAAACAAAGCTCATAAATTTCAATGATAGTAATGAAAAATCAATTATTGTTACCAGCAATAAAAAAAAATTGATGTTAAATATTTCTATCCTTCTTTTAGGATTTTATCACTACAGAAATAGACTTGAAACTTCTAAGAGACATACAGAAAGGGCGTAGCTTAAAATGCTGTAAAACAATCGACGTACGCTAACGGAAAACAAATCGGCAGCACTTGAAACTAAAATTTGAAAAAATGCACCAAGCAACAAAAAAAAATTGTAAAAGTTTTATTACTACAGGAACTGACTTGAAACTTCATAGATACATACACGAAGGACGTAGCTTTGAAATATTACGAAACAATCAATGTACGCTAACACAAAACAAAATGGTAGCGCTTAAAACTGAAATTGGAAAAATTTGATAAAGTGCACCAAGCAAATAAAAAGATTATAAAAGTTTTATCATTACATGAATTAACTTGAAACTTCTTAAGTACATAGAGGAAGAATGTAGTTGGAAAAATTTCCAAAATTGCATCAAGCGACTTAAAAAATTCTAAATATTTTATTATTATAGAGATCAACTTAAACTTCTTGTATGCATAGGGGAAAAACGTAGCTTTAAGTTATTGTAAAACAATTGATTTACGCTACCGGAAAACAAAATGGCAGCAGCCTCAATTTAGAGTGGCCAAATTTATAAAAATGCATCTAGCGACTTAAAAAATTCTAAATATTTTATTATTATAGAGATCGACTTGAAACTTCTTGTATGCATAGGGGAAAAACGTAGCTTTATGTTATTGTAAAACAATTGATGTACGCTACCGGAAAACAAAATGGCAGCACCCTCAATTGAAAGTGGCCAAATTTATAAAAATGCATCAAGCGACTTAAAAATTTCTAAAAGTTTTATAACTACAGGAATTTACTTGAAACTTCTTATTTATATACAGAAAGAAAGTAGTTTCATAATATAATAAAACAATCGACGAACGCTGATGGAAAACAAAATGGCAGCACTTAAAACTTTAATTGGAAAAATTGAAAAAATGCATCGAGCGACTAAAAAAATTCTAAAAGTTTTATTGCCACTGGAATTAACTTGAAACTTCTTGGATACATAGAGAAAGTATGTAGCTTTAAAATATTATGAAAAAATCAATGTACGCTAACACAAAACAAAATGGTAGCGCTTAAAACTGAAATTGGAAAAATTTGATAAAGTGCACCAAGCAAATAAAAAGATTATAAAAGTTTTATCATTACAGGAATTAACTTGA
This sequence comes from Ontholestes murinus, assembly GCA_963969525.1. NCBI lineage: Eukaryota > Metazoa > Arthropoda > Insecta > Coleoptera > Staphylinidae > Ontholestes > Ontholestes murinus. Next base: position 22,773,696 of record OZ018391.1, read on the forward strand.
AACTTCTTAAGTACATAGAGGAAGAATGAGGGTTTAATATTTTATAAAACAATTGACGTTTACTAACGGAAAATAAAACGGAAGCACTTAGAACTGTAATTGGAAAAATTTCCAAAATTGCATCAATCGACTTAAAAAATTCTAAATATTTTATTATTATAGAGATCGACTTGAAACTTCTTGTATGCATAGGGGAAAAACGTAGCTTTAAGTTATTGTAAAACAATTGATGTACGCTACCAGAAAACAAAATGGCAGCACCCTCAATTGAAAGTGGCCAAATTTATAAAAATTCATCAAGCGATTTAAAAAATTCTAAAAGTTTTATAACTACAGGAATTTACTTGAAACTTCTTATATATATATACAGAAAGAAATTAGTTTCATAATATAATTAAACAATCGACGGACGCTGATGGAAAACAAAATGGCAGCACTTAAAACTTTAATTGGAAAAATTGAAATAATGCATCGAGCGACTAAAAAAATTCTAAAAGTTTTATTACTACAGGAATTAACTTGAAACTTCTTAAATACATAGAGGAAGTATGTAGCTTTAAAATATTATGAAACAATCAATGTACGCTAACACAAAACAAAATGGTAGCGCTTAAAACTGAAATTGGAAAAATTTGATAAAGTGCACCAAGCAAATAAAAATATTATAAAAGTTTTATTATTACAGGAATTAACTTGAAACTTATTAAGTACATAGAGGAAGAATGAAGGTTTAATATTTTATAAAACAATTGACGTTTACTAACGGAAAATAAAACGGCAGCACTTACAACTGTAATTGGAAAAATTTCCAAAATTGCATCAAGCTACTTAAAAAATTCTAAATATTTTATTATTATAGAGATCGACTTGAAACTTCTTGTATGCATAGGGGAAAAACGCAGCTTTAAGTTATTGTAAAACAATTGATGTACGCTACTGGAAAACAAAATGGCAGCACCCTCAATTGAAAGTGGCCAAATTTATAAAAATGCATCAAGCGACATAAAAAATTCTAAAAGTTTTATAACTACAGGAATTTACTTGAAACTTCTTATATATATATACAAGAAGAAAGTAGTTTCATAATCTAATAAAACAATCGACGGACGCTGATGGAATACAAAATGGCAGCACTTAAAACTTTAATTGGAAAAATTGAAATAATGCATCGAGCGACTAAAAAAATTCTAAATTGTTTATTACTACAGGAATTAACTTGAAACTTCTTAAATACATAGAGGAAGTATGTAGCTTTAAAATATTATGAAACAATCAATGTACGCTAACACAAAACAAAATGGTAGCGCTTAAAACTGAAATTGGAAAAATTTGATAAAGTGCACCAAGCAAATAAAAAGATTATAAAAGTTTTATCACTAAAGGAATTAACTTGAAACTTCTTAAGTACATAGAGGAAGAATGAAGGTTTAATATTTTATAAAACAATTGACGTTTACTAACGGAAAATAAAACGGCAGCACTTAGAACTGTAATTGGAAAAATTTCCAAAATTGCATCAAGCGACTTAAAAAATTCTAAATATTTTATTATTATAGAGATCGACTTGAAACTTCTTGTATGCATAGGGAAAAAACGTAGCTTTAAGTTACTGTAAAACAATTGATGTACGCTACCGGAAAACAAAAAGGGAGCACCCTCAATTGAAAGTGGCCAAATTTATAAAAATGCATCAAGCGACTTAAAAAATTCTAAAAGTTTTATTACTACAGGAATTTACTTGAAACTTCTTATATATATATATATACAGAAAGAAAGTAGTTTTATAATCTAATAAAACAATCGACGGACGCTGATGGAAAACAAAATGGTAGCACTTAAAACTTTAATTGGAAAAATTGACTAAAAAAATTCTAAAAGTTTTATTGCCACAAGAATTAACTTGAAACTTCTTGGATACATAGAAAAAGTATGTAGCTTTAGAATATTGTAAAACAATAGACGTACTCTAACGGAAAACAAAACTACAGCACTTAAAACTGAAATTGGGAATATTGAAACAATACATGACAAACAAATTTTTAAAAGTTTTGTCAGTGCAGGAATTGACTTGATACTTCTGTGGTGCATAAAGAAAGAACGTAGTTTTAAACTATTGTAAAACAATTGACGTACGCTAACGAAAATCAAAATGGCAGCACCCTGAACTGAAACTGGAAAAAATTATAAAGATGCATCAAGCGACTAAAAAAATTCTACAAGTTTTATCAGTATAGGAATCGATTTGAAACTTCTTGAGTACATAGAGGAAGAACGTAGCTTAAATATTTTATAAAACAATTGACGTATGCTAGCGGAAAACAAAACGGCTGCACTTAAAACTGAAATTGGAGTAATTGCAAAAATGCGCATCAAGCTTCTGAAGTAATTCTAAATGTTTTATCACTACAGGAATTGACTTGAAACTTCTTAGATACATAGAGGAAGAATGTATCTTTAAAATTTTGTAAACTAATCGATAATCAGTGTAGTTAACCTTTATTAATAATTATATGATTTACAATATTATAACAATTTGAATTACATAAGATACATTTACCTAATAGATAATGATTAAAAATAAACAATTTTATTTATTTAAAATTTTTTATAGTTAAAATTTCCCTTCAAATAATTCCTATATAACTTGACCACTTATACCATTATGTTAAGTAATTCCCTGGGCGCGGGTGTAAGTAGAATTTTCCGTGTCAGCGACAATGGAGGCACCAATAAAACATGACAAAAGACTTTAATTGCACGTGGAAGTGCACGTAAACTGGCGAGCAACTGATACACACATTAAACATAATTGTTTAGATTTTGTAATTGCGCCGACCGTAATTCACAATGTCATTACGCTCGGCGAGGTGATCTCTTATCAGTCGATAAGATCGCATCGCGATGATTACCCCCGAGCCCCATTGTTTGTGTGGGTGTGTGTGTGTTTGTGCGGACATAGAATATTATAAGCGAGGACATTTTTTGCCATTAAAATTTCATGATGTGTTATTGGCTTGCATAAATCGCCGTGTAATTAGTCGCGTGACATTCTTAATGACGTGGGGTGATTTGGACCTATAAAGCACAATCTGTGTGATGTGATGATTACAATCAAATTCTTCTTGATTGTTACAAAATTTTAACAAAGTTTGAATGAATGAACATTAAATTTGAAAGAAATTTTATCTATTTTGATCCTTTAGATATTATTTCTAACCAGTTCCTCTATGATACTACTTTATGCATTTTCATCAAAGAACATCTAAAAATTTTGGCCAAATCCCTTTCAACATATTGCCCCTATACTATTTTCTTCGAAACCTCAATTGAATTGCAAACCTATTCCTCAAAGCCATAAACAGTACCTTCAATACCAGAAACTCTTCACTATCGGATACAATACCAATAAGGCTATAGATTATTTTCCATCTTCAAAAACTGAAGAGTCTTTACTTTCGAAGATGGCGAAGAGATAAAAGTAGTAACAATTTCATTCAACATTAATAGGAAAATATAAAAACACGATTTTCATATAAGTCCTTATTATCATACAACTATTTCATATAATAAAAGTAAAAACCTATTATTAATATTACACATTTTAGATAATCACGCTGGCAACTTTATGAATTATCGATTCCCAATCAACATCAAAACAACACAATATGAAAATTATTACAAATAATCAGTCCCGTAATTGCAGCAATTCACCACGATATTATTACTTCGACTTAAAAGCGCCATTACACCCCGTCCTCACTTATAACCCGGTAAAATAGGTTTCAACATGAACATGAACTAGTCAACAATCGGCCCCCCCTATTAAGGCGTACGTTTCCAAAAAAAGTTCTCCCCAATCCTGTTGCAGCAACACGTCGGACATTCCAACCCACCCACTTTTGTCTCTCCGGTTGGGTTCCTTTTTTTTCCCCTGGTGTGTGCTGAGCCCGTCGCCTCCACCACCATTACATGATTACAAAGCAGCGCGCCGGAGTTAATGTGCACCGAAATTACGTACAAGCTGGGCGTTTTGTTCATGGTGTTATTACAACATGCAATTTTGGCATTAACATGGCTATCAAATATCTAATTTGAATATTGAGTGTCAATCGAACGGGTCACAATAATTTGTAACGGCGTGATGCTTTTTTAATTGGCGTTTTGGGCTGGGGAAATAATGGATGGACGCGTCGAAGTGTTGTTTTTTTTTTGTGTTCACTCTCGTCGTGTACCTAATGCAATCACTATTAATTCGGTGTAATGACTCCGGGCGATATTTGTTCCCTCATCAAAATTCGATTAATTTCTGCTTACGGGAATTAGCCTCGCTCTTATCGCGTCTCGTAGAACAAAGTCGCGATCAGAACTTTTTTTTTATCACCTAATCACCAATTTGGTGGAATTATTGCGTTTGTCATATCGTAAAACTGAAGAAAACATAATTACTGTAAATCAAAATTATTAATACTTTTATAATTTTAGTTGTATTTCCATTTTTATTATAGAATGTGTTATGTGGTTTTTGATTTTATTGGAGTTACTAAAGTAATTTAAAAAAATGCAGATTTTTCCTTGTCACCAACCATTTATAGATTGTCATCTGTCATTTGTAATCTGTCAACTATTTTTTGTCACGTTCAATTGTTTCTATGATCTATATGGCATCTATAATTTATCATTTTCTATCTGTTATTTGTCATCTTCATTCTATTATCTGTCATTATCTATTGATTTTTCGTACCTTTCTTACCACCTGTCACATGGTCACATTGTCAATATGTCATTAGTTATTTTCAGTTTCTAATATAATACTATATATCAACTGTGATTAGTCAACTGTTAACCTGTCAAACATCAGATTCAGTTTTTAATATTTTTCGTTTTTTAATAACAAATTTGAATCTATAGATTTATCTAAGTTGAGTCTATCATTTTGTGTGCAATGTATTATTTCTTATTTATAATCTGCCAATTCGCTATTTATCATATATAAACTGTCATCTGTTTTTTTCTGTCATATGTTATCTACCTTTATATTATTTTTGTAGTTTTAGTTCAAAGGTTTTTGATGTTCCCAATTTTTTTAGGTACTATTTATCACATTAGTCGTTTATCAACTGTTAACTGTTACCTGAAGTCTATAATCCGTCATTTGCTAACTGTCAACTGTTAACTTTCATCTGAAATCTATAATCTGTCATCTACCAACTGTCAACTTTTGTCTGTGATCTGTCGATACTTACTGGCTATCTGTACTGATATCTATCATGGATTAAGTGTAATCTATCAACTATCAACAGTAATCTGTTACTTGTCAAGTATTATCTGTTAACCTTCAATCTGTCATTAGACATGAATCGGATTAAGTTTTTAGTATTTTTTTTTCCTTTTTCATAACAAATTTGAATCTATAAATTTACCTATCATGAGTCATCTATACTTTTGTCATTTATATAATCTGTCAATCTATAGATTTTTCCACAATCAGTCTATCATTTTTATCTGTAATCTATTATTTCTTATCTTTCATCTGTCATCTATTCAACAGGCATATGCTATTTATAATCTGTCAATTCGTAATTTATTATATAAAATTTGTTTCACTAGAAATCTATGATGTGTTATCTGTCATTTGTCTTTTTTATCATTTTTCTAGTTTAAGTTAAAGGATTTTAATTCACAACTTTTTAATATTCCCAAAAATGTTTAAAGATTTGATTTGTCATCTATTATATTTTTTATGTCACCGGTCGTTTGTCAACTATTAACTGTCATTTAAAATCCTTAGTCTATCTGTCAAATGTCAACTTTTGCCTGTAATCTGTCAAAAGTCAGTTACTATTTATCAATTGATATCTATTATCGATCAAGTGTAATCTATTAATTGTCAACTGTCATCTGTAACTTGTCAAGTGTCATTTGTTAACTGTCAATCTGTCAATAGTCATTATCAGTTTCTAATAATAATAATATAATATATGAACTATCATTAGTCATCTGTCCTGTTATCGATCCGATTCAGTTTTTAATATTTTTTCTCTTTTTAATAACAAATTTGAATCTATAAATTTGTCTACAGTCAGTCATCTGTCATTTTGTATTATTTTTTGAAATTTCTAAAGTTATTTTTAAGAAATGCATAATTTATCTTGTTTATATCGTATTTCACTTGTTACACGTCCTATGTTACCCATCATTTGTAAACCGTCATCTGTCAATTGTAATTTGTCAACTGCTATTTGTCACTTTCAGTTGTTTCTATATCTGTCATATATAATTTATTATTTCCTATCTGTTAAATATTATCTATTTGTCATCCGAATTCTGTCATCTGTCATTATATATAGATGTTTCATACTTTACTTGCCATTTGACGCCTGGTATCGTCATATAGTAATTACTAGCTCTCACACTGTCAATCTGTCAATAGTTAATTTCAGTTTTAATATTATATTACATATCAACAATCAAACTGTTAGCATAAGTCAGATTCAGTTTTAAATTTTTTTGAATTTGAATCTATAGATTAGTCTATGATCATTTTTATCTGCAATCTATTACTTCTCATCTTTCATCTGTCATCTATCAAACGGTCATATGTTATTAAAATTATAATAAATGTCACATAACATATAAAATAAGGTCTACAGAAATTGGACCTAAGTATGCCAAAAATGGCAAAAAATTGCTTCAGTAGCCAGAATTTTTTGATGATTATCATCACCAGTTACCAGTAACTCTAATGGGTCGAGTGGAAGAACACGAGGACACGTGAACTTCGCCTTTAAGTTCTATGTTTCAAATTTTTAAGTTAGTGTATTTGTGTATGTTTTTTTATACATTTTAATAGAACGTGTAAAGTAAGTAAAATAAATTTTAAAGAAATAATAATATTCTGTCAATCTGTGTTTTATTATATATGAACTGTCGTGTTTTTTGATATCTATTTGATTTTGTCATATGCTATCTGTATTCTTTTCACTTTTCTAGTTTTAGTTAAAGAATTTTAATTCACAGGTTTTTAAAATATCCAAATTATTTTATAGATACGATTTGTCTGCCATCTATCACATTTTCTATTAGACCAGTCGTTTGTCAACTGTTAACTGTCATCTAACAACTATAATCTGTCATCTGTTAACTGTCAACTTTCGTCTTAAATCTGTCAACTCGCCATCTGTCAACTGATCTTCATCATATCAGCTGTAATTTATCAACTGTAGGCTGTCATATGTCACTTGTCAAAAGTAATCTGTTAACTGTTTACTGTCAACTGTTAACTGTCATCTGACATCTATAATCTGTCATCTGTTAACTGTCAACTTTCGTCCTTAATCTGTTAATCTGTCAACTGATCTTCGTCATATCAACTGTAATTTATCAATTGTAGGCTGTCATACGTCACTTGTCAAAAGTAATATGTTAACTGTTAATTTATTATTAGTCATTATCAGTTTCTAATATAATATAATATAATATATCAACTATCATTAGTTAACTGTCAACCAGTCATTTAGTAACTATTAAATTTCGGTTGTCATCTGTAACTTGTCAATTTTCATCTGTTAACTGCCAATCTGTCATTAATAATTATAATTTTCTAATAAAATATAATATATCAACTATCACAAATTATTTGTCAACCTGTTATCAATCAGATTTAGTTTTTATTATTTTTGTTTCCTTTTTCTATAACAAATTAGAATCTATAAATTTGTCTACCATCAGTTATCTATGATTTTTTATATACAATCTATTACTTCTCATCTTTGGTCTGTCATTTATCAAATGATCGTATTCTATTTATAATCTGTCAATCTGTGATGTATTTTATATGAACAAATGTTTTCTGCGATCTACAATCTGTCATATGTTATTGTATTGTCATTTTTTTTAGTTTGTGTAATGTTTGATTTAGAGGATTCTAATCACTGAATTTAATATTATAAAGATTTTATATTTATCATGTTTCCAGATTTTATTACAGAATTATGTTTAGTTCTGTAGTCAATCTTTTGAAATCATAAAGAATTGCAAAATGTTTCTTTTATATACCATTTGTCATATGTCTTATGTCACCACTTATTTGTCTTCTGTAAACTCTCAACTATCATCTGACATATATAATCTCTCAACTGTCAACTTCCATCTATCATCTACCATCAGTAAGTTGCCATCTATCAATTGTCAGCTGACATCTATCATCTGTCAACTGTAATCTTGCACATGCCAGTTGTTAACTTTCATCTATCAACTGTCAACTGTCATCTGTCAAGTGTCATCTGTTAAATGTCATCTGTCATTTACTATCATTCATATGTTAAATATCATATGTTGTTTTTATATTTCAACTTTCAATTATCCGTTATTTGCCATCTGTCATTTATTATTTATCATGTGCCATTATGTATAGCTATTATTCTTAATATTTTCATAATTTTCACTTTTATCCCTTTTTCAGGTATTATAATAGATTTGTTTACCTATCAATTTTTTTTATTCCTTTTGGAATTATAAGAGATATTTGAAAGAATTCATCTGTCATCTATGAAACGGTCATATGCTATTTATAATCTGTCAATCTCTGTTGTATTTTAAACCATCTGTTTACTGCTATCTATAATCTGTCATATGTCATTGACTTTTTATCTTATTTAAGTGTTTAATGTTTTATTTAGTGGATTTTTTTACTGATTTTTAATATTGCTATGATTTTATATTTATCATGTTTCTATATTTTATTACAGAATTTTGTTTAGTTCTTTAGTCAATCTAGGTTTTTATTCCTTTTGAAATAATAAAGAATTGCAATTTTTTTTTGTATATACTTTGTCATATATCTTTTCTCACCAGTCATTTGTCAACTATCATCTGTCAACTGTCAACTATCATCTGACATATATCAACTGTCAACTTTTATATATCATCTACCAAGAGTCAGTTGCCATCTATAAACTGTCAGCTGACATCTATCATCTATCAACTGTCATCTTGCACCTGCCAGCTATTAACTGTTATCCATCACTTATCACCTGTCAGCTGTCAACTGTCATCTGTTAAATGTCAACTGTCAGCTGTCATTTACTATCAGTCATATGTTAAATATCATTGTTTTTATTCAGACTTCAATCTGTATATTTATTTATCATATATTTATCATTTATCTATTATCAATCATCTGTTATTTGCTATCTGCCATTTATTATCTGTCATGTGTCATTATATACAGCTATTATTTAATTCTTCTATAAAAAATATATTTTCATGATTTTACTTTTCCTGTTTTCAGATTTTATAACACATATTTTGCCTATCCATTTGTTGTTACTTTTGGAATTTTAAGAGTTATTTAAAAATATTGCAGAACTGTTCTTGTACCATTTGTCTTCTGTTATACTTCCTAAGCAACCCATCATTTTCTAACAGACATCTATTAACTGGCATTCACTATTTGTCAACTGTTATCTGTCAGCTTTTATCTGTCATATGTCAATTGCCAATTTTCTTCTGTTATCGGTCAGCTGTCAACCTTCATCTGTCGTCTGTTAACTGCCATTGTCATCTATGATCTGTGATCTGTCATTTGATAAAGTTCATCAGTTATCTGTCAGTAGTAAATTTTCATCTGTCATCTGTCAAATGTAATCTGCCACCTGGCATCTGTCAACTGTCATCAATTAACTATATGTCATCTGTCATCTGTCATATGTTAGATATCATATGTCGTATAAACTGCATATTATTGACAAAGTTCATCTGTTATCTGCCAGTTGTCAATATATTCATCTGTACTCTGTCATTTATAATTTGGGATCTGGCATCTGTCAACTGGTATCTATCAACTCTATGTCATCTGTCAACTGCCATTGTTATCTGTCATCTGTAATTTGTATCAATATACCATTTGTCATATAGTCACGTTATTTTTATATTTCTAAATAAGTCTTCAACTTGTATATTTATCTGTTATCTATCATATATTTATCATTTATCTGTTATTTGTCATCTGCCATTTGTTATCTGTCATATGTCATTATATATAGAAATTTGTTACATTTCTTTCAGAATTTTAAAAGATATTTGAAAGAATTGCAAAACTGTTCTTGTACCATTTGTCACATTTCCTACGCAAGCTATAATTTTCCAAAAGTCATCTGTTAACTAACATTTACTATATGTCAACTTTTATCTGTCATATGTCAATTACCAACTTTCTTTTGTCATCTATCAACTTTCATCTGTCATCTGTGAACTGCCATTGTCATCGGTTATCTGATATCTGTCAATTGACAAAGTTCAGCTGTTAATCTGTCAGTTTTAAATTTTCATCTGTCATCTACCAATTGTAATCTGTCACGTGGCATTTGTCAACTATCATCTATCAACTCTACGTCATCTGTCGACTGCCATTGTCATCTGGCATTTGTTATCTGTCATATGCTATAATAATAATAATAATATATTTATTGATGCTGATTAGACAAAGTCCTTACATAAGTCAAATACAATATAATATATAAATCCAGAGCTAAATTAATTTCTTAGTCTAATTATTATATGAATGAACCTTAAAATTAAATTATTCACATAAAATTAGCACTTAAGTAACACGTTAAAATTCGGTCAAAGCCACCTTAAAAACAACGATGTTTGGAATCCAGCTGTGAGTAAAAATAATGTATGTTAAATTATGTTAAATATCATATGTCATATAAACTGTCAACTGCCACTGTCATCTTTTATTTGACATCTTTTAATTGAAAAAGTTTATCTGTTATCTGTCAGTTGTCAATTTTCACCTGTCATCTATTAATTGTAATCTGCCACTTGGCATCTGTCAACTGGCCTTATCATCTGTTAACTGGCATTCACTATTTGTCAACTGTTATTTGTCACATGTCAATTGTCAACTTTATTCTATCACCTGTCAGCTGTCAATTTTCATTTGTCATCTGTTAACTGCCATTTTCATCTGATATCTGTTATCTGTCAATTGACAAAGTTAATCTGTTATCTGTCAGTTGTAAATTTTCACCTGTCTTCTGTTAATTGGAATCTGCCACGTAACATCTGTTAACTGTCGTCTATCAATTTTATGTTATTGTGTTGTATCATCTGCCATTTATTATCTGTTATATGTTAACTATCATGTATCATATAAACTTTATGTCATCTGTCAACTGCCATTGTCATATTTCATCTGTCATCTGTTAATTGTCAAAGTTCATCTGTTATCTATCAGTTGTCAATTTTTATCTGTCATCTGTCAATTGTAATCTGCCACTTGGCATCTATCAACTCTATGTTATGTCAACTGCCATTGGCATCTGCCATTTGTAATCTGTCATATGTCATTATATGTAGATGTTATTTTGTATTTTTTTTAAGAAAGAATACCAAAGATAAGTAAATAAATAAATATTTGCATGATTTTACTATTACATCGCTTTTAATTTCTATTATATATTATTAATTTTTTTATTATTTTGGAAATTTAAAAGTTATTTTGAAGAATTGCAGGATTGTTCTTGTACATACATACATTGTCTGTCATTGGTCATTTGTCAACCTGCTATCAAACAATTTTAGTTATAAATATTTTATTTCTTGTATATCGTATCTTACTAAAAATGGATTTCTAAATTTTTTATTATTTCATTATTCCTGTCTTTATTATAATTTATATATTTGTCTATAACCATTCATTGCCACTTGTCAACTGTGATCTGTTTAGTGTCAACTGTCATGAAATATTTAAAGATTCGAAGATGTCCTTTTCTTTTCTAAAGATGCCATTCGTTTGATTTCAAACGATTGATTTTATGAACTTTGTTTCTTGAGAGCTTTTTAGGGTAATTCAGTAAATAACCAAAGTTAATTAGTTAAATATTTTTTTAAACAACTCAAGTTGGTTTTATCCAACTTAAATGGTGCTATATTTTAGGCTATCAACTTTCTCATGATCGTCGTACAACTTAAAGGAAAGAAATTATGATAAGAAAAAAAAACTACTGACTTACTTTTAATTATAATAATTATAACTTTTTTTGACAAACAAATTTTGTGAACTAATGGTACAGTTGCCACATATGCGTTTTTTTGAAAAAGCAGGCGACCATTTATTTAGCAGTGCTTCATGCGCGAACAAATTTTACTGGATTTAGCTCACCTTGAAAGACCCTTACAGTCGATTTCAGTTTACTTTCGGGCTCATAGGTGCATATCTATAATGCGTTACCTGTTATGGTAATATAGATGTGCTTCAAAGCACTGGAATGGTATTTCTTGGACATTTCGTTCAAAAAATCGACACGAACGGATCCAACGCAAACAACTTTTTGACACCCAAATATTGCAAAATTGAATGAATGTTGGTCCTACTAATGCCCAAGGAAGATTCAGTTTCAGATAAAGCACATGATGATTTTCCAATATCAGTTCTCGTACAGTATCAATGTTTTTTGGAACAACAACCGATTTTGGAAGACCTTCATGAAATTCATCACTAAGCGAACTACAGCCGAGATCGAATTCGTATACCATCGCTATATAGTGCTTTTTGAATGTGTTTCATTGTCAAAAGTTGAATTAAGTAATTCTAGGCATTGTTGTTGAGATCATCCACGTCAAAAGTTGTAAAAAATGTTCACAACTTCAACTTTTCATGTCACTATGAACAACACACATGGCGAATGGACATCAAAACGTTCTGAGTAACTCTACTAACAAGTCATCAGTTGTCAGATGGCAGCATTTGGATCGTAGATTCACCCTCGTATAAAAAGAAACTTTAGTATATATAATAAAGAAAAAGACTTATTATGATAGAATGTTTTATTGCATTTAATTATAACTAATTAAATACAAGCATTAGTCATAAATTACACACTGATATAAAATTGTATCTAATTGTTCGAATTATCATTATTTCTTTATTTTTAATTATTCGCCTGGTCTCGTGGTAATAAAAAAGAAAATATTACTTCCGCCCGGTCACCTCAAAGGGTAAGTAATAACACCCGACACCGTGTGCGAGAAAAATTAAGGCGCGGCCACTTGAATTACTAGCAACGGTCACGTGATCGGAAAAGCGACTTTTCCCCCGTATTTTCCGACCCCCGCGTTCGCGTTTTGTTCGCGCGACGATAAATCCGGCAAACGGCTCTATTATAATTTTCATATTTATTTTATTTAAAGTGCAGCCCGCCGATTCCGTGCGAAAAAGAAAAACTCGATAGTCGGCGAAGATAGCGACCGAATTTATTGGTTCGCATGTGTGTCTCTGATCTTGGTTCGATGGGAGTTATTGTTGCAGATAGGGAGGAAATGTGAGTTATGGTCGGGCCTTTCGTGATCACTGGAAAATGGGCGGTGCTTTTTTTTCCTTATTTTCAAAGGACTCGTTTGATGGCTATCGTTATTAATTTCAACGTAGATCCGTACAAAGCGCCAACATTTCGGAAAACAAGTTAATCATTTTAAATACTTTTTTTGATCGTTGTTGCGATTACAGTGGTAATTGCTTAGGTTAAGATTTGTAAAAACGACACTTTGACTTTATTAGAGTTTAATGCAAATATTTTATTCCATAAAAATCTAGTGGTTCAAGGTGGATGTACTAAAAATTCTTCCAACAATAAGCTCTTTAAGGTACTTGAAAGTTTACAATATGTTAGTTACATTTTACCATAAATACTAGTATAATCTAATAATTGGATACCCAAATGGCTACTTATTTACAAAAATATCGGTAATGAATACTAAAATGTCAGATAAAGGTTTCAGTATAAAGTAGAATTCGATAAATGCTTGTTAAAAGCATGTCAACTTTTATTAGTGAATGTTTTCATATACCATATTTTCAAACATTTTCCATTATATTCTAGTAAAATGATAGCCTAGACATTCTGTTTTTTCTTTAAATATGCGACTAATTGTGATGTTTTGTGGCTTGCAACAACATACCTATTCACATACCTGTGGCAATAATCGTCGACTATAGATATTTAGCATTATTCTGATAAATTATCGCTTAGATATGTTTTAATAACTTATTTATTTATTATATGTAAATACTTGCATTCTCTGATCGACCTTCAAGGTTTTATTGTTTTAAAAAGGTTACATTATCTTTTGAAACGTACGCCCAAATAATTAAAAACGACGGAATAGTTTTCTAGTCACGTCATTAAATTTAATTATTGTGAACTGACAGTTATAGACACGTGTTTTGGTATATTACGTCTCATCAGTTAGCTACACTAGAAATTACTACACCATCCTACTCAGAAATAAAAAGCTCCAACCAGAATATGTTAAACTACAAACTTTTTCTTCATCCATCATTTGGTGTAACATAATTTAACGGTAAGGTCAATTAGTAATAAATTATCACTTGAGAAATTGTGAAACAAGTAAAACCAAGTGATATTAATTACTAATTTACCAAACAGAATGATTCAATTTACATTAAAATCATCTTACAAAAACTATATATTACATTATGCTGATTAATATTTTAGATATATAACAGCAATGGACATTTATATCAATATTTGTGGTAATTAAGTGTGGATGTTTAATGATAAAAACATTTTTAACACATCTAGAATTTCTTTCATTACTTTTTTTTCAAGTTTTAATCAATACTGTAATGTTGTCATTAAATGTAACATTTACATTATTAATATCGATCATGTTCGGATATTTATGTTACGGAATATGTGAATAATGAAGGATGTAAATATTTATACTATTCAGAACGCAGCGTGGTGCAGATTGTTCTAAGCAGAATTGAATTATGGCGCTATTAAGTAGGTGCGGCGCACATATCCTTGTGAGGCCTTCACTTTTCGTATCAAAACCAATTGGCTTCCTGCTAATAATGTCAAATTAGAAAACGTGTTCCGTACATACAGTTAAACAAGGATCGAATGTGCAAGGTACTCGAGATATCAAATCATTATTGAAGCTAATGTGTTTAATTTTATTCATAATGTATTCGGTTTTTCATAAACAACTAAATGTTATTGCCATTACACTCTATCAGTTTTTTACTAAGGGATACCATGGAGTTTCAACAAGTAACAGACTTATTGAAAAGTTTTTTAGATTGGATTTTGGATAAGAAATTAAAACTTTATATTTTCATCTTTAAATTGAAAAAAAAATGATAAGAAGAGTCGTAGGAAATAAATCAACGAAATATTTACTTAATGTTGGACTAGCCATCAAAGTACACACTAAAACTCTGAAATTAATAATTGAACACCTCTATGATTCATCTACTGCAGCTAAATTGTTGAATGTCAAAAAATGTTTTATTTACTATACATTAAATCGACGCATTTTATTCGAATCTACTTTCAAAAATAGAAGCTTAAACCAAATATTTTTCCTAGCAGAAACTTATCAATCAAATGTATTATTTGCTCCAAAGTTCAGCGGTTTTAGAAAATTCATGGTCTAATCCAGAATCTATAGACTATTTAAATGAAATTGAGATATCTTAAATAAAAATGTTAATACCTTATAAATACAACATCTAAACTGTATTTTATTTAGCAATTTTATACAGAAAACAGATAGAGAATTATATGAGTACGAACATTTTTTAAAGATGCAAAAGTATTTTTTTCTTTTAGTAAACCACCCTTTAGTATCCGGAACTTTATCAAATGGTTAATAAAACTGCACATTATCAATATCACAAAGTTATAGCTTTAAACATCCAAAACTATTTTAAGTTTAAACTGCTATTCTTGGACAACTAGTTTGTATTATCATTATTATTATTTAGAGCTGTTTTTGCTTAAAATGAAACATATGTTACTTACACAGATCCAAAAAATCTATTATAGAACATACAAGAGTCAAAGTTCCATTCCATTCATTTCCACTGTTTATATTTAGAGACATTTAGTCAATGAAACATTGCATAGGGCAGATTTTTCTTCTTTAGATTTTGCCTCTATTTCTAACAATAATTATTAAAGTAAAATATTATTATAATATTTTGAGCAACTATTTCTTCACACTTCTCAGAAGAATATTTTTACGATAACTACTGCCTAATGTTGAGAAAGAGTGATAACAAGAACTAAATGTTTATTTATCAGAAAAATTTTAATTATAACAAGAAACTGCAAGTCTTTGTAAAGTAAAAGAAGTTCTTAAATAAAAATAATATTGCATATATGTGAAACTGTTTGCCTAATTTTATAAATCTGATCTAATATGCCTTAGGAATTTTAACTATTACACACTAAATTCATTTTAGAATGTGAAATATTTGATATACTGAAGGTACTTTTCAATATTTAAAAAAATAATATTAATTGACACTGCCTTTACCAAATTTTGAAGGTATGATATTTTTTATAGATAATTTTGATAAAATTAATTAAAAGTCCTTTATGTCGTTGTATAAAAATAAATAATAAATCAATTTATAAGAGAATTTGGATCGTTATTTAACTGTTTTATGTTAACACATATTAAAACATAAATCATATCTTAAGTTTTGATTAACTCAATAATAATATTTATTTAACCTAAACACAACCATTGAAAATGTAGTAGTTTGTATTTATTTAAATACTGTATTTCAAACGTAAAAATTATCTGGAAAAGCCTTTGATTAAATGTATTGTTTGTAGGGTGGATTAGTGATGAACTTTATTTCTTTTATCACTTATAAATAATTATTCTTTTTTGACTAAAAAGAGAAACTGGTATTGAAGGGTTGGTTAGAGACCACCCATACACCTTAAATATTAATATAACGTAAGCTACTGATTAATATTAAATTCCGGTTATTGGAAATGGTAAATTAATGAGTATCGAAAATTATAATTATTTATTTGATACAAGTATTTAGGATTTTATAGTGTATTTTTTAATTTACTCTCTCATGTGTTATACTAAATGGAGGGTGAATCAGATTAGACTTACCCTCAATCCTTAATTTCAATATCAATGATATGTATTTATATTATTTATATTTTAGTTAAAAAATGAAAATAGTAATTTAATTATAAATAAAACTCTGGCATGAATTTTACTGATTGGAGGGTGGATCAGAAGCCACCCACAAGTATAAATAAGCAGTCATAAACTACTAATCACTGTTAAACTTTTGATAACAAATTGAATTAATAATAAAATGTATTAAAGTTTTTTTGGTCATTGTTGAAAATGAACTAATAATTTAAAACTTCGAAAACATTCGCAAATCTACGTAAATTTAAATATTAATTATTATTATAGTGAATTGACTAATGTGGAAGAATTCATTATAACGCTGTTTATTTCATAAAAAAATTGCATAACATAATACTTATAATTATGAAAACCTTAAATTTTAATATGAAGTGTTAATAATGAAATGACTATCAGCTAAAAAAATTTGATGTAATTATAAAGAATTTATGTAGGACGGGTAGGTGTACTCAAATATACAGTCTAACTTATTTATTATAAAAAACGATTTTTCTTTAAAGAAATTACATACAACATAATGTTTTGCATACATGTTTCTATTTTAAATTAAATAATTATTAATTGACATGATTATTATATTTATATATAACTTAAAACATATTTAGTGTTTGAAGTGTGATTAATAAGGCGACAATTTAATACCTAAATTCCCATTTTGATGCGAAGATTTGTCTTTTAGATAAAGGAAAATAAGTGTTTTAAAATTTAATAATCACGTGCATTTTAGGATGGATTATAGGCAACAGACCCATCCTACTTATATAATTATATGTTAGCTACTGATCGTCATTTAAATTCCAACAAAACAAACAATAAAAATAACTGATTGTGATATATGAAACATAACAAATAGTGAAATAAAACAAACAAACAAACCAAGTGGTTAATTAACCTTCTAATTAACATAAAAATGTTTCAACACGGGTTAAGTGAGAATTTAATTCATCGTTCTAATTTAAAACTTTAAATTTTGATTTGATAGTTACAGAACTTTTTAAATAAATATTATATTTTATGTACTTGAACATTTTTATAACCAGCTCATATTTAAAAATGGATGAGAAAAAAAGTCTTAAGTATGTATATCCGTTGATAGATTTAACATTTAACCCTTAAAGTCCAATATCGGTGAATAATATTTAGTTGCTTTTCATTTAAAATACGAAAATAAAGGCTAAAAGACCTACAGGCGATAGCCAAAAAGAGAAGGACGAAGAAGCATTATAAATGTTATGTAGTATTATTGTAACAAAATCTTCAATAAAGGTGTTTATCTCTAAGAAAATGGTATTTAAATTATAAATAAAATTCTTACTTGTGTTTTATTAGATTGAAGGCCACCCATACATCTAACTTATATATATTTATACATAGATTTTTTTACTCTAAATAAACAATTATATTTTAGCAACTAATCATGATCATGATCATAAAGTTCTAGCACAACAAAAAACGAATGTATTAATGTGTATTAAGAAAGATATGCACTTTTATAATTTAAATTTCCACGATTTATATAGGGTGGATGGGCGATCTTTATTCCACCCATCAATTGGTTTATTATATACGTGAATTTGTTTTTAATAAAATATAGATTCTATATATTATTTATTTTATATATTCTACAAGTATCACATAATAAATAAATAAATAATTTAAAAAGAAATTCTTGACTATATTCACTGATTGAAGGGTGAGTTAGAAATGACCTATCTAAAGCTATAATTCTAATATTAATTTGTTTTACATAAAAAAAAAATTAAAAAAAAATTAGCATTTAAATTTGATTTGTTTATACTTTACAATATCTCATTCGTTCTATACATTTTACTATTAACTATAGAAAGAAATCACAAAAATTTCAGAGTTCACATTTTACACTTATGTGTTCTTCCTCTCAGACCGAATAACTTTAGTTGACACATCAATAGCCATTAATGACGCATTTATTCCTAATTTAGGTGGGAACCTTTTTTGTCATTTTATTGTCATGTGTGACAAAAAAACTGGTTAGCGGTTGAATTAGAGGATATTCACCCATTTTATATTAACATTTATACTTTAGCTTCTGATCGTTGTACAATTTCCAGAAGAAAAAAAAATTATTCAAAAAATTAAGTTAACATTGGTAACGTAATCAAAACATTCGAATCACAAATACAACCAGACATTAAATTTGAAAATCGTCATAAATTGCTATTACACTAATTTATAAATAATAATTAGTAGATATTGGTAATTTACTATTGAAACATATATAACACGGTTAATATAATGTAATATGTATGTATGTATGTTCAGTATAATTTGATTGTATTGGCTGTTAATTGTTGAAAGTTCATTTTAAATTCACTGTTAGGCGTAAGTAAAACACAAACTTTCAATCAATCCAGGAATGGAGAATTGGCTAAGTGGTACTTCCAAATACGCCTAAAAAGTGAAAAGTGTAATCTAGACCTGTGATTTTTTCACCAATGTAAAATCAGTGATATCATCCCAAAACATATAATACTCAAAACCAACAACCAAATAAATGCGGCCCTAGAAGCAAAAATCGCCAGAGAAAAGAAGTGGATTAAAGAAGAAATAGCAATTTTCAATGCCAGAAGTGACGTCTTATCAGCATATATTAAGGTATGTCACAGTGAGTTAGAGATTACACAGAATTGAGTTCGATAATGTACCATTCTTCGCTTGAAGAAGCCACAGTGTGACGAAACAATTATTGCGTAGAATAAAAGCATACTCTTTGAAAGTTTGTGTTTTGGTTACAACACCTAACAGTGAATTTATATTCAGTATAATTTTAAAATACAATCAGAAGCTTCCAACTATAAAAAATACCAAAATCATATAGAGCATATTGCTGATGGCGGTTTATATTAAATTACACTTGGGTTGTTTAATAAATTTTTGCTTTTTGAGAAATTATCAACAGTGAGTTCCAAAAGAAACGTCAGTGTAATTTAATATAAACCTTCATCAGTAGTAGTTTGAAAAGTTTCACCAAGTGATAAATGAGAAAATATTTCAAGAAATTATATACAACAGCCGATAGTCTATAGATGAGACCGAATACAGTTCCTTTTCAATTAAGTTTCGTTTAAGCCTCGTTTTGAATTAACTCACTTCTGTAATATTTTGAATATTTCGAGGTAAGATATTATAAAATTTTAGTGCAGAATATGGTGTTTTTTTTTGTTAAAGTTAATCTATGTATGAGATATGTATATAAATGAGTATTTCTTGTATTATATGCATGTTCCGAAGTATAACATTTATAAATGTTTTACCACTTTCTAAATATAGTGGTAAAACAAAGTTATTGTGTCTCATTTACAAATCATTCAAGATGTACCACGAAGTAAACGCCTCTACCATTAAATACATTAAGTATTACATTTAAATTTGTCTTTATTTTTGGCATTAAATATTAAAGTCTCATATGCATATAGTCCATGCAATATCAAATATTTGCTTTTTTAAAGTAACGTCTACATAAATTTTAATATTTTAAATTAAATATTATTCGGAGAGCTTTTTCCTGGACAAGAAACACAATATTTGCAAAGATACTTGAGTGATAAAGTGATATTTATATTTTTGACTAAATTCAGGTTTTAATTCTTTCGATGTAGAGCATACTGTGTTCAATTTTTTTATTAGCACATCGCTAAAGTTTGAAGTTTAGTGTTATGCCAAGAACTTTTGCGTATAATTGTATGTTGACGCCTATACTATTTAAAATTGGGGTTTTGTAGGGCGCTTAGGCAGCTTTGGTCATTTGCGATTTAAAATGAAATTGTTAAAATCTATTTGTTTTAATTTGGATTGAAAAATAACAACTTTTGTCTTATCTTGATTCCATTTTAAATAGTTAGTTGTGAACCAATGCTGTGCTGTATTCAACATGTCAATAGAGCTATGAATTAAATTGTCTATTGTTGCATTTTTTTTTAATAAATAGGTTTGTGTCATCTGCGTACATTTTGATTTCGCCTCCTCTTCTTTTATGGTTTTGAGAAAGTCATTGACCTATATTACAAAAAGGAGAGGACCGAGAATGCTTCATTGAGGTACACCTATATTTGTTAAAAGAATATAAGACTATTTATCATTGAGTTTTACCCTGTTTGGTCCATTGGCTAGGTATGACTTTATTAAATTGTTACTAATTCCTCTTGTCCCGTGAGGGTTGATTTTTTACAATAAAATGCTATGGTTCATGCTATCAAAATCCTTAAAGAGATCAAGAAATATTCTCATTGGAATTTTCCCTTTCTCCAAGGCATGTGTAATACTGTTTAAATATTGCTGTGGCTGTGTATGATATATCAAATAATTAATATTTTTCAAAGAACCTGAGAAGTCTTACAGTAGTTACTCGTTCCAAAATTTTTGAGAACAAGATAAGCGGTCTATAATTGATACATTCATTTGGGGCACCCTCTTTTATATATTGCCCTGATGATACCAAGTTTCAGATAATCAGGAAAAGCCCATTTTCTAGGCACTTATTTATTTATTTATGTGATTGGTGTGATGAGATTTGTTGCGAATAATTATAACATTTTTGTGGGACTTAAATGAAGAAAATTGAATTTTAAAGAAATTTCTCACATGTGTTTTAACTATTGGAGGATGGATCAAGCTACTGATGATGATTAAATTCCCATAAAACAAGCAATTTATTAATGTGATCCAACAATTATAATCACATACTTATTATAAGTTTTAAGGATGTATGTATAATGGGTGGGTATCCTCTAACTCACCCTCTAACTAAATAATCATAAATAAAAGCTTTAGATAAACAGAATTAGTACGGAGGTATTATATATTCTAAATGTTGTATATCTATTTGCTTGTAATTATTTGTTTAATAAAAAACTATTAGTGTCACAATTAATGAGGAGGGAGAAGCAGTGAAAACTTTTTTACGTGAGTTGCAGTCTTGCAACAGTATAAAACATTACAAAATTTTCAAAACTTCTATTATATTAAAAATACATTAATAATTCATCTATTCCCAGTATGTTAAACTGATTTACCATTGACGTCCATATACCACCGATGTATCCACTCAAATAATATATTGTTTATTGCTTTACAAATATAATTCATAAAAGATTAAACAAAAATATACAAATTCGGCAACAGGCTGAAAGGCGGAGTTCACTCTTGAAAACAATTCTTTTACTCTAACCTGTAGGTCATTTCCTTCAGTATTTCATCATACTCGAACTTACCTTTATCCTAACGGAGAGCTAAAGTTGTACAATATAAGCTCACTGAGCTCTGAGCTAACCAGACTTCAATATGTTAAAACCGACATGTAGTCTTTGCAAATGGAAAACAATAATTTAATGTTTAATAAAGAAATAAATTATTAATTATCGTTTAATTTCCGGAAATTGGAAACTCTGTAATGCGGTCCAAAAAGTGGTGATTTACTCTTAGTTTACAAGATTTATTTAGGCTATATTGGTGGCCTTAAACTCACTTTCCAATTAAATTAGCATAAGCGAAAGTATTATAAAAAAGATATGGTTATGGATATATTATTTATCGGTACGCTATATAAGGATTTTTTTGTATTTAATTATTTAATTTAAAAGAAACACATTAGAGCATAATGATTATATAAAGGGTGGGCTAGAAGTCTCTCGACGTATAAAATGTTTTTGATATCAGCTAGAGGGGTTTTATTTATTTTACAAGAGCAGTAATAGTAGGACGGTATCGAAATTATTAAAACAAAATATGGAAAGAAATATTAAGGATATAGACATCATTAAAGTTACATCTGTTGTCTAACTTAATAAGAACAATATTATTATTATTAAATGAGAAATATATATGGTATAATAGCCGAAGAATTGATAAACACTATTTTTTTCATAATTTTTCACCAAGAGATAAGTGAGAAAATTATTCAAGTAATAAAATATTTGTTGGTTGGGTAGAGATTTTCAATTTCCTAATGAAATTATTTTTATTAACGTAAATAAAACGAAGACTAGAATAATCCTCTGTATTCTATTTAATATTAATACAGTAACATTCTCTTGCATGCTTTACTGATTGGAGGGTGTGTTAGAGGCCACTCACCCACCCTACATATACTAATAGATTTAAGTTACTAATTATTGTATAATATTTTGCAAAAAAATGGTGTTTCGTTAATGTGGTCCAAAAAATATAAGGAAAGTTTAAATGATTTAAAAAATTTTACTCAGCAATGGAGAATAATTTATATAATTTTAACTATTTGCTTATTTATTATTTGATTTTTTTTTATTTATAAAAACTAAATCTCAATATAACCACTGCAAAAATTTGCTTTTAATATTTTATATCCTTTCATGTTTATTTAGAAATCTATTTTCAGAACATTTTATTTTGATTTTCCCCATACCATAAGTATATTTTAGTGATTGGAGGGTGGGTTAGCTACCTTACATAGTTATGTTTATGTTTATTTCAATCACTAGAATTCTAGTTTTGCATCTAAGTAAGATTACAATTTTCGAATTATTGAAAAACTTAAAATCGGAAATTTTCAATAAAATTCAAAGCATAATATTTATCAAAATTGTACTCGAAGCAATGCTTTTTCTTTCAAAAAAAATGCAACCTATTATATTTTGTCCTCTGGGTAGTAGGTTTAGATTAAACTGTTACAAATCCAAAATATTCAATAAAATTCGAAGTACTTATCAAAAGTGTACTCAATATTATTAAGGTTATAATGCTAACAGTTTAAAATTGCTCGTCCAGAATATATCTTAGATTTAAAAAAATACCGACTCTAAATATTTGGCTTAAAAATCTAATTTGATTCACATCGATCAGGAATTAAAAATTTCACTCTAAAATTCTCTATTAATTCAAATCAAAACTAGATGAAAGTACATATATCAAATTCAAAATATTCTATACATATCAAAACAAGGTACTTTTTTTTCTCCCGAAAATATAGCTCCGCATATTTTGGCATCTAACTCAGATTTGAATTTTTGGATTCCTTAAAATCCAAAATATTCAATAAAATTCGAAGCATAGTACTTCTCAAAATTGTACTCAAAGCAATGTTTTTTCTTTCAAAAAATGTAACCTATCATATTTGTCCTCTGGGTAGTAGGTTTAGATTACACTGTTACATTTTTTCCATTCTTTAAAATCCGAAATATTCAATAAAACTTTAAGTACTTATCAAAACCGTACTAAATATTACTAAGGTTATAATGTTAACAGTTTAAAATTGCTCGTCCAAAATAAATCTTAGATAAAAAAATATTATCTCCAAATATTTTGCACATCGATCAGAAATTAAAATGTTCACTCCAGATTCAAAACAAGTTTTAAATTACAGCCAGTAGGTTATTGTAAAACTTGTTCAAAACTTTTATTTCTAAATTTGTGATCTTTGTTGAAAAAGCTCAGATTACTGTATTACCTTTCTTGCAGTTCTAATAATTAGAAATTATGTTTACATTTGTAATGACCAATGTGCCAAAAGTAATGATTTTGAATTTGAATTCCTTGTTAATTTTAATATTCTGCATATCTTACTTCATTTATTTTTTGTAGTTTCACAAAACAGAAATTATGCTAAAATTTAAGGTGATTTAATGTGCAAAAATGATTGTTTTTCAAATTGAAGACAAGGAACAAGAAAAATAAAACCATTTTGAAATATATGCTGCAAATCTTAGATAGGAATCTGAGATTATAAAATTTCATCTTTTGCAATTCCATAAATCAGAAATTTATGCTTATATTTGTATTAACAAAAGTACAAAAATTATGATTTTAAATAAACTCAGATAACTTTATTACATTCAGTTGCAATTCCACAAATCAGATATTTTGATTGTATGTGTAGGGATCAATGTGCAATTTTAGAAAATAGATAAAAAGTCCCAGCAAAAGCCAAACTATATGTTGCATACTTTAGATAAGTATTTGCAATATTTTTTGTAATTCCACAAATCAGTAATATTATGAAATAAAGAAAATAATTCAGGAAAAGCAGACGAACTTAAAGAAGAAACTTAGGATTACTTAATTTCATTTTTTGTAAATCAGAAATTATGCTTACAATTGTAGCACTCAATAAGAAAAAACATGATGGTTTTAGAAAACAAACAAAAAGATTCAGTAAAAGTAAATCCTTTGCCAAAATGTGAGCTGCATTTCTTAGATAAGAACTTAAGATTTTTTTTGCAATTACACAAATTACGATAAGACGCACCTCAAATTTGGAGACGATTTATTGAAAAAAATATTTAAACTTACTTTCAGTCCAAAAGATGCACCCAAAATTTGAGTCAATTTTTCAATGTGCAAAAATAATTATTTTTCAAAATGAAGATTACAAAATTTCAATTTTTGCAAGTCTACAAATAAAAAAGTTACACTTATATTTTTAGTAACAAATGAGCAAAAATGATGATTTTAAGGAAGACAAAAATAAATATATATATTCTGATTATCTTAGCTAAGAAACTCAGATAATTTTATTACATTCATTTGCAATTCCACAAATCAGATATTTTGATTACATTTGCTGTATATATTAGATAAAAAGCTTAATTTCCTTTTTCCGCAATTCCATAAATCAGAAGTGTTGCTTACATTTCCAGTGATCAACATCAATTCTTTGCCAAAATATATGCTGCATATTTTGGATAAAACGCTTAGTTTCCCTTTTTTGCAATTCCATAAATCAGAAAAGTTGCTTACATTTGTGGTATTCAATATCCAAAAAAATTGGGAAATGAAAGAGAAAGAAATGAAGAAAAAGGTCAAGCAAAATTAAATTCCTTGTCAAAATATTTTCTGCGTATCATAGATAAAAAGCCTTAGTTATTTAAATCCACTTTTTTTTGTAATTAATAAAATCAGAAATTATGCAAAAATATGCAAAATTTGATGATTTTGGGAAATGAAGGAAAAGATACATCAAAAGCAAATTGCCTACCAAAATATCTGCATTTCTTAGATTATTATCATTAGTATTCTAATGAATACTTTATTTACGTCGACCACTTTATAATAAATGCATTAAACTAACACTTTAAAAAGTAACATTTATATGGTAACGCACATGAAGAAGACACTTCATGCAATGAAACTATGTTTTTAAAGCCAGTTGTATTCTTCTATTTATTCCTAAAGAATTATTTGATTCTAACAGTTTATCCAACTTCATTCATTATGCCAAAACTTGTTTGGCAAAAAAACTTTCTATTCGTATCAGTAATTATTAAAGAGTGTTTTGTATCAATTATAAAATTAATTAACTATCAAATTAACAAAATTAGATAATATCTAACTATCTGCTTTCTGTAATTTACTTATGTTTATGTTTATTTCAATCACTAGAATTCTAGTTTCTCCAATAAAACGGGAATATCAATAGTGTCAATAGTTTTTTTAGGAAGTAAAAACTGTTTTATGGCATAAATTTCTGTATAAATGTAAAAACACAGCAATTTTATTTATTTTTCAGGAAATAAAATATGGAAGACAATATTCAATATATAAATTAGTATATATTTTGTTACTGATTAAAATTATTTAGTAAAATCCTTGCGTATGCTTTTAGTAATTGAAGGGTGGGTTTGTTTGACACCTGCACCCTACATATAGATATTTATTTTAATTATTGCCAGACTCCTGAAAACAATAGTTGAATTGAATTTAATGTTTGTTAGGAAATTAAAAAATGTATTTTTGTGTATATTTTAATATTTTTGTAGAATGGGTGGGTAGTAACTACCTAACCTTCCTATTCAGTAATCAATAATCCTTTGCGTATGTTTTACTGATTGAAAGATGTGTTAGAGGCAACCCACCCACCCTACATATACAATTTTGTTTCAATCACTGTCAGATGTCTAATTTCCTGAAAAAGACAACAGAATTCATGTAGTTTTTTTGGAAATTAAAAACTGTTTTCTAACTTTCTAACAAATTTCAATGTATATGTAGAGGGGTAGGTGGGTGGTCACTATCCCATCTTCCAACTATTTTAATATAAACTAGTTATTTTTTAGGAAACAAATATAGAAGAGAATATTCAAGGATTAAAAAAGTATATCATATACTTTTTTCTCATTAATGACTTGGTGAAATATTATGTTAATATATAGATTTTAATTATAAAACCTATATATTAAAAAAGTATATATTGTATTACTAATTATAATGTTATACTTTTAGTTTTCTAAGAATTGACGTTTTGAAGTTTTTTGAAATTAAAAGTTATGTTTTAGCTTAAAATTTAATCCTTTTGTAGGATAGGTGGGTATAATAAGGCTGCTCTTTTATAACAACGGTACTTTAGTTGATAATAATTTTGCAGGTATTAAATATGCTTCCTTTTAAAGATCGTAAGAAAGGTAGCAAAAGTAAAATTAAAAATTTATTAAAGAAACAAGAATTTTAAAACAGAGTTATCAAATAAATAACTATCAGAAATGAATAGAAAATTTGCTTAAATTGAAATGGAACTAAAATACTTATCTATTCTTTATCTATCTTATTTCTATATAATCTGAAACTGCTAAATTCTTTTTAAAATTAGAAACGACCCGGTTGTCATAAATCCGTTAGGGCATTAAAAAAATCTCACATATGGTAATTTAATCGCCGCTAATTAAGCCCCTCCGCGCCGGCAAAAGTTTCGATCGGAGATAGTTCGTAAATCGCACTAAATCCGTCCTTAATTAGCCCGCGGGGCTATTCTTTAGCGGCCATCAAGGAAAACAAATGAAACCGACTAATTAGTGGCCGATCGTAATTAGTCTCTACCAGTTTAATTGCCAACGATTACAGTCGGGAAGAATCAATTCTGCACTAATAATGAAGTTGCTTTTAACGATTTCAACCTCGGCAAATATAAATAGTTCGTTTAGCCGAACACGTGTATTTGTTAAAATTCCGATAAGCGCAGGTCTCTCAATTAGTGGATGAGGTATGCCCCGAGGATTTTAATTGGTCCGCGACTATCTCGAGAATTTGTGAACAAACGACGGGCCGGGCGACCGTAAAGCGTTTGTAATTATAATTTATTGCGTGGATAAAGTAGATATCAGTTAATAAATCATTGTTATGTCGTGTTTGAGTTAGACAATGGACGCAAAATTCAAATTAGTAGTTATTTTGTACTATAATAATCTACGAAGTATTAATGATTCTAAATACTGTTTATGCAGTATGTAAACTAGGAAAATTTTTGTTTATTTGTTTTAATGTTATCGATGTTTACATGATGGAAAATTTTTAAGTAAATTTTTTAAAATACACTTTAATAACTTTGTTTTGCTATCTATAGAGCGATAAAACAATTTTTTAAGTGTTTTATAAATACTTAATTTTTAATTATTGTTGAATAACATAATTATTAATTATTTAGTCACAATAATAAATAAGATATTATTAAAAATTAGTTATTAGTAAAACGAATTTTAAGGAAGTAACATTGTTTTGTAATAGAAAAACGTTACGTATGGATATTTTTAATTAACATAGATAATAAGTTAGCGTGGATGAATACATATACAAATTAATTTTTCAGGAGGAAAATTTGTTTTTGAATTGTTAGTGTTTATAATTTTTCATTCAGGAAAATGGCTGACCGAATCTTATACGATGCATTAGTATTTAGAATTGAAGAGAGTTTGAAACACACAGATATTAATGATTAATTATTGTTTACAGAATCAATAACTTAATGGTAATGATATATTCGTTTCATCTACAATTGAATTATTACTGGCGGCTTCCTGATATGGTTAATTACCAGAAGTAATTGGATTGTTTGTTAGCTTCGTTACCCTTGATGTAATAAAAATTATACCGGGAGACGTTCAGATAATCAAAATAAGGTTAACGTACATGACTAATTCAAACCGTGGGCAATCAGTGGTGACCATTTGGACATTAGTCGTCGTGAATTAATAATTCGTGATATAAAATTCCCCGGGTAATTACAACAAAATAACGCAGATATAAAGATCACAATCGATGCCGGTAATGGCCGCTGACTGAAATCAACCTGAATTATGTGTGCACATTCATATTTAATTCCAATTGGTTTAGATGAAATAAACGATACGAGGCCGTAATTATTGCCGGGGCACCGATGAGAAAAAAGGAGAGAGAAAATGTGTAATTTTGGGGCCCACAGAAATGCTCACGTTAAAACATTAAACGCATTCAGCATTAAAACAATGATATCTTTATGCGGTGCCACCATAACTACTCTATAAATTTACATTTATAAGCAATAACTCTTTTTAACTGGCAATTAGTGTTATGTATTTAATAAGTTAACGAAGTAATCTCGCCGTAATTAATGCGTCTGAAAGTAACAGAAAATGCCATCTGGAATCTTTTTTATTGTTAATTTATACGAATTTTTATGTTGGAACCGTGCGATTGTGGGCTAATAAAAATGTATCAAACTCACGATTATCCCTAAATGTGTTAGTGTGTGTGTGCAAGGTGGATGTGGGCCGAGTGGTGCTATTTATTTCGGAATCGGTCGGTCGGTTAACGATTAAGACAATAAAGTCCACGGAATGCGTGCCCTCGCCCTATGAAAATTAATTTTGGGCAGGGGAGGGCCTCGTCCGAAACGAGTGGGTGCTAAATTTCTCCAAGGAATTTTTATCGTGCTACACTTTTTTTTATGTGCACGAGAAGTTTTTCACACAATGGCCACTAAATTATACGCTAAGGACGTTGCCTTTTAACACAATGTTGCTGAACTAAATACCGAATTATGCACACGTCTTCAGGCCATATGTATCATCCCTATCTTTCTCTTAACAAAGAAATAGCTTTTTCCTTCCTTTTGGTTTATTTCCTCTTCCTTGTGGATTACAAAATATATTTTTATTAATACATAAAATTATAGAGTTCAAATTTTAACAATGAGCCATGAACAAATGAAATTACCACAAATAAACAAAAGCTGAAAACTTGTTTAAATTAGAAAGAATTTAAAATATTGCTGGAAGGTAGCTTAAAGGTTATCTCAAACCAATTATAAGATTCCCTTCCCAAAAGAAAAACATAGTTTTGCTCAACAATTTTTCAGGCAAACAATTTTTCCTAAAACCAGTAAAAAACTCAAAAGCAAACAATTTGATCATTATGATATAAACTGTGGCAAGTTGGTAATACATTGTGACAAACACTCTAGAGGACCACCATTTAGAAATTTGGACGAAATGCCTAGATCCAAAAAATTTGCCCAACAATATTAATAATTACTAAAATGAATAGAAAATATCAGCTAAAACAATTATGTAACAAATCTTAAATTATTCAGTTATTAGTTCGCAAGAAAACATTGTATTCGATAATAATTGAAAGTTAAAGCAACGTATTCATTCATAACTTCTGCATTCCTGCATACCTACAAACAATCATTAATAAAAACATACTTAGACTTCACCTTGGGTAATAAGCTAAGAGCTAAGTGCAAACGTACACACAATTACGCGAACGCAGGCGTGCATAATTTCCTGAAAAAAAGAGTACACCAATTTAACATTTTCAATCACAAAACTCCCAAGCAAACATTCCCCAAGACCAAACCAGCAATGACCAAACGATCGGTTGGCAAATTGCTTAATTAAATACCGTCACCAATGTGCCGATCCTTATAAACACAATCAACACCCTTTCGTAAACACAATAATAAATGTTCCCGGTGTGTGTCTGGTTGTTTACAAAAACGTGTCGTTCGTTCTACAAAGACGGCGGCCAATAGGGCATGCCTGATGGCTTCGCGAAGGCGCACGGTCTCGTATTTCGGCGACATTATTTTCTAGCCTGTTACCAGGAAAAGCGATTTCTTTGTTTGACCACATTGCTACAAATCGACGGTGAAACGTAAACAAACAATAAACGGCCACAGGACCTGCACGTACTTTCGTTTTAAATTGAAATAGTTCGGAATTTGTTGTGTTGTGTTATAATAGAATAGGGTAACTCGATACCTTCACGACTTCAACATTGCTAATTGTGTTTTCTATTTCTTCTTTCTTTTTTGCAGAAAAATTTGTTGAAACTTCGGCGTCCTCGGTGACGACCACTCCTGAACCCGTGGCTATAGACTGTAATTTAGTGAGTCCTGGTGGTGAGAGTGGCAGGGATTCCCCGGTCGACGTGTCTTCGACGTCGGAATCGTCGATACCTGGACAGAGCGGCAGGAGGTCGCCCGCTCATTCCAGGAATCCTCTGTTGCAGGAACGGTGGACATGCGAGGAGCTCAGGAACGTGACGTGTCATTTAGAGACGAAAGAACTTTGGGATAAGTTTAATGATCTCGGAACGGAGATGATTATCACTAAAACTGGAAGGTAAGCAACAAAATTTGTTGTCCAAAATTTATTATAGATCATCACAATTAATCACTATTAATAAAAATTTAGAGTATTTATAATATTATTTAAACTCAAGTGTACCATTGGAAATTATATCATATTCATAGACTTTCCTTTGGAAGATGCTGCACATTAAAACATTTCATTTTATTTTTGTTTTAAAGTAATATAATTATAACATAGATATTTTGTTTAAAATCTAGTTGAGGAAACGTAAAATATAAATTATAACGATGTGAAATAATCAAATAATTGTTTATGAGTACTTGATAATCGAGTTTGTAATTTCTTCAAAGGCGAAAATTAGTTTTCATTGTATTAATTTAATGGAAGTCGAAATCAATCTCACGGCAATGCTCGATTGAGTGCGGTAATGCCATTTGTTGTCGTTTTTTTTTTGCTGCGTTAATATCGGAGCTGTATGTGAGAACACACACGTCGTCGCTCGGTTTTATGGCCCTATAAATATTGGACAATAAAATGATAGCGGTGGCAGCGACCGAGGAAAGCGCTGTTATTGGATTAATTCATGCAGATGAACAATTGTTAATAACTCCGACGACGAAGGAACAATAAACGTCGGACGTGCCGTGATGAATGGCGGACCGATTATTGCGCTCCGGCGCAAGAAACGTTCGGGTGTACCTAGAGGATCTATCATCGGGGCCGCGTGGGAAGCGTTGTTATTTGAAGATATATTGGACGCTTCGTCGGTCATTATAACCGCATATATAAACCACGGCTACCTCGGAGATCACGTCCCCGCCATCGATTTATCCTGATGACTAAAAACCCTGGCTACTAGTCGCTCGGTTTTCTACAAAATTACACCATTAAAACCGAAACAAAAACGCACTCCATTAAAAGCGATTGGAATTTTTCAGTGATTGAGCTATCAGCTACTTGCAAGTGTTTTAGTTATTGTTTGGACACGGACAGGTGCTGCCCACCAATTGATGATCGATCGATCGACGATGATGGATCGAAACGGTGGGATAATTAAAAGTCACTACCGCATTTATACATCATTCGTCCGGTTAACTTAACAAATTTGTCCAGCGATTAATTAGCGCAACGAACGGATTTATAATCGTAATACACGCGGACGGCAACGGGTTTTATTATTTCGATACATCGAAATGTGTCAGTGCCGGATTAATCGCCGATAATTTATTATCTATTATCCACTTATTCGTTGCGAAACGTTTTTGTCTTGCAGGTATAACGTTTTATTGTTACGATGACAAATTACGGAACTTTTTCCTCCACACAAGTATTTACGATTCGATTCGATTCATCGAGTTATAAAGTTGATTGTAATTGAAAGGTCATGTATTATACGTTATAGGAAATTCATTAGTTCTAAACAGGAATTGATTTGCTTTCAAATTGCTAATATAATTCAAGTTGAGGTGAAATGAAAAATATAAACACATGTTACTAAACATAAGGAAACTTTAACTTCATGTAAAGTCAATGAAATATTTCTCTGGTTAAAAATATGACCTAAAATTATTATTTATATCTGCATTCGATTTAAAGATAGTTACATTATATTGGCTTCATATCAATATATTAAAACTTCATATAATTGAAAAAGAAATATTCAATTTTTAATTTTCCTCACAACAGTGTTGATATAACAATTTTGTATCTCGTAAGCGTTAAGTTAAAAGATCCGTTTTTAAATATAGTTTTAATAAGAGAAAGATAAATACACACAAAGAATACAGAGATATGTAGGAAAAGGGCACTTTAGATGTTGATCAAGTATTATTCCTAGGTATTTAACCTCATCTTGAATAGGAATTATAGACTCTCCGAAAAGATAAAATTCTGGAGAATCGATGACTCTAGGTTTGGACTTGCTGAAATGCATGGAGACACTTTTATCAGTATTTATCACTAGACGCCACTTATCAATTCACTTCTCAAAAAAATCCAAGGCTTTCTAGAGGTTTTTTTTTCAAGTGAGTTGCAGTTAGTTCACTGTAAAGAAGGGCAGTATCATCAGCGTATTTTGCAATCATGACCGGATCCAAATTCGATATGTCGCCGGTATAGATATTATATAAGGCAGGAGACAAGACCAAACGGTGTGGAACGCCTCCTAATTTTGGATGCTGGGTGAAGGGCGTAGTATTCACCTTGGTACAAAATTTTCTGTTACAAAGGAAATAGTACAGGCTTTGCATTAGATATTATGGGTAATCAAACCCCATCATTTTATAGGTAACGTCATTGTGCCAAACTCTGTCAAACGCCTTTGATATGTCTAGGAAAACTGTTGTGTCTCTTTGGATAGCAAAGCCTTCAGTGACCGCAACAGTTGATGATTTGTGAACCTACCTGGGAGTCTGGAATAATTTTATGGTCTTCAGTTTTGCGTTTGCAAAAAATGCTAAGAAAGCTAATTGGGCGGTAAATTTGGGGAAATGTCGCAGATGACAGGAAAACGAATTTTTATTTAGTGTGTTTAACTCTTCAGGTAAACCGCCAATCAATTATATTGGGTCCAGTTATTATGATATAGGCTATGATACAAACTTCTTTTGAAGGAGTATAAATATTTCTATAGTCGGTGAAGCACTTTATGATATATCCAATCGATTTCCTCCTTGAAGTGTTGTGCTTTGTTATACTTTTTTCTTGCTTGCTTCCTCAACTGGTTGAGTTCCTTATTCCACCATAGGTTGGTGGATTTTCCTCTACTTGAGTTGAGTGGGATGACTTTTTATATGAGGAGAGCCTTTTTCAGAAGCAGCATGAGGTCATTTTCTTCAGCCTGCATTATTACTTTTCTTACAGTTCTAAACTTTTATAGTCATTCAGATAAGGTTTTTGTAAATAATTTCTTATATAATAATAATAATAATCTTTATTTTAAAAATATCATTTACATGTTACAGAGTGAAAATAGTGTCAGAATAATAATAATAATATTTTTTTAGAGAATAGGTTTATTTATTGCAAAAAAAGAAAATACAAATGTATACTTAATTAATATTAGATACAATGTAATGTTTTTTTTTGCTCCTTCTTGTTTTCTTCCCCCTGTCTTCACCTTGGGATTTGCGGGCGTTGTTCTCATCCCAGGCTAATGGTATCGTGGGATCTCTTGGTTTTCTTCTATTCTTTTTTTCTGTTAATTATATTTTGTTGTTTAATATCAGGTTAATAATTTTTAATTTGAAGGTAGTGTATTTTAAAGTTTTTACGTGGTTTTGCAATTTATTATACTGTGTTATAGCTTTCGTTGTTAAAGCTGCAGAGTATTTTGTTGTTTTATATTTTTCTGTTCTCAGTTCCGATTTTCTTCTTGTTGAGTATTCATGAATTTCCCAATATCTGATCACAACCTTCAGTAAATGTAAGGGAGGTAGATCGGTTGCATCGTAGGGTAGATGTGCGGAAATTAGAAAAACCTTAATCATAATTCTCTCCTTCAAAACAGACCACTGTAAGATCCGCTGTGGAAAATTGAGACATAAGTATGCCCTTCATGTTAGTGGGTAATATAAATATGCACGCGTCCTTTGATTTTTTGCACCATGGAAGATGGCGCCTTTTAAATTAACCGTCCACATATCCAGTTTGCCACTACATAGGGTTCTTGTATTATCATTGCTTTGGAGGTTGTGCTTTAGTGTTTGAACTGCCTCCTTGAAATGTTGTGCGTTTATTTGATATATATTTATTTCTTGCATTTTTATTATATGAATTCAAAAGATGTGCTGATTTTAGTTCTAGTTAATTGAGAATAAAAGTGTAAATCCTACACCTTTCAAGCTTGGAAGATGTCTATTGGAGTGGTTTCATGGCGAGGTTCTTCACTGCTATCCTCAGCTTCCCTTGGGGTGATATAAATGGTCTCACTGGGAGTTTCCTTCTTGGGATTAAGCGTAACAAATTTGAATTTGTATCTGAAATGACACTTTCCATCATTGCCACGCTGTGATTTCTTCGTGAGGAACTCCCATCACGACCAATCTGCAGTCGGGTTTTAAATCTTCGGTTTTGTCCAGACATGAGCTTAATTGTCTGTTCCATATCCAGAGGCTGATCCGACAATTATAGGGTAGCTTTTATCAGTCTGCGAAGGTGGTCAATTTGCATCACTGTCAGTTTTGCCCCATCTTACTTTTGGCTGACTAATATTTTTCCGGGATTTTGGAGCTGTGGAAAAGGTGGTAGCCATCGACCACGGAACCATAAACAGAACGGTACACAATAAACTATTGCATTGCGCCAGGGTTGCAAGTAGTGCACTAGATTCCTGTTTGAGTGAATAACAACCGACAAGTCAAGGAAATAGTCAATTTTATTTATTCACTTTTAGAAAATAGAGATGACATTCTAATTAGTTTAGCTCAATGTATATAATGTATAATGTAACAAAAAATTTAAAAATCAGTAGACAATTGTAGGAAGAGAAAATTTTGAATGTTAGATAGATTTGAAGATAGTTCACTGTTTTATCTGACAAAGTCTAAAGTTTTTAGTGTAAACAACTTCTTTAAAAAAGAATTTGAGATTAGAATATGAGGATGATATCGAAATTAGCATAGTTAGTGATGCTTTTATGCCACTGCTAAATATTTTTTGCATTTATAGATGCAGATTTTTTGAGAAAATAGGCTCAGACTTAAACTCAACACTTCTACAGCCGAGTTTAGTTTAGTTAAAAATAAAACAAGTTCTTCGTTAAGCTAAATTACTCCAAATATTTATTTCTCATGAACTTTTATTATAATTAGTTAATTTGATAATTATGGTGCAATTACAAAAGAATATATTCAAAAAAATATTGTTTAAGAAGTGCAATCAGAAGTCAGAGATTTTTCTTAAATTAAATTTTTGCTTCCTTTTTATCGATGAAAAATTAAATCCATTTTCTTGCAAAAACATTATTTTCAAAATGTTACTGAAATTTTTTCTTGAAATAAATTTTGTAACTCTATTTTCCAATCAATTCAAATCAATTTTCTTGCAAAATCATAAACATTAGGACATTACCTCAGTCGAGCTTTTATTAAATTCAAAGGCGCAGGAAGATAATTATATCTTAAGAGAAACAACAGGGGTAAAACCCAAAAGGAGCGACTTTATATTTAAAATTATAACAAAAACGTAATATTGAATAAACGTAGTAGTTTAGGTGCAGATAGAAATTTTAAAATATATTTTTACACTTTTGTCAAAAGTTCTTTGTCCAACCAAATAATGTTTTGTTTTGTGTGATCTTTTCATTTTGTTTCAAATTCTTCACATACTTAAAAATTAAATGCAATAACAGAAGTGCATAGAATATTTTTGTAAGAGGTGCATCCTCAAATAAGCGATATGACAGTTTTCTTGGAAGACATTTTGAAGACAAAATAGAGTGTTTGATGAAATCAAAGTAATTTACTTGAAAAATCATAAAATACCCTTTGTACTAATTTTTGAAACTCGTCTTTCCGATCAAATAAAAATAATTATTCTTGCAAAATCATAACCTTTAATACATTTCCACATTGCTAACATTAGAACTTGTTAGAGGATATCATCCCGATATTTTTAACTATAAAAACGTCGCAAAAACAGTTATTTCTGTATTCATTAATTAATTCATTTTTTACTTTACAATATCCCGTTAAAATAAGGTAAAGAAAATTAAGATATATAAACTAAAAATTAGATAAATTCAGTTCACAGGACTTGCGGGCGGAGTTCACAATGTGTTCTTTCTACTTCTGCTTCAGACGATGAAATTCATTTTTAGCAAAGTATTTAAAAAAAAAACGAAGATTTCTTATAAAACATACACAGAAAAATGTTATGAGAATGTAAAAAGTTATTTATTTAAGAATAATGAATTAATGTTTTCCTGTCAACATTTTTGATGATGATGATTTTGATCTGTTTTGGATCTAATCAGCATAGCCCAGTTTGAAATGGGGAAAGGGAGCTAAGAGCAAAGCTTTAGACCATAGGTGGCACATTGATGGTGTTATTTTATTTTAGTTATTTAATTAAGTTATGTTTTGGATATTAATTTCTGTTTTAACCTAAGACAAATATATTATTAACATCCTTTTTGACTACATTTAGGCGCTTAATCTCGCTTCAAATTAGTAGTAATATTTCAACAGAATTTACTCGTTTACGATGGTGGTTTAAATTCGTTATACATCATAAATTATAAATTAACACAATGTTTGTTTGTATAACTAAATTTCAGTTGTACAAACAAAGTGAAAATTGTCTTTAATTGGTCAACATAATTTATTTTAGAATAGTACATGTAAAAACAAAACTGACAAAGAACTTGAAATTAAAGTAAATAAGAGGGATACTGATAAAATTAGACACATCGCTCTTTAATTTCATTAAAGTGTATTAAAGAAAATGTATTTATATTATATAATATTCGTTAATAACATGTATACTTAAAGTTAAATAATATTTCCTATTAAGGATTTGTTCGGTTGCTTCTAGGCAATTATTGTCGTCCTATTGGCTTTAATTCTGTATCTAATTTGTTTTATAGTTTATCCTAAGATTGGAAGTATTTGCGATTGAGGATCTACTTTCTCCAATAGTATCTAGTAGTATATACTTAGATTTTGCTATTTAATTTCACTCACCCAATATCATTGTCACTTTCACAGTTTTTAAACTTTAAGTCTTTACCTGAACTCCTGGCTTTTATTCACTGACTCATTATGTCGTTGTCAATCTCAGAGTATTTTAACTTTGTGTCTTAATCTGAACTCCTGGTCTTTATATAGTTTTAAACAAGGTTTTGCTTTTTCTCTTTCATCTTCTCTATTTGTTGTATTTTATTACTTTAAAAATTTATTATTCATTTTTGCGGCTTCTACTTCGTTATACATGTTGATTATAAATAATAAACACTTTGTAACTTTGTTTGTATAACACAATTGTGTTATTTGTATAACACAATTGTGTTATACAAACAAAGTTACAAAGTGTTTATTATTTAAAAATTTAAGTTACTCTTCATATTAGATTTACCAACAATAACTGCTAGATTAACAGCTTACTCCTTTGCTTTAACCCTGGAATTGTTTGGTTTGAGATTCAGCTTTACAGACTCTTAATAAGTAAAAGTATATACCTAAAACCTAAGATGTTTAACAGGTGAAGAGTCTTTCCTAAAATGAGACACAATTAAATAAAAGCATTTATAAATGAATCAGGATGCCCAAGAGGATATTTGCTCGTTTAACATTATGGAAAAGAATGTGTTTGAGTGGAATTTGTGGGATTTTGTTATTGTGAACTCCGCCCGTGCTTCTTTCGCCCAAAATTTGACGTATGTTTTTTTTTTAATTGATTTGTTGTATATGTAAAATTTAAGAAAGGAGTACAAAGATATATAAATTTTAAAAAAAGGATTTGTCCGGTTGCAAATGCTAGGGAATTATTAGCTGCATATTCGCTTTACTCCTATATCTAATTAGTTTTATAGTTTTTCCTGAGCATTGCATGTATTTCTGCTCGAGAATCTACTTCCTCCAATAAATAATATCTATGCCTTTGACTTATCCTCAGATTTTGTAATTAAGTTCCACTGACTGGCTATATCGTTGTCATTATCAGAGTCTTCAAACTTTGAGTCTTAATCTAAACTGATGTTTGTGCGGTTTTAAACAAGGCATTGGTTTTCCTCTTTCGGCTTGATTCTTGTATTTTATTACTTTAAAAATTTAAGTTATCCTTCACACCACCAGATTCATCGACCATAACTGCTTTATCATCTCCTTCCTCTTCTTTAACCATAAATGCTTTGGATTGAAGTACGTATTCTTTAATCTAAGAAAAACAGTCGTCAGGTGGCGTTATTAAAGGAAAGCTTTGATATAATTGGTAGGCTCATAGGTAACATCAAGAACGATCTTGAGATTCTTGAAAACTCCTCAGAGTAGACGATAGTAACTGAGTTGCTTGATAGTAATATAAAAAATGATAAACATAAAACATTGTAGATATTAAAGTATTTAAGTAAAAATATAACATTTGTCATAATATTTTTACTTTCCCTATATGAAATATAGGGGAAGTATTGTTTTCGTGATTTTTTTAAATTTACAAATTATTTCTTTTTTAAAAGGCTTATAAATTTGAGTATGAATTTTTCGTTTTTATGTAATAATATTCTTCAAACGAATTTAAATAATATTTATGGTTAGAGGAGGTAAAAATTACTTTCAAAATAATGGCACTAACATTGAATTCATGTAGCAAAAAATACTTGAGGAAGTTAATGAAGGTTTGGGACTGTATTTTAAAGAAAGAAGAAATAATATTGACCAAACCAAACTCTAGAACTTTAAAGTATACATATTTGAATAGTCTTTATAAGAAAATGTTTAGATGAATTTACAATTAAGCTGAAACTTTTAAAATATTTTTTTTTTTTTAAGAATAGCCATAAAATTAAGTTAATAGTATATAATCTTTTCAATCTATATACTGAAGATATGCAATATGCACCTTATTTAGTCTAGTTTTTAGAGATAAGAAATCAAAAAATTGTTTTCTGGTATAATTAATAATAATATCTACATTATTATTAATTATACCAGAAAACAACTTCTTGATATCTTATCTTCAAACGCTTGTCTCTAAAAGCTAGACTAAATAAGGTGCATATTACATATCTTCAGTACATAGATTAGGAGAAACCTTTACAGAGCAACGTATATTAGTATTCTTTAATACGGAGAGACGATTTAGAATTATTGAGAGAAATTCTCTCAACAGGGAAAAGACGAACTGACTTTAAGAATTTGTTTATTTGTTTATTTGCTTCATTTGCTTTACAAATCTTAATAAAAAATGATGCAAAATAAATTACATTTGTAATAACTTTAAATTCACACTTGAAGGCTGAGTTCACGGCACAGTGTTCTTCCACTCAACTCATTATTTCCTATAGCTGACGTCGAATATCAGCAGATGATTTTTGAGATGGAAACAAAAAAAAATTCCCTTACTAGTACCTATTTTCTTTCAAGTCACATGGAACTATTTTATGATATGTATGTCAATGTGGCATTTTTGAAGTTTTTGTAAAGATAATAACTTTATTCGACGTAAACTAATAATTTTTTCTTACTCTACGATTTTCTCTTCAAAAATACGAAATTGTGGATGCTTTGATTTCATAATACTTTTTAAATATTATACATAAAACGATTCACTTAAAAATTTAAAAAAAGTGTGGTACCAAAAAAGTTAATCATTTTATATGAATTATCAATTTTCAATTAGGAAACTCATAAAACTGACAGAGATTCTACTTATTTGGCTTTTTACATTTGATTTACTATTAAGAATTATTTATAAGCATTACAAAACTTTAAATAAGAGAAGATCTTCTATATTTTGTAGCGTTTAGAATGGAAGGATGTCCCTAAATGAATTAAATAGAAAACACTGTTTTTAATCTTTAGATTATCATCTGGTAAATGTTTAGCATCTCCAACTGATCGGGTCTTCACAGTTTACAAAGTTAAAATACTATTCCGACCATATTTTGTATGAAATTTTTGTTCAATAATTAAATACGTTGTTACATCGTCTAATGCTTCATGTTTACTAAACCGTCAAGATGTAAAATTGTTCTATTTTTAGGGTTGTCAATAATTTACTGCACAAATGGTAGCTTCAAATCTTGCGATAATTTTGGGACACCCTATTTATATCAATTGACCATTAATTGAAATTTAAATAAAATAATCTACGATCATTCAAAATTTAAATTTCAAATAGCATTAAAATACAGCAAAATATAAGATAAAAGTCAATTACAAAAAAACCTACATAATACATTAATTACCCAACGTTATTAATATTAATATAATTATAAAACCTTGTCTATTATGTGATAAAACGTTAATTAACAGGCTTTTACAACAGCAATTTAAATATACAATCGCATGCTCGGCTTTATGAATTTCCAAGCAGTAATTAATTACGCCCGTGATATTTCTACCCCGACGATCGATGTATTAAAAAAAAATGTAATGCTGTAAATAATCCGAAACAACTGTTCGTAATTTATGCGCGAATAAAATTCCACATCATCTGCACCGAACGAATTCACTCATCACCTGCCCGAGCAATTAAACCATTACACTAATAAACATCCGAAGACAAGGCTTTACGATCGGTGTAATTGCGTCTTTTTATGGTAAGAACGCCGCACAGTACCACAACAACCCCCTAAAACATTGTGACGCCGGTCTTGATTTATGCGGGCAATTTAAAAAGGCATCCTTTATTACGTCAAAAAAAAGAAGAAGAAAGATATCAATCGGACATTTAAGGAAGCCACGGCCGTGGAATGGGGGCCAGGGGTGTAATTTTAAAGGACGCCCCTGCGTTATTTCGAGATTTATTGCCCTTCGAGATGATCTTCGATTCTGTAGATAAGGGTAACGTTTTTTTTCTCTTATAGGCCAAGAATTCAATAAAATTGTGTGTAAATAATGTCTAAGCTTACGCAACACTTACTAAATTTAATAGATTCAAAATTATCAAAATGAAAGAAGTGAAAGCCTCCACAATTACTTATTAAATTTAATAGAGCTTCGAATAAGTATAATGGAAGTTTAATTAATGGGCGTAGAAATATCTGAAGGAAGAAAAAGAATTAAGAATATAGAAAATACTTTTACTTTTTTATACCACTTTAAATTTTATTTTGAAGTGACTAGTTTTGACTACACTGTAATCATAAAACTGGAAAATAAAGTTTAAAGTTGTATGAAAAAGTGTTTTCTTTATTTTTAATATCCAAATGTACCACGAAGTGTATGCCTTTAAGATCAAAGAAGAAGAATTATCTTTTAATGTTTTCTTATTAGTAGTAGATTTATATAAACATAGCAAAAAATAAAGTATTTTTAGATAGAGTCCTTAAGCAACTAATATTTGCCACCCAAATAAATGATACATCTTTTCAAGTGCAGCTCTACTTTTTATTTCATTCAACATTCTTTTTGAAAGGTCTTTAAAAATATTTCGAATTTGAGGATCTAAGTACTTTATCTCTACTATAGATAGGAACAGTTTTGTCTCTAATAAATTATTGAACTTCTTCATAAAACTTCATAAATTTCCAAAAAAGTACAGCAATGTCATGTCTTTTGACAAAAATATGTTTGACAATTAGATTAGATTAGATCTAATTAGAAACTTTTACTTTTTGGCGAAAATACATGGAATTTGGGCAAAGCAAAGCTATTTGTTTTAATCAAACATTCAATTTTGACAATTAGATTAAATTAGATTATATTTAATTATCAA
Organism: Ontholestes murinus; assembly: GCA_963969525.1. NCBI lineage: Eukaryota > Metazoa > Arthropoda > Insecta > Coleoptera > Staphylinidae > Ontholestes > Ontholestes murinus. Next base: position 22,816,427 of record OZ018391.1, read on the forward strand.
ACTCAACTTTTTGGTTAAAATGCACGTCGTTGCTATACTTTTGGGCATTTTTTTACAACATTAGACTACGGAAAATAAAGATAACACATATGGTTTAAAATAAAGAAGAGGATTATATTCAAGTTTTGCAGTCTTTCAAAAAAGGTAAAAATTTAACCAAATTGGGCATTTAAGATGTCCTATGAAAAAGTTCGATAATGGCATTATAAATACCTTAACAATTTAAAAAAGCATGTTCAGAATACACTAATAAAATATTGAGGAATCACATTTCCGAAGCAAACCAGTGTTCATAATTGGTTTAATCAATGTCTAATTATGTTTAAATCACTATCTTTATTTACAGGTATTAAAAACATTTAATCTACTAAAAACTAATTAATCGTCACTTTAAAATGCAAATCTTCTGTATCAACCCCACGGCAATAAAAAAAACTCGAACGATTTATTAAAATACCTATTTAAATATGATAACTTTTATCACTTCCTTTTGAATAACAGGTGTATAGAATTAAATCGATACATGTGAATATAAACTTCATTACGAGTGTCAGTTTTATGAGTGGTAAACGTTACGTGCGTAAATGGGTGTGTGGTCCTAAGACTCGTTAGCAGATGTTAAAGAAATTTTATGCCAATTAAGAAGAAGATCGATCTTATTCGGGGGGACGGGGCTCATTTATTATGTAAATGCGTAATTTGGGGACGGATCGGTGTCGTTGCTGAGGTCATGTTCCATGATTTATAGAATTTTTCTCTCGTTGAAGAACGTCGTCGTCTTGTGCGGTCGGAATAGTTTCGCCGGGATGATTGATTTATTGGTTTTTCGGTACAAATTAGCAGTCTAAATAAATGAGTAAGGTACCTAAGGTTAACGAAAAGTGATCAACATTTTTGCGATAAAGAAGTTAAAAGAAAAACAATGTTTTGCTGTTTCCTTGTATATTTTTGTTTGTGAAACTATGATGAAGAAAAAACATTTTTGTTATTATAAAATAGAATATTTCATATTATATTAAATTTGGTGGTTTTATTATTTTTGGGAATAGTCATAATGTCCAAGACAAAATTTTTGTATACATTTGATGATTTTTTTGTTATTCGAAGCAGTTATGTTTATACATCAAAAAAATTAATAAATATCCAAGTGAATATTTATATATTATTTGCCCTCTCTTCTGTAACATAGAATTGTGAAAGAAAATGAAATACTTTGTTTATTTTTAACTGAAACTAAAAATAAGATGGTCATATATAATTTCATTGATGGAATTTAGGAATTATAAAAGAGTATTTTTACTCCATCTTTAACCTCCTCGTGATTTCATGGCATATTTAAATACAATTGAGTAATAATTTTGATATTCATGAAATGATTATATTTTTCAACATAATAGTCATAGAATTTTTAATGTAACATTTATACAAGGATGTGCTTAAGCTCTCAGTGTTTACCTCAAGATTAAATATATGTTTTCAACACTTATTGATAAAGCGGATATCTTTTTATTGTTGAACTCTACAACTCAACAGTAAACGTGGGTCAACAAGAATTCGAGGGAGACTTCACAACGACACCCAAGAATTTACTAAACCTGGTGATATAGTAAATAGCCTTGTGTTTCTTAAGAACTATGGTGATAACCAAACAACTACGTGTCCTGCTGAATCTACGGTACTAGAAGGGGGTATTCTTGATTACCAAGGTTGAAAAGTCGCAGCTCATACCCATTATGGCACACCTTCCAAATAACTTCACGGCAGGCGACGATAAAATCCCAAGCTTTCTTATTCGCGACTGCAGATATATATTAGCTTAATTAATTGCTCAATTGCTACAAGTCGTTTCCCAACTGCTGGAAAAAGGCCATTCGGTGTCCTATTTCTTAATCGAATATAGACAATTATCGTCCAATTTTAATCTTACCGAACTTTGCCAAGACTTTTGAAATTGTGCTCTTTATTAGTGTCTGCTCCTTATATCTCTCCCTATAAACATGGTTTCGTGCCTGGTCGTTCAACAATAACTAACCTCGCCACTAGATTACATTTCATAGCTGAAACGCTCGATACATGTACATAAGTTGATGTTATTTACACCTCAAATGCGTTCGATTCAATTGACCACAAGCTGTTAATTAGTTCCTTAGGAGCTGCACCAGCACTCATTACACTCTTCCAATCTTATTTCCAATCAAGTATGTTATGTTTCATATAACGGTTATAAATCCTACGTAATTACTTCTCCCTCTGGTGTTCCCTAGGGTTCCTGCCTGGGACCTATATTATTCAATATTTTAATTAAACCTGCTCGATCTGTTAATATGTCCTGTATTAGAATGCTAACGACCTTAAAATTTACACTAAAATGAAATCCAGAGTGACATTCATAGTCTCCAATCAAACTTAAACATCATCGCTAACTGTTGCTCCTGGTTTAATATTAAACTTAATACGGCTAAATGTCAAGTTGTGTACTTCAATCGAACCTACAAAATATCTGAACCCAATCACTACATATCTGACTACCAATTATCTTGCGTTGATATTTTTGAGGATATTGAAGTCGTTTTTGACAAAAAACTTACATTCGTGCATCATGTGAACTCTGTCTGTATGGCCGCATCTAAATCTTTAGGTTTTATATTCAGAGTCATTAGGGATAACACAGAAACAATAAAATCCTTTGTATAATATGCCTTTATACTGAATAAAATGGAATACTGCTCCTTAATCTGGTATCCAATTTAAGCATCTCGCTCCCTCCTACTGGATCGCATTCATCGTAGATTCCTGAAGTTTCTGTAATTCAAGCAAGACTAAAAAATTGGCGAATCACAAGTCTAGTTGTGTCTTGCCCAAGTAAAATCCATCAATTGAAATAAAGTACAAAAAATGCAAAAATTAATCAGTCAACGCTTTCCAATGTGCAAATTGTAAACAATATTTTCATCAGTCGTGTTTAAAAATCCATTCCAAGTCATGTGGAAAGCTGCTAGTCATGCCAACCGGTGACAATAAAGTTGAGGTTATATCCTCACGCAGAGATAATCCAGGTACCTTACAATTTAATTTTCTCACTGAAGAGAATAAGCTACTATGAAAAATTATTCATGAAATTGAAAATAAAAGTGCAGTTTTATTAGAAAATAACAGCATTTTGAAGGTAAAAAATCATTTTATTCTAAAGAAGCAAAGCGTAAAACCTGTAAATATGCCTGCAAGTATAGAAAATATTTAACAGAGGTCAGAACCAGCTGTGAAATATTCAAAATTACAACTCAGCCAATAGAAGCCAACATTACAAAACCCCAAAGATGGTATTTATCCTCCTATCGGAATAGCTCAGGATGATCTCCTCGATAGGCACAATATAACCTCATTGGCTGTTGGAAGAGAAAACCGCTGCGCAACGTTCCTCTGGAAAATTCTAAGAAATTGTGGAATTATTGACTTCCCCAGATTTTAGCTAGGATACCATTAACTATTCCAGTCCTATTTACAAAATTTTGTTCCACATTCAGGCTGCCAACTGCACGTACACGGGCTTATACATATTGAACTGTCTGTAAAATAATATACTTTGAAGATCATCTGAAGATTTCCTTAGATTATCTGTTTTCAATTTGTTAAATTAAAACATTTAATTGGTATTAGTTTATATGTATTTTACTCCCTTTTTAAAATTATAAACCTTTTTGAGAAACAATTTCTTAGTTTTACAAGCTAAATCGTAAGTATTTCATTTAAGAATCTTAGATAAAGCAACTATTTCTAATCCCCAAATTGTTTAGCTTCATAAGCTCTATCAGATGACATGGCGAGTACAAGACTCTATTTTTAATCTTTAAAGTATTTCTGAACATTCATTAGAGGCTAAGATTTACATTCTTATATCGAAGATTATTGATTTGACTCCTGAAGACAAAGCAATTATGTATCAAAGAGGTTTAGAGAAACGAAATTAAATTTAAGATAAAAATATTTCGTCTACCTATTAGATATAAGTAATAGTCTATAACATTTCTAAAAGATATAAATTGGACATGTGTTTACTCATTTTTTTTAAGTGAACACTAATAAGATAATATTTTAGAGTAATTCTTATTTTATCCCTACATTTAGGTTCAACTAACTTTACACTTAAAATCCTAGCTTTAAATATTAAAACAACACACCTATTAGGTAAAGCTTCTGAAAATCTATACCTAGATGTTTAGAAAGCTACTACTCTCTTTGGGATGAAACTGTATTGTACACAAATAGCACGATATGTTTAATGCTTGAAGCCATCATATAGTGATACATCTTGAATCAGAAAATTTAAATGAAAATACACTTCGTTGATATCACACACAGAATTCATTACGTGACTATAGTTTTAAAGTTTTGAAAACACTTCACGTAATCTCAAACCAACAATAGTGAATATTTTACCTATAGAACTTTTTAAATGTTTTTAATTATGATTTATGATTAATCAGCTAATTTCTGGAAATATTTATGAAATAATTAAAAGATCTTAAGTCATTTTAAATTAGAGAACTTGTTTTATTTCATATTGTTATAATTTCGTTTCATCAAGAGTGCAGTGAACAAAGTATCTACCGAATTAAAAGATCTTCTTTATTAGTTATATATCTTTAATGGATGAGATTCTTAGAGTTGAATCAATATCGTAGGATGATTTGAAATATTAGAGGAGAAGTGTACAAAAGCGAATATTGTCTTAAAATTGTTATTTGAATGCCGTTTACTTTATTGGAGAAGAGGAAGAGCTGACTTCTGACGAGGAGTAGTAATTTAAGCTATGCGAACGCATGTTTGGCTTTCAAAATGGCCTCTTGGGCGTGTTCGTCCCAAATTAGTCTTTTATCCATGTGCAAGTGGTATTTAAAGTATTTAACCTGGTCAACATATAATATTAGTAGGCCCTGGAAAGTAAGGTTTCCTAAGGGAATCGAAAAGCTCTGAGAGAAGTAAATGGGCTAGCATTTCTCTGTGTTAATAGAGATTTGATCCCTGTATGTTTGAGATGACTTTGTGGTCATTTGACTATTCGCTCAAGAGAACCTAAAGGATTTTTTCTAGCAGTTTACCTAGTGTACAGAGTAAACTAATGGTTTAGGAATTAGAACTACTGAAGCATGTTTCCACGTTTTTAGAGAATAGATAGGCAACTGTAATTGATTTTATCGTATCCAGGCACTTTTTTGGTTGATGCCAAAACACTATACGCGTGTTCAATTTTAGACTCAATTTTAGTTGTTTTTTATATAATCAGTAATTACTACACTCATTCATACACTTCTGCCTAGTTTTGTTGCCCTTTGTTAGTTAATATGAGCTTAAAAAGTTATTCTTAAATTTCTATATGAGATTAAGGTTTCTATGAAGGTGGAATAGAGATAATAATAAGTTTGAACATTTTTTTTTTGGTTAAGAATACAAGATGCTCTTCTTTAGGAAAAAGCTGTCAATTTTAGGATTTTTTTAGAAATAGTTTATTGTTTAGAGTATAAAATTTTAGATATTTTTAGAAAGTTTCGAATGTTTCAATTTACTTAATTTTCAACAATTAAGGGGGATTAGGCAGAAAGACCTAACGTCGATAGCCCAGACAGGTACCTACCCCATCTGGTAACATTTATAATTACTATGTATTGTGTAAAAAAATTTAAACAAATGTAAGTGTCTGTAATAAAGATGTTGTATATATAACGGGGATTATTTTTTTAGGTCTTACATTTCTCCATTACAAAACTCTTTAATAATTTGTTTATTAAGTGATTAAATAATAATAAAGTTTTACTGTTATTATTTTAAAAAAATAGTTCAAACAGGTTTTTATTTGTAATTAAAGTTCTTATAAACTTTTGGATTCAATAATAAATAAATTCATTAGTATTATTTTATAAAAGTATATTTTAATAGTAGAATGATTTATAGAAGCATTTTTGCGATGGGGTTTGAAGAAGTACTTCTTTCTCAAAATGTCCTTATTTACAATGAAATAGTACTTTCATAATGAATAACTAAATAAAAATCCGAAAATGGCCAAGGTGTATCACCTGTCTACGGAAAGACGTGAGTTTTAGTGGAAGACCATTGATAATCAGTGAACTCAGTCCGTGATTCCTGTGTTCTAAATGTTTATATATATTGAACGAAATGTATTTATATTATTTATTATTTTAAAATTTTGTAAGCATGAGAAGCCGAAACAATAAAGATAATAATGTAACCTAATGATCAACATTAGAAATACTTTTCAAACTCAAATCTGTCACAATATATCAATATATCGTAGATACATTGATAATTATCAGGATATTTTAGATATCAAAGTTTTATTTTTACACTTTGGATCTAAGACAGCGCAGATAGACCCTAGAACGATGGCCAAAATAGATTACCATAATCCTATTTGTTTTGAACGTCCAATATTTTAATACGTAACATTTTGCCTGATTAAAGGTAATTCATTATTAATACATTTTTCTTGGACATAATTTTAAGTTTAAAATTCCTAACATTAAGGAAATTTATTTGATTACATTATGAACTTAAAAAATTGCACTTTATTGATATCAAGCAAAAGATTTATTTTCTGGTTCAACGTTCAAGATATAATATGTAATATGCACTATTTACACTACCAACCAAATTCATATTTCTTCTTGGGATCCCAGGCTTTAATCTTGGGCCGAGTGGTGCTCTAGGGCATAAACTGTCCTGGGAAACCAGACATGTTTTCCGTATGATCTGATATCTATTTGTAGTGGGGTCTGCCTGGATAATTTTTAGGAAGCAAGTCTGTCTTGTAGTGTAACCAACTGAACCACTTAGCAGAAATTTGACTGCCATCATAATCGACTCCATATTTTGGAGTATACTCAATCCCTCGATTCCTGCCATTGAAGTATCTATTGTTTTCGTAGTATTTATTACTTGTCTACACCCATTAGAGTGCCCAATTTTAATTCATCCATTCTGTAGAGCTTAATGGTCTTCATTAGGAGCCCCAGCTTGTCCAGGCCCAAACATTTCGCCACTATTTCTTCCGAAATTCTGGAAATGTGTTATTCAACTGACCACTGAAATGACATGTGTTTATTTTGCATTTTTATTGGTAAATTTTCTACAAATAATTTAATCATATAGAGATTTTCAATTAATTTATATTGTTAGATCAAAGAAATTAAAAGGATTTTTGGAATATTGTTTGGTTAGGAATAGAAGACGTTCTTCAATAGGGTTGTGTTGCTGATTTTATGTATTTTTTTATAATCTATTGCTCTAAATTATCAGACAATTTAAAAGGTTTGGAATATTTAAATTGATTTAAGCTGGTTTTCAATAATTTAGATAATAATTTCAAATTATTTTTACTACATTGTCTTTGGAGAATTTTCAAGAATTGTTTTCAACGAATAATCATCATGAATAAAATATTATAAAAAATATTTTAGGTTCGAAAAGGTTTTCATTCGTAAAATCTTAAAAACTTTTAATCGTTTATTCATTGTATAAATGCGGAATGGCTTTCAGACACGTTTTTTGCAGGGATGGTTCTAAGAAATCTTATTTAATCTTTACTTTCTAGAAATTAGTATTTCTCGAAACCATCTTAGGTCAATTTTTGAACATATACCAAACACAATCATTTTACTAACATTTCATAATCCATTGGTATATTTATAAGAATATATACAGATATTATGAAAAAAAATACTTCTCCATACTTAATTCTATAAATTAATTGTGGTATTAAACACATAATTAGCAATTTAATTGTAATAGAAAATATTGTCTATTTTTATCCAGAAAAATAAATTAATGGGCACTAATGGTCATCACCATTTAAAGCAATTTAATTAAAGAAAAACACGTAAATTTTGGGAAAAGAAACATTCATTAATTCATGTTGAAATTTGTATCTTAGATATTTTTTCTGCTCTTCTAAAAGTTAGAATTCTGTTTGATAAATAATTAATTCATCTTTAGAAGCCAAATCGGCAGTACTTTAATTTAGAATCCTAAATAAAGTAATTATTTATTATCCTCTGATTGCTTATAATCTTCATAACTTTTTTGGGTGTAATAATTAGGGGCCAAAAATTATATTCTTAGATTCTTAAATCAAAAACTCCTGAAGATAAAGCAACTATATAAGAAAATGAATAAAAGAAGTAAAGAAGGTGCAAGATATTTAGGGTATATTGATTATGTTCTAAATATTTTCCACCTTGTTCCTAAAAAGCATTTAAAAAATATGAATTGGCGCTGTGCTTAATCAAATTTTGATAATTAACACTTAAATTCAAAATCTCTTCTACTACTCCAGAACGAGGAGTTTTCCAAGGAAAATCTCTTCTACTCCCCCGTTTATTCTAGAACTAGGATTTTTGCACGGCTTTTCTCTCTCTCTCTCCCTATCATATTATATTTGAGAAATAAAGTAAATATCATTTAGAGTTCTATACACATCTTTAAGAATCTTATAATCTAGAGCTAATTCAATGAAAATTGTATTAACCTCTTTATAGTATTTAACCAATACGTAAATATTACACATTTATAGTTTTGCTATGACCCTTTAATCAAATTTACATTTTTTTTACGTTTACGATATAGCAACTGATAAGAATATAAAGTAATAAATTTTCATAAATCAAGCCGAAATCGTTCTCCGTCGAGTTTATCTAAAATTTCATCGGCGTAACAAATTAAATTATCCCGTCAAGATGGATATACGAGATTTTGTAATCAAATCTATGTTAATCTGTGTTCCAAAGTGTATATAATTTGGAAAGATCACCAACTTCCGGCCACTAACATTTACCCGTCTCGAATAATCTTGATGTAGTGACGAATTAATTACTTATAATTTCTTGCCGTAATAAACTTCTTCACCGAAGGCGGCGTAAATCTTAATGGCTGCTAATTTGGTTTTTGTTGGCAATACGGACCACCATAATGAAAAGTCCGACGTTTCCGCTACGTGCCTAAAAAAATTAAGCGCGAAATCATGTGCAAAACTGACTTAGACGAAAACATAAAATACTAATGAACCCATCGTCCAGTTTACGACCGCCATTAATGATTTTACTATATTAGGAATTTTAGTAACTTCGGCTACCGGAGTTGCTACGAAGTGGGAATACCGCGTTTATGTCTTAATCTGCAATCGGCGGCTCGAAAGGAGGATTAATTAAGCAAGAGGGGAGGGTGGGGGCACCCGTTATTTACGGCCGGCACTTAAAAAAAAAGAGAGGAGAGTTCATGGTTGTTAAATTTTTTTCACCATTATGCCCATATTTTTACGTGTCTAATTATAACGCCGGCCGTTGTTCACGTCATTAATTTTCATCACCGGGCTCTAGACTCTCTAGTTGTTGCTTCTTATTTTTTCTAATTCCTCTTCGGGTGTACCGGCCGGATTTAAATATAGCGGTGTCAAATTGCCAACATTCCCGTGAAGAATACCTAACGCCAACCTAGTTCTATTGTGAAAACGGGATACGGCTTATAAAAGTTAATTGACGCTGGCAAAGTTTCGGTTTACGTTTCAAAATAATGTTTTTTTTAATTTCCGAAATATATCTTAATTATAATTGGCACAGACTTATTTTCAACTTTAATAATCAAAAAATATTCATTTATTTTTGCGTACAGACTTCAGAAATATATTTAAACAAAAACTTTATAAAGTGTGACATCAATAGAGAAAAGGTTTTTATTAAAATTTTCAAGATATATCACGAAATTAACGCCTCAACCATTAATCAATCATAAATATAAATTTGAAGGTCTAAATAAATTCAAAATTTTTAGAAACAAAATGCTAATAATGTTATTCATAGCTATGATGTTTGAAACATTCAACAAAATCAAGAAATAACCCAAAAGTGCGATGTGTGAAAAAATAATTCACTTTGCTTTTAAATAGGTAATTATAGAAGCTTTTTGTACAAAAATTTCCTTTGATAATGACTATTATCAAGAAACAGTTGGGCTGGCAAAGGGTTTACCCATGAGTGCATTGTTAGTAGATATCTTAAAAGCTAACATAACAATATTATTATTAGAGCCATTAAAATTATGAATCAATCTTCAAAATGGTAGGTACAGCAGAAAAATGATCATTACAACAATCAATTCTTCTAAATATTTTCCTTTTCCACGTTTAAACAAATTTTTTCTAGTAGTGGTCCAAAACATAGAAAATTTATAAGAAATGTCAACTGGAAATTTATAATACACCAAACAGACTTTCATGTCCGGAAACGTAGGACATTAATTACAAACACATCAAACAGATTGTCGTGCGGTCATCCTTAACATCCAACATTAATCCAGAAATCTGGAAGCTATCATCAGCCACTTCAGGCGCCCTTTGGTACGACCTCATCAGCGGTCGTAAAAACACGTGTTTTTTGATTTTTTCTTTCCGACTCGCAAAGCTCGTTAGCGGCGGTAATATTGCGAAAACGGCGAATTCGTGTGTGGTCGTCTACGCCCGTGAGCACATGCCCACGTCTCGGATTACCATTACCAATGGATCACCTGTTTGACGTTATTTTGGAAATAAAATTGGAAGAAGCGAGAGGAGGTGAAACCAAAAAAAAAAAAATGCGGCATGAAACATAGCGAACCGACGCGCGCCATTGCTTCCGCTAATGACACACGAGTTGACTCACCTCGTCACCAGATCAAAGTAAAAGAGAAGGCAGGAAGTGCCCGATGGAATTTAACAAGAGTTCGGTTTCTTTTTCTCTCGGTGGTAGGTTTTTACCGGCGCAAGAAGCTAATGTGTTGAATATAATGTCCTTCCGTAAATTAAGCTTTTTTGATGTTTAGGATATTTGTGCGGTTAAAGAAATTACTTCTAGACTAATTCAACCTAACAAATAAAAAAAAAATGTATATTAATTAAAAACTAACAAATAATTTTGTTTCCAGTAATTGCAAAGCATTTAAAATTTATATTAATAAATTAACTTTAAGAAAGATCGTGCCATTCTGCACATAGCACTGTGGAACAGGTCCAACAAATTAATACTGTTTAATGGAAAATACGTTAATCCTGAAGTGAATGCTGGAATTTAACACTTGAAGGAGTTTACAAACTCAGTCCTGAGTGGACATTGACGTGCGTGGATTTTCAGGCAAACAAATTACCGATATTCATGGATCTGATTTGGGATTTTTAATGGTTATGGAAGCATCAAAAGCCTATAACTAAATTTACACGGCACCCACTTAGCAGAAGTATTAAAGAATGTTATTTTCGAATAAGTCCTCTTCATAATTGCATCTGAGATATGAAGACTAAATAAGAGAACATAACTAAATGCAAACTCTTCCAAGAAGTGGTTCTTAGAATTTGCGAAAAATCTTGCTGGAGTGGCGAAACGATTTGTAGCACTTGGCACTAATAAAAAAGGTACTGGATTTTGAAATCAACTGAATGTTTGAATTCTGGGGTTGGGTCGAAGAAAAGTACTTTCTCAGGTCGGCAATCAATTTAATGGCTCTACAGTCCCAATTTGGGCAATGGTCCCCCTAAATTTATTCCTCTATTCTGTACGGCCCATCGCCACTCTACGCCAATCCCTTTGATTTCGGCGTCTTCTTCGACAGCATCCTCCCAACGCTTTCTTGGCCTTCCAATTGTCCTTTTGCCTTCCATCTTGTACTTGTGCACTCTTCATAGCAACCTGTCTTCCGGTATTCTTAGCAGATGTCCTGCCCATTAAGGTCTCTGTAGCTTCACAATTACTGATACTAGGTGTTCTTTAAAGATGGTATACAGCTCTTGATTTCGTCGGATTCTGTACTCATTGTTCTCTTTAATTGGGCCCAAAATATGTAGTATGATCTTTCTTTCGAATGTGTCGATTGTAATCTCGTTTTTTTGTGTCAACGTCCATGTTTCACTGCCGTAAATAAGGTTCTATATACCCTATATTTGGTAATGCTGTAAAGTTGTTTTGATTTGAAGATGTGTGACATGGCAAATATTATTGGTGAATTGTTCTCAGTGTCTTATTTACCGCTGCTGTTGAGTGTTACTACTAAAAATTAGTTCCTAACTTGACAATATAATCAGAGTTAGGCCATGGAGCGCTATTTCGTATTAACGTTTTTGTTTTAGTGGTGTTGACTTCTAGACCAATTGTTTCTGCCGCTTCCTTTAATATTGTGTACGCTTCTTCCGCGGCTTGTTGCTTTCGACTCATGATGTTAATGTCGTCTACATATGCTGCTGATTATACCGACTTGTTTGTCAGTATGTTTGCTCCCCCAATATCTGCTTTCCTAACTACGTACTCAAGCGCTAGATTGAACAAAGTTGGAGCCAGTCCGTCTCCCTGCTTCAAGTTCTTGTTGTATGTAAAGTTGTCAGTGAGTTGTTCTTGCACTCGTACTCGTGCTGTGCTATTTTTGTAGTAGCCGTTTTACGGAAAACATATGTACTAATATTGATCTTCCTGACATGAAGCCTTCAATTATATTCTTTGTGAATCATTTTAATCGGTTATTTATAATATTAGTGAGAAATTTGTAGGCGTTTCTTAACAGTAATATGCCTCTGAGGTTTGTGCACGTTAGTTTATCGCCTTTTTTATAGATTGGACATATAATGCTCATTTTCCATTCCTTAGATATACGATTTTCGCCTCAGATTTTAATTATTAGAGCGTGGAGGTGTGCAGCTAATCTTTTACCTCCGTATTTCAGTACCTCGACGTTGATTTTGTCTATGTCTGGCGTCTTATTGTTTTTCAATTGCCCTAAGGCTTCTTTTACTTCTTCTAGTGTTGATGTAGCTGTAAGCTAGCACTGTTTCATTTGGTCTACATTAGTTTCATGCACTCATTTCGAATAGAGTTCTCCAATCTAGCCATCTATTAAACTTGTTGCTTCCCCAACCAGAAGTAACACGCATGCTTTAAAGATAAACTCTTAGAGAACACACACAGATCTACATTATCTACAGCTTACTCAATATTCACAACAGGAACCTACGGACGTTGGTAGAAACATTTAAAGAGCTGCTGGAACGAGGAAAACCACTTGAAGCTCACCTACAGAAAACGGCTTGGAACACAGCAGACACCCTCAATCAACAACTCTCGAAACAACCCTCACGAATCCAATTTCCGTAAATACCGAAAAAACAAAAAGGACTGCAGAAAGAAAAAAAAGAACCTAGCCAAAAAAATTTCAAGAACTTAAAAGCCTGGATAAAAATTGCTCCAACTATAGTTGACTACTGTTGGAAGAGGTATCCCCTTGATATTCTCTGTCCTGAGAATATCCATTGGAAACACAATAGGAACCGCCTACTTAGACACAGGAACCTAAGTGCCTAGCTAGTGCAAATTTTCCGAAAATCTAAGAAATTATGGCTACATGTTTCGAGAAACCCACATTAAGATCATTCAAGCCAACGGATCGAAAAAGTTTCTAATGAAAAAATTTACCACAACACCCTTAAAAATATGTGGAAGGCAAATACCTAAATACCCGTTACGTTTCCGACGCACAACTTGCAAAAACGTTACTAGGCATTGACTTCATCGAGGACGCAGGACTTATCCTAAACCTCAAATAGAGGTCATTTCGTGACGAGGAATGGGAGAGAGTATCCATTCAGAAAACTATTAATGAGTGAGATACCAAGAGGTCAAGACAACTACAAGAAATATAAACGTACCAGTATTGAACACACCTGAATAAATCCAACCACAAGGAGTCTGAAAGCACTGGAGATGGGGTTCATCCAGGACCAGCTGAAATAATTAATCAAGATTAAAAGAAAAAAACAAGTTGAGACCACAACGCTTCACCGTGAAAACAAGAACGAAAAACTCTAATGGAACAGTTTAAACCCGAAGAAGCTACAAGTTTCCTTCAATGCAGCCCTTTCAGCTTTTTTAATCCGGCATCGATATCATACCCATACTAAGAAATGATCGGAGCCGCAGCATGCTCCTCTTGGGGTCCTACATCTAAATTAATTGTTTAATTGTGGCCCATTTCCTATCAATGATTATATGATCAATCTCCTTTTTAGTATAGAAATTTGTTGTTGAGTTAATATAGGGTGCTAGTGAGGTGTGTTAGCCTCTCTTAAACTGTGACCTAAAAGATCTATTGTTCTATTGTTGTTGAGTTACGTGAAGATATGATTAAAACTTGATTAAAACACTAACAGTGTTTTTTAGTTATGCCATCTGGAGATGTCCAGGTCGCTTATGGATGTTTCGGTGGAGATAGAGAGTTGAGCTGATTATTAAATCCCTGCTTGCTGCAAAATCTATTAGTAGTTCTCCATTATTATTGTGGTGTGTAGGCTATGTTTGCCTATTGTGCTCAAGTACACTCTCTCTTTACCTATCCTGGCATTCATGTCCTCTAAAATTAGTTTAGTGGTAATTATAAGGTATATTAATATGTGTGTTGTAGGTCAAAACTTATTTTGATTTCTTCTCCTTGTTTCTCCTGGTAAGTTTTGTATACATCCTTAAGATACATATCCGTTTATTGATAGGTTGAAAGTCGATAAATGACTGTTTCGTTGCTTTGTTTTTAACAAATGCGATTGGTTTACCACTGTAGCAGATGGTATGCGTCTTCGTGTCTTGAATTCCGCTACCAAGACGTCTAGTCTCTTGTATCGCTGTTATCTCTAGTTTAAACTTGTTTAGTTCTTCTTTGATATCGATTTACTCTCCTAGTCTGTTCAGCAAAAAAGAATTTCGTGTTCCTGCGCCGTTGATCAGAGTTTTGAGATTATGATCCGTCCTCTTCCGAGGTTTGATTTTAGTTTTCGTTTTAAGGGTGTTTTAACAGGGGCAGGTTACTAAATCGCCACCCAATCCACCCCATTTATCCGGCTGCTTTGGCCGACGGGTTACTCAATCCAGCCTTTCGCCATAGGCAGAGTTCAGGTCGGCAACCGGTCTAAGCATTTCTTTAGCTTTAGGTTTTGAGAATTTTCAGAAGTTATTAGAAGGAGTACATTTTATGAATTACCATTTTCTAACAGCACCAATAGAAATAATTCACTTGTCATGGTTAGGAATTTGGTACAGGAATTCCTGTGGTACCTAAAGTTATACTTTGTTACTCTATAATTAGTATTTACATAGGTTTGGTGTTTTATTTTATTTCTAACGCTCTACAATAGTGTGCAATAATGTCACTTCCCAGATAACACATAATTACAGTCAACGTACTATGTCAAAAATATATATTTCACTTGGAAACCTAAATTCAAAGCCACTTGATGATCGATACCAAATTATAACAACGTTTTGCATTATATTTCATTGGAGTCAATCTATATGAAAAAAACTAATGTTCCTATTGCTGATTATATTGAATGGATTTTGTAAACGCATGAAGAACGGGGCGGGCGATGTTCTGCGCTGATTGGAATTACCGGAGAATGATGCTGATGGTGTTTTTTTTAAACGTATTACTGGCTTTCTGGTGGCAGTGTTTAGAAGGCGAATAGAAGTAAGAACGCAATCAAAAGTCCGATGAAACCTATAGTTTGAGACTGGGCGAATCCTAGGATGGCGTAAGAGAAGAGTTGCTGTTTCTGGGGTAGACTATGATGAGGGAACCAAATTAGCACCACCAGATCCAGTTACTCCTACTGTGGCGGTGCCAGAACTAATGAATTTGGCCGCAGAGTCAAAGTCCGTGGATACTGGAGACGTTAAAACTGCTGATGGCAGAAAGGAGTTTTGGCTTCTGTTGTTGGACTAAGGACTGGCTCTGGCAAACAACGCTGCTGAATGGCCTCAAGTGCTGTTTGGAGTTGTTGATTAAAGCGCTTCTGGCAGCTGGGACAATCGTGCACAGGTAAACTACCCAAAGTTTTGTGTTATTACGATCTTTTCTTCTTCAGTGTACGGAATGTGTCAATCCTGAATTTACTGCATACTTCCAACGTATGGAAAATAATAAAAGTTTGCTACAAGAAGTGGGCTACATGTCAATTATGCTAATGATCCAATTATTAAGAGTATCAGAGAACCAGGTACTAATGACTACCATGTATTTTATCAATTAATTCGTCAGAGTACATAGATGATTCCAGCAGATTTTATAGGTCCAGTTCCTAATCCAATTAGAGAAACACAAGCTCGAGTTACATCTTTACATATTTTAATTAAATTATATATATATATATATATATATATATATATATATATATACTTATATAAATATGATAAATAACTCATTGCCAGTAGACAATATTTATCAAAACCTGGAACACATCATAGTTTTCGAGAAAAATGTAAGGAAAGTACTATGATGCCCACATCATCATTCAAGTTATCATGTATATGTAGGATGGGTGGATGGCCTCTATCCCACCCTTCAATCAGGTAAACATCAACAAAAATTATTTGAAAAGTTTGTATGAATAAATATCTAAAAATTACAATTATTTTGTGATTATTTATATTTTACTACTTTTAATTAAAACCCTCGCTTATGTTTTACTGATTGGTGGGTAGGATAGAGGCCACCCACCCACCCTACATATACATGATAACATTAATTACTATTCGTTGATGATTTTGCTGCTAAAAACAATCAAACCCTTTATGCAATAAAAAATAAAACAAAATCAAAATTTAAGTTTAAATACAAATGACTTTCTATAGCGGATTATTTTTATTTATCTAATTTAGATTTAAAGTCGGCCCACCCATAGTGCATCAATTTTTATTAATATATTCACTCAATTTTTTTTTCCTTTTAATTTCTTTTTTATTCAAAAAATTTGTAATTAATTTTATTCCAAACCGCGAAACTATCAATAATTGAAATTTATATGTATATGTAGGGTGGGTGGGTGGCCTCTATCCCACCCTCCAATCAGTAAAACATCAACAAATATTATTTGAAAAATTTGTATGAATAAATCTCTAAAAATTGCAATTATTTTGTATCTATTTATATTTTACAACTTTAAATTAAAACCCTCGCTTATGTTTTACTGATTGGAGAGTGGAATAGAGTACACCCACTCACCCTACATATACATGATAACATTAATCAGAAATAGTTGATGATTTTGCTGCTAAAAACAATCAAATCCTTTATATAATAAAAAATAAAACAAAATCAAAATTTACGTTTAAATACAAATGACTTTCTATAGCTGATCTTATCTAATTTAGATTTAAAGTCGGCCCGCCCATCGTGCATCAAATGTTTATTAATATATTCACTCAAAAATTTTACCTTTTTAATTTCTTTTTTATTCACCAAGTTTTGTAATTAGATATATTGCAAACCGCGAGACTCTCAGTAATTGAAATTTATATGTATATGTAGGGTAAGTGGGGGGCCTCTATATTACCCTCCAATCAGTAAAACATTAACAAAAATTATTTGAAAAATTTGTATTAATAAATCTCTAAAAATTGCAATTATTTGTGTATTTTTTTACAACTTTTAATTAAAACCCTCGCTTATGTTTTACTAATTGGAGGGTGGGATAGAGGCCACCCACCCACCCTACATATACATGATAAACATTAATCACTAATCGTTGATGATTTTGCTGTTAAAAACAATCAAATCCTTTATATAATAAAAAATAAAACAAAATCAAAATTTAAGTTTAAATACAAATGACTTTCTAAAGCTGATCTTATCTCATTTAGATTTAAAGTCGGCCCACCCATCGTGCATCAAATTTTTATTAATATATTTACCCAAAAATTTTGCCTTTTTAATTTCTTTTTTATTCAACAAGTTTTGTAATTAGATATATTGCAAACCGCGAGACTCTCAGTAATTGAAATTTATATGTATATGTAGGGTGGGTGGGTGGCCTCTATCCTACCCTTCAATCAGAAAAACATTAACAAAAATTATTTGAAAAATTTGTATTAATAAATCTCTAAAAATTGCAATTATTTTATGTTTATTTATATTTTGCAACTTTTAATTAAAACTCTAGTTTATGTTTTACTGAATGGAGGGTGGAATAGAGGCCACCCACCCACCCTACATATACATTATAACTTTAATTACTAATCGTTGATGATTTTACTGCAAAAAACAATAAAACTTTGCATGGAATAAAAATAAAACAAAATCAAAATTTAAGTTTAAATACAAATGACTTTCTATAGCTGATCTTATCTCATTTAGATTTAAAAGCTGCCCACCCATCAAGCAAAAAATTTTTATTAATTTAATCACTCAGTAATTTTACCTCTTTAATTTATTTTTAATTCAAAAAGCTTTGTAATTAATTTTATTATAAGCCGCGAGACGATAAGGAATTAAAGTTTATATGTTTATGTAGGGTGGGTGGGTGGCCTCTATCCTACCCTCCAATCAGTAAAACATCAACAAAAATTTTGAATAAAAAATTTGTATATATAAATCTCTAAAAATTGCAATTATTTTGTGTTTATTTATATTTCACTTTTAATTAAAACCCTCGCTTATGTTTTACTGATTTAAGGGTGGAATAGAGGCCACCCACCCACCCTACATATACATGATAACAATAATCACTAATCGTTGATGATTTTGCTGCTAAAAAGAATCAAACCCTTTATGTCATAAAAAATAAAACAAAATCCAAATTTAAGTTTAAATATAAATGACTTTCTATAGCTCACCTTATCAAAATTAGATTTAAAGTCTGCCTACCCACCAAGCATCAAATTTATACTAATTTATTCACTCAAAAATGTTCCTTTTCTAATTTATTTTTTATTCAATAAGTTTTGTAATTAATTTTATTCCAAACCGCGAGACTATCAGTAATTATAATTTATATGTATATGCAGGGTGGGTGGGTGGCCTCTATCCCACCCTCCAATCAGTAAAACATCAACAAAAATTATCTTAAAAATTTCTATGAATAAATCTCTAAAAATTGCAATTATTTTGTGTCCATCGTGCATCAAATTTTTATTAATTTATTCACTCAAAAATTTTACCTTTTTCATTTCTTTTTAATTAAAACAGATTTGTAATTAATTTTATTCTAAACCGCGAAATTATCAGTAATTGAAATTTATATGTATATGTAGGGTGGGTGGGTGGCCTCTATCCCACCCTTCAATCAGTAAAACATCAACAAAAATTATTTTAAAAGTTTGTATGAATAAATATCTAAAAATTGCAATTATTTTGTGATTATTTATATTTTACTACTTTTAATTAAAATCCTTGCTTATGTTTTACTAATTGGAGGGTGGGCTAGAGGCCACCCACCCACCCTACATATACATGATAACATTAATAACTAATCGTTGATAATTTTGCTGCTAAAAACAATCAAACCCTTTATGTAAAATAAAATGAAACAAAATCAAAATTTAAGTTTGAATATAAATGTCTTTCTATAGTTAATCTTATCTAATTTACATTTAAAGTTTGCCCACCCATCATGCATAAAATTTTTACTAATTTATTCACTTAATAATTTTACCTGTTTCATGTATTTTTAATTCAAAAAGCTTTCTAATTAATTTTATAAACCGCGAGACGATAAGGAATTAAAATTTATATGTATATGTAGGGTGGGTGGGTGGCCTCTATCCTACCCTCCAATCAGTAAAACATAACATCTGTCACACCCTTCAATTAATAAAACATCATCAAAAATTATTTGAAAAATTTGTTTGAATAAATCTATTAAAATTCGCAATAATTTTATGTTTATTTACGTTTTTCAACTTTTAATTAAAACCTTTGTTTATGATTTACTGATTGGAGGGTGGTTTAGAGGGTACTCACAGACCTTATTCATACATGCAAACTTTAATTACTAATTGGTGATGGATTCTACAAATTTTTACTTTCTCTAATATCCGTTTTGAGGTCCTCTGAAACCATTCCTTTAAAGTTAAAAAGAATGAGAATTTCGACAAGTTTTATTTAAACATATTAAAACTATAGGAGTTAAATGAAATTTGTATTAACAAGTAATTGTCAAGAATACAAAATTGAAAATAGCCTTTAAAAACCTCATAGTTTTCGTGAAAAATATAGTGAAAGTATTATGATCACCATTTTTTAAAATATATTTATTGTACTTCTATTAATATTTTAGATATTCATTCCAAATAATTTTAGGACTTTAATTTGCCCAAAACAGGTTTTACTTTAAGTGCTCAATAACCTCGTTACAGTCCTGCTAATTCATGTTAACTGTGAAACGAATCTGCTGATGAAACTGTCAAACGAAGTGCGCATTAAGATTGCGCTCAATAGGACTAAATATATGTAATAAGCCGTGAAGAGCTGGTGTTAATATCGGAGATTACGTAACAACAATAACGAAAGAAGGAAAAAAAAGTGGAAGAAGAAAAGAAGAGAAGAGGAGCCCGAATGGTGTGCATTACCTCGGCGGAACCGTCCTTATTACAAGGCAACGTTAATTCCCGTTAATTAAAGGAAATTCTCGG
Source organism: Ontholestes murinus (assembly GCA_963969525.1). Lineage (NCBI taxonomy): Eukaryota > Metazoa > Arthropoda > Insecta > Coleoptera > Staphylinidae > Ontholestes > Ontholestes murinus. The sequence goes on from OZ018391.1 coordinate 22,836,901, forward strand.
CGTTTAAGGGATAATAAAATATGCCCCCGCCGAGGGGCGATTAATAAAACATGTAATTCCGAAGGAATTACAGAACGCTCCACCGATAAATTCGACGCCTAATCCTTCGGAGAGGTCCAGATAAATTACCGACTGAGCGATTTTTAATTTCGGCCGAGTGTTGTGCACGCGAGGCCCAAGATTGAAATTTTTATTAATGACCGACATCAGTCTCTTCGCGTTCAAGAAAAAAAAAAGAGAATAAATTAATACTTTCATCGCCGCGGATCGAATGAGTAAGAACTTCCCCTATTTTCGTTTATTAAGTTTTGACACGTATGTGCGGGTAGGATTTTTCTAATACGTTTAGAAATGTTTTGACACTCGCGAGCGCTTTCTTAAATCTGGAACGAAAGGAATCATCCAGTAGATAAATTGTTGCGCGTGACAGAGATTAGTGGATAAAATTGGGAGCTTAAAAAGGCATCAAGGGGCGCTTATTGGGGGAGGCTAAAAAATTAATTAAAGTGTTGTGCATACAAAGCGGAGGCAATTAAATTAACAATCAAAATGTGCAGCGGAACAAAGAGGCCCCTCGCCCGGGTGCGCTCTTGAGCTCTTGAGGGATTTGAGCATCTGATCCCTGACAGGGCTAGGGAACGGAAGGGTTGAGGCCTGGTAGGTTTCGCGTCCGGGAGATAAGGAAGGTGATACGATGACGTGCATAAAGTTGTGTTTAAGGGATGATTAAACTGACGGCGTGTCAAGCTCTGGTGACGGTAAGTTGACGCGAAACGAGCAGCGCCGTTGAAATTACTGGAGATCCGCCGAGTCTCTAATAAATGAGACGACTCCGAGAATGGAGTTAACGTCGCGACGCCGAAAACGAAACGGCAAATTACATTAGGGCCGAGTCCCGAATTTTCGTAATCATATTTCCGCGCCGAGGGCTGGGGGGAGCGGAAGGACTAAATAATCTGCGGGACTTAATCTTCTAACTTTGTTTCGTGCCGCATTAAAGTTTCATTGCGGGGAAAGAGAACGACACTTTTTGGCGGATGAACGGAACTTTAATCCTAATTACGCCGACTGTTTCATTTTATCGGCGCGTCAAGGAAAAACCTTATGATTTCCATCCGCCATAATTATGCCGTAAAAGCGATTCGGGTTCGGCGGACTTACTTAATCTTTCACTGCTCGATCCCCCCAAAACTTTGCTCGTTTATTCATCGAGATTATCATTTTGTAATTTCATCCGTTTTCTACGGTCGTTTATCGTTAAATACCCGCAAATAGCAATTTTATTTATACAATGGATTCCATATCGTTTCCTACATAAGTAAAAAAAAATATCCAACGACTTTTATTTAACATTATTAATAATGGCAGAGATAATTTGTATTCATCAATGAAATCCGAAATTATGAAATCAAAATATTATTTGCCTATCAACAACAGTTACGAACTTTTGATATATTTAGATCTCGTTAACGCAGCTTAGTTAAAGATTGGAAAACGGAATGTAGCTGTAAAGTTTATTAAACACTATAATAAGACATCATTAAGGTGACATCTATTGCCTAAACTTTGCACTGATTTCCCTAATTGTCAGTGATTTGTCTACCCAACTAAGAAAATCATTGCAACATTTAGACAACATCTATTGTTGATATCTAAATGTTGTCATGAATAAATTACATTAAAGACCTCAACAAAATCATTTTTGACCAACAGACTTATTCGCTAGATTTTGAAGAAATTTATTTTTAACGAGCCACGTTCCAAATAACTGACAAGTCAGCAATTTTTCTTCATTAAAAATTAACTGGTTCGTTTTAGCCACGGAAATATATCTTCACAGAGATTATTTAGGAAGTGTGGAATCCTTAATGCAAATTAATTAAGTGAAACAGGAAAAAAATAAAATGATTAAAGGCGGCAATGATGAAGCGTCGTCGAAGTTATGTCTTGAGTCGATGGCGGCAGTTTGTTAAATTAAGTATCAAATGAATCAATTGAAATTCTAACGTCAGTTGGCGAGCTCAGGCGTGGCGACATGCCTCTGGCAGCCTAATTGTGCGTTGCCGATCGTTTATAAAACACTCTGGCACACAAATAGAAATAAAGGCACACCGCTGCTGCCGCCGCAGACACGTCCAAGTGCTCTTTCCTGCTGCGAATTGGCAACAGGCTTCCAGCTGACTATTTTCACCACCGTGCCACTCATCGCGCACCGCGTCACCACCGAAACCGCGAGAAGTTTTTTGCTTTTCTTAACACACGAAAATAAATTCATGGTCTTTAAGTGATTAGTGAAAATAACTTTTGCATCTAAATAGTATAATACAATGATTTCTCAAAAGATACAAACTTATTTAAATTGTTAATTGAATACATCTTGAAGCCTTTCGGCTTTTGGGATTACGGCTGATGTTAATATTTGACCTTCCTTTACCATAATGACCTTAGGATAAAGTACTAAATGTTTTTGGTTGTGAATGTTTTTCAATTTTTTATTGTATATTTTCAAGATCTGAGTTTTGTTTAACTCAATAGACGACCTTTCTTTACCACAGAGACCTAAGGATAAAGTACAAAAAATGTTGGCTGTGTATGTTTTTCAATTTTTTATTCTATATTTTCAAGATTTGAGTTTTGATGAACTCATAAAATTCCTTGTTTCACTTGTTTCACATTTCGAATACTGGTAATAATAAACTAAAAAATAAATGAAAACAAAACAAAAATTAAGTGATCTGAGTTTTAATCAATGGAGTTCGGGCAAATAACGATTGATACTATGATGAAAAGGGTTTTTACCTAAACCACATCGAATTATTTCTTTTATGTTTAAAATCTTTTCAATCTATGCTAATTAACTCCTAATTAATTAATGTACTAGACTATAGTGAGATCAAGTATTGTATCAATACATGTTGATGTTATCTCCAAAAATAGTTAAGGCAGGGATTTAATTAATATATTACCCATATACAATGAATGAAACTTCAAAATTTTTTGACCTGGATCATTTCTTCAATAATTACTAATAGAATCAATATTACTTTTTCGTCAACCATTAAAGTACTTTCAAAAGAGATCATAGAATTAAAGAAGAGAACATGGTTATATTTGTTTTATATGTTGGAGGCTTCTATTCAAGTTATACAGAGTTATCGTGTTTTATTCAATGGTTATATTTGCTTTAAATACTTCATTTTCATTTAGAATTCTTGGGAACGTTGTGCGCGCACACAACGCACAGGTATTCGATTTTCCTGCCCCCTTTTTTACGGCCGATAACGGTGCCGGGAAAATTTATGGGGTGCCGTTGGAATAATTTCGTTGATGCCTACCCCTGCGCATCGGAAGCTCCGGCCCGATAGTTTTTATTGTCGGGTAAACGGTTTAATTGCTGATAATTAAGACGCACGGCCAGCTGCCCAAAACCTAGAGGAGGGATCCGAACTATGATCCGAGATAAAATAATCAACGTCGGCTTGCTCTCGCAGCAAAGGAACAATTTCGGGATTTGAGGTTTGAGGCGAGCCCATGCGTCACAATATCTCTCCGATCGTGCCAATCGTGATGATTTATTGGCGGCATTGGTGCTTTTGTAATACCGACAAACAAAAAAAATAATAATGTATTTATTAGTGTTAAGTAATATATCTTAAAAAAAAGATAATGATTGGTTTTGGAATTTTTGCATTAAAAGGTAACATGATCAAGGTCAAAAATTGATATTTCATCTGTACTTAATATTAGTATTAAGTAGTGCGGAGGTCATATTAGCTAAATCAGAAGACACCGTTAAAACATTATCAAAAGAATTAGAAGAGATAAATATGGAAATTAATAAGGAGAGAATGAAAATGTTGATAATATCAAGACAAGAGGAAAGGATATGAATATAAAATATAAAGAAGTACTAATTGACCAAGTAGGTATTTTTTTTTTCAATCAACGACTAGTAATTTAAAAAAAAAAATGAGATAAATGTGAAAATGGGCAAAGCATGAAAACGACTCCAAATATTTTATTTTTGGCTTTGGCAATAAGAATATTCCAAAAAGTATACAAACAAAGATAGTGAGAAGACCTATAATCGTGTACAACAATAAAACGTAGACAATAACAAAGGAATATTAAAGAAGGATGAAGTATTAGTAATGAGATATTTAAGAATAAGAAAAGAAGAGACACAACTTACAATTAGAAGATAAAGCAGAAGATCAGCCATGATGTTTCGGATATGTATCTACGAAAAAAGTATTCGAAGCATCTGCAACAGAAAAATGTTATAAAAGAAGATCAAAAAATTAAACAGAGGGAGTCGAAGAACGGACAAAAAATAATGATTAAATTGGAGATTAAGGAATTGACATATATACCTACAACATTTATAAATTTATACTGAGGCTAATGTAAGAATACTATTGTTTTTTTAAAGTATCCCTTCTTTTAATATTAAATATTAAGCGGATAATTCGCTTTTGTAAGACAAATATTCTACTTATATCCCATCTCTTCCATTCTATCACAATATATCCCAAGTGAGGATACACCAAAGAATAATATATACTCATCAGGTTTGTCCTCGAAGTCTTATTAATAAGTATTGGGGAATTTGAAAATTTTGTTCCATCAAGAATGAAGCAGAACAAGTATCGAATTTATTATTAATAAGTTTTGATATAGCTAAATATGCATTATTTAATTTATCCGAAACGAATTTGGTTATTCCACGACAGATTATCATCTAGATAACTTCCTAAAAGCTTTACACTAATGGATGAATTTTCGTATCGTTTTCGAGAATATTTCTAATATAAAATTGAATCCTAACAGTTTTATCACTGTTAAGTACCAAATTATTTTTAAATCAATTATTTCTTTAGTAGATATTTTAATTTATTTTACTAATTCAACTTGGATTGATGCTGTGAAGATTAATTGTCGGATTATCTGCAAAATTAACTATATACCCTTCACTGATAAATTCACGTTGGTCAACAGTAACGGTCGCAAGGTAGAGCCTTAAACGATTCCTTCGGAAAGTGTATGTTTTAGATTTATGTTTATCAATTTCAACGTAGAGATGAAATGATATAATAAGCTCAAGCACAAAGAAAGGTGCCAAGAAGTAGAAGATCTATATAAAAAACACGACCTCTTCAACCTACATAAGAAAGTCAAGGAAATTACAGGTAGCCAAAAATACCCAGTCTCTACCTATGTACTTAACCAAGACAACAAACAAATCACAGACGATGGCGAACTTAGGGAGGTATGGGCAAATTATGTAGCTAATACATTTGAAAGTAATAGCCCTGAGGTTCAAAAGGCACTGAGAGATAAAAACGAGAAAAGCAGCTGGTCCGGATGACATCTGCCCAGATATTCTAAGGCTTATAGAGGAGGAGACCATACACATTTTGGTACAATTATTTAATGATATCTATAATTCAGAGTACATACCTCGCGATTGGCTGAAATCAACCTTCATACCCATACCTAGAAAGCCCGGAGCACGGAAGTGTGCAGATTTCCGATTGATCAGCCTAATGAGTCAGGTGTTAAAGGTGTTCTTGAAAATCATTCATAGGCGCATAGGTAGAAAATGCGAAGAATCTGGAAACCACCGCAACAAACACCGTACCTATAAGATGTGAAGTCAGACAAGGGTGTGTACTTACTCCCATGCTCTTCAATATGTACTCAGAAGTTATCTTCAAAAATGCTTTGGACGAGGCAGAAGACGGTCTGAAAGTCAATGGGAAACTCATAAACAACTTAATATATGCCGATGACACAGTGATAATCGCAGACAGTCCTGAAGGGATGCAGCGCCTAATCGACAGCATATCGACTTCCGGTGACGAAATGGGACTGAGGAATAATATCTCAAAAATAAAGATGAACAGGCGTAGATTAAAACTCTCTGCCAAGAAGAGCCCAAGACAGAGACGAATTTGCCAGAATTGTTGCCGATCTTCATTGAATGGAGAAGGCACTTCAAGAAGAAGAAGAAGCACATTTCAACGAACACTGATAGCAAATAGCTTATTTCGCACATAGTTGACATCAATGGTGTTGAAGGCACACGAAAAGTGATAGAATATGCCACATACGCACAGATCTGCAGGGGTCTTATGATTTATTCTATGACGTTGGACATCACTGTTTCTGTTGACTTACTTCCGCGGAAACCGTGCTGTAGTTCTGTTACGATGTCATATTTATTTAAATATTTTCACAACCTATTTGTTATAATTAACTTAAATATTTTTGAGAAACAGCATATATTTGGTCGATAGTTTTTCATTTATGTTCTACAACTTTTTTTAGAGATTCGTATAATTTTTGAAACTTTGAGCATACAAGGAAACATTCCTGTGCTTAATGCCAGATTTATGAGGTACGTCAAGAGTTATAGTACCTCTGTGGCCACTCCTTTTGTAACCTTTATAAGAATTTCATCGATTCGGGGACTATTTTTTTTATATTTCGAAATACATTCAGCACTTCTGTGGGTGTAGTTGGGTTCAGGAGCAATATTGTTTGCTAGACGGTTTTGGAAGTGGTACATACTTCAGATATACTATGTAAGAAATCTTTTTTGCCTTAATTGAAAATGGCCAAATTGTTCTACTATTTTATTCTGGTCTTCGTTGATAATTTTCCATATTTTTGTTTGTTTGTAGTCGTTGTAATTTCGTTATCACAGTATCATATTTTAGTATGCTGTATTAGTATACCGTTTTGTTTTTTTATCAAAGTTGTATTTAGCTTTTTATTTCGTTTGATCCTGTATGCGTCATTAGGTAAAATATCTGTTTTAGATTTTAGGTCTATTGCCTTATTTCATCGTTTAAGCATTTCTTCTTTTTATGTCGACCGATTGTATCCTTTATTGGGCGAGTAATATTGAAATTGTATTTGAATTCATTGTTAAACCTATTGAGATCGTTTGTTCTAATGTCGTTCCAATTTACGTTCTTAAGACTGGCTGCTAATTCCTGGATATTATATTGGTTTATAATTCTTCTACGTTTGTGTTCCAGTCTCGATGTGTATTATTTGGGCTTGATGATTAAAATTAATATTTTTACATGTGAAATTAAGCAAATTTCTATCTGGGACTGCGATAGTCCCCTCTGTGACTCTTTCTTTCGAGTGAATTCATTTATATGATTTGTTAAATTAAAAAGGCATATTTTTTTCACTTGATAAAATACTGACACGGTATATAGTTTCAAAAATGTTTATATTGTTCTCAGCCTATATTTTTTTTTCGTTTGAATCGTTAGAAAATATAATCGATACTTGTTCTGCTACTCTCTTGATGGAACCAAATTTTCAAATCATGTAATTTAGATTTCATCTATTATGAATCTCCTATGTCAGTTTTGTTGAATTTAGGACTTCAAAATAAGAATTAAAACAATATCAGTTGAGAGTAGCTAAGAACGAAAATAATTTTTTTAATTGGTGGTATAGTAATCAAATGATTTAAGATACTACACAAGATAGATTTCAAAGTAAGCATAATCTAACATTTGTTAAAATTTAAATAATTTAATTTTAATTAAAAGAATAGAACTTATTTTTAGATAAATTTAAAATTAACACATTTAAATAATTTGTTTATAAAGTTATTTTTATAATTATATAAACTGCCTTTTATTAATTATAATAAATTTACTTATTTACATTAATTTTAATAATTTCTTCAATAACAGAAAACCTTGTAAAAGTATACAAACATTCGAATTGACAGCGTTTATTATATAAAAAAAATAGTCTTTGAAATCAAGCGCGGCAATCATCTACCCATAAACATCTTGTCGGCACTATTGAAGTTAAATGGTTATTGAATAATTGAGATGTTATATGAACATGTTCCAGGTCAATAACGATTTCCTCGTAAATATGTTGCCGGACTAGGAATTACATAATTAAGTTGATACCGCGATATTTTACATGTCATTTTCGCGGTGATTTATGCTGGGAAGAGAAAAAAAAGGACGATTAGAATTTTGTGGATAATCGCGATGCAAGTTTCACGTAGTGTTAAAAATTAAGGAATAATCCGTGCGTGTATCTCGCGCGGAATAATTCATAATAGCGCACCACCGCAAGATATAAATAATTGCTAATCTCCTCAAAACGATCCTATCTCGAAATAATTTATTAAGTGACAAGTTAATTTATAATCCCCATTAAGCCGGCGGTAATTATTAAGCGCGTTGTTTATGCGGCGGCCAGTGACAATTGCTCTTCACTTCTTCTTTCCCCCACCATTCCGGATGCCCACCTTCAAGAGTAATAACTTATCAGTCCTTACGTTAATACCTATTATAGTTGTTATGCTTAGATAAAAGAATGTTTGGAAAAATCAGTATTAATTTTATTAGTAAACCATGCATGATTCCAGTTATGGTTTTCCAATTATCATCGATCTCTTCCCTTTTCTCGCATTCTCTTCTGGGGATACCTCTAAAGAAGATAGATAGCGATCGAGTCGTCGCGCCAGGTAAAGCTCGCGCGAGCACCTTTTCGAGCAATAGCAATCGAGTGTTAGTTATCTAAGTTTGATTTGTGTGTTCGAGTAAACGTATCGAGATGCCGAAGAGATACCGAAACAAATTAGCAGGGAAATTATAGGCTTTTAGGAGCCGCTATCTTCATCGCCGTGTGATTCGCCTCGGGTCCGATCGATTATTGTGCTCGAATATCGATGATAATGATACAAGTTCAGATGGCCGCTCGTAATTCATATCGTTGTATTTATAAGTGTTTCGCGGTTTTATAATTTCAGGGCGGCCGGCGGAAACCTCGCATCCAACAAACGGAAAGCGGCTTTTCGAGTTGTGTATTTCCGAATGCTGATTCGTTTTGCTTTTGCGAGTTGCTCAACATTCATCACGAATATATTTACATCCGTAATAATACTTCGGAATCTATTCGTTCTTTACATTATGCAATTGTTACAATGCTTAGAATTAATATGTATGTGTTTAATATAAAGAAACGACCTCCACTTTTAATTATATTTATGGATTTGATCTAAAGAAAAATGTTTACCAAAGTACTATGTTTAATTACGTACAGACATGTTTTTTTCATTCTAACTTTAATGAACTTTGGATATGCTTCATTATTTAGTTCCACTTTTACTACTTGCATTTCTTTCCTCCAATGATTCCTACTTTTCATCATATAGACGTCAAAACAATGCTATAAACAACTTTAATATTAAATATTGAAAACTTAAATACGAGTCCAAATAATTTTACTCTTCTGTTAATTGATGAAAATTAATCTTCACTTTTTTGGAGAACAACCAAAACAGTTTCAGACTTTGCACTGCACCATTATTCAAAATAAAGACGAAAATTATCAGAATCCCGAATGTTTCTAAATGATTATCGGGGTTTTAACGCTTTGTAGTAATTATTTCGGAAGCCTTTAAATCACAATTAATAAATTAAATGAAAGAGCAACTGAAACATCTGCGCATGTGCTAGAAGGCACTACTAGCAAAAAATGGCGACTAATGAACATAAAGCAGACATGATGAGAGTAACTGGGGCTCAGATATCCCTCACGAGATGGCACAATTGCAACGAGACTAAATTAAATGGTTTTTTTGTGTCATATCTAGGCATTTTTCGTTCCTATCTGAAATGTGTAAAATCTGGTTCCTTAATATACCCGGGTTGGTTTACACAGAAATTGTGACAGAAGAAAAACTGAGATGAATTCCAACAAACCCGAGGTAATTTCCAAAAACAAAAACAGTTAATTTAACTCTAAAAAAGAACAACGAAACGAATCTAAATAAAAATGAAATATGATCAATACTCCTAAAACTATAAAAATCAACAATATGATTTTGCCGGCAGTAGCTCTAACTCGAACGAATTAATATATAACCAATTAAAAAGGCTTGATGGGAAGATATATGATAGAAAATACAGAGGATGCACTAAAACTGCATCTAGAAACTAAACAAAAAAATGGTGATCATAGTCCCTATATTTTTCTCGAAAACTATAATTTGCTCAATTTTGGATTCCTTACAATTACTTGTTATATACAGGGTGTCCCATTTTAATCCGCCAGTAGCGATAATTCTGAAACATTGCATTGAATCAAAAAGTGTTCCAAATGAAAAGTTAATGGTTCTGAGGGGGACATCTGATGCCGTAGACTTTGCCCCCCCAGCCCCCCCAAGGGGGGCGGGAACAGGGGCAACTTTAAAATCTTAAATGGAAACCCCTATTTTTTATTGCAGATTCTGATAGAGGGTTAAAAAATATGTAAGTTTTATCCGAAACATTTTTTTTATTGGTCGAGAGATGGCGCTGCAAATGTAAAAGTTAGGTTTTTTGTCAATTAAATTGCGAAAATCGTCACGTAATTAACTGTTATTACTTAAGACTTACTCACAACCTTACAAGGTTGTTTTTTTCTCAGCCTGCCCAAATACTACCACCGCACGAGCGTAGTGTGGTGGGGCACCGTCCTCCTGGAACCACATCGTCCTCCGGGTACGCAAATCGACTTCTTCTAGCAGCACAGGAAGATCGTTCTGGAGAAATTCCAGGTACCTCGCGCCATTTAACGTCCTGTCGAAGAAAAATGGTCCGATTATCTGCGAGCCGAGAAGTCCACACCACACGTTGACACTCCATCGCTGCTGTGCGTTCACTTGTCGAACCCAGTGGAGGTTTTCAGCACTCCAATAATGGGCATTGTGGATGTTGACGAATCCGGTATTCTGGAAAGTGCACTCGTCGGAGAACAGGACTCGGTGGAAGGATAAACGGTCTTGGTCGATCTGCGGCAAAGCCTAGATGCAGAAACCCACACGTTTGGCGAAATCATTTCCATGAAGTTCTTGAACGCGCATGATGTGATACGGATGGAACTTTGGCGCGCGGAGTAACCGTTGAGCCGTCGATTTCGGTATGCCGATTTCTGCCTGGATTTCTCGGAGACTGATATGCGGATTGAGGTGTACAGCTCCAAGTATGGCGATGGTGCGGGGGTAGTCATCCACAAGATTCGCTCGAGGTCGGTGTCGTTGTAGGTGACCTTGGCGCAAACGTTCTTCCAGCCCTCGCATTGTACTGCGAGACGGACACCGACGATCCGGGAATCTTTGGCGATACAGTTTTACTGCATTGGTGTAATTGTTCAGCGACTCTCCAATGGCTTTTAGGATGTCCACAATTTCGGTCGGTGAGTAGTCCATGATTACTCAACGACTTGGCTTTGCGTACTGAACTCATTTTTAAAAACTTAATTTAAAAAAGAACGAAAATAAAAAAAATCCAAGAAATCTTTTTTGAATGTAAACAAAACAATCGAGTGCGACGTTAAAAATGTACAATTTATGCACGTCCGATGTGGGGGGCCAGCTCAAACACTGGTTGAAAAAAAAAATGACATTCTTTTTTGAATTATTTTACCATTATTTAATTTGAAAAAGAAGTACTCAATCGCTATTTTTGAGTACTTTACGTCTTTGTAGGGGGTGGCGGGGGTAGTATTTGGGCAGGCTGAGAAAAAAACAACCTTGTAAGGTTGTGAGTAAGTCTTAAGTAATAATAACAGTTAATTACTTGACGATTTTCGCAATTTAATTAACAAAAAACCTAACTTTTACATTTGCAGCGCCATCTCTCGGCCAATAAAAAAAATGTTTCGGATAAAACTTACATACTTTTTAACCCTCTATCAGAATCTGCAATAAAAAATAGGGGTTTCCATTTAAGATTTTAAAGTTGCCCCCTGTTCCCGCCCCCCTTGGGGGGCTGGGGTGGCAAAGTCTACGGCATCAGATGTCCCCCTCAGAACCATTAACTTTTCATTTGGAACACTTTTTTATTCAATGGATTGTTTCAGAATTATCGCTACTGGCGGATTAAAATGGGACACCCAGTATATATTCCATGTTTATGAGTGTTCACCAAAAGCTTTTCAGTTCCAGTTTTTAACGACAAAACCTTAAGACTAAAGTTTTATCTCAAAAGGATCAGTGAGACAGACAGACAGACGTAGATGCAGTAGATATTTACTCGAGGCAGTTTATTTGTTCTTTCCCTATATTTTTCTAAATTAAAAAAATATTATATAACTTTTCAAAAAAAAGTTAAAGGAAAGGAGAAACTGAACAAGGTTTTTTTTTTTAAATTTTATTAGAATCCATCAACAATTAGTAATTAAAGTTATCATGTATGGGTGGGTGGCCTATAACCCACCCACCAATCAGTAAAACATAAGCGAGGGTTTTAATTAAATGTTGTAAACTGTAAAGGAACATTTTTTTTCCTATTGCTAACAAAATATAGAAGTTTAATGAAATTTATACAACAAGTAATTGCAAAGAAATCAAAATTATTAAGAATAGCCTTTTTGCGTGAACCTCGTAGCTTTAGGAGAAAAATATTTGAACGTCCAATATTTTAATATGTAACATTTTGCCTGATTAAAGGTAATTAATTATTAATTAATTTTTCCTGGACATAATTTTAATTTTTAAATTCCTAACATAAAGAAAATTTATTTGATTGCATTCGGAACTTTAAAGGAAACTGTACTTTGTTGACATCGTGCAAATGATTTATTTTCTGGCTATAGTTTCAACATTCAAGGCTATTATCAAATGTATGATTACATTTTAAAGAAAATGTTTTTCTCTGTTTTGCATTTTTATTGGTAAATTTTCTACAAATAATTTGAGCATATGAAGATTTTCATTCAATTCATATTGTTAGATCAAAGATATTAAAAGGATTTTTGGAATATTGTTTGGTTAGGAATAGAAGACGTTCTTCAATAGGGATGTGTTGCTGATTTTATGTATTTTTTATAATCTATTGCTTTAAATTTTCAGATAATTTAAAAGGCTTGGAATATTTAAATTGATTTAACTGGTTTTCATTAATTTAGATAATAATTTCAAATTATTTTTACTACATTGTCTTTGGAGACTTTTCAAGAATTGTTTTGTTGCAGCCGAGGGATATTGTTTTTAACGAATAATCATCATAAATAAAATATTATAAAAATTTTTTTTGGTTCAAAAAGTTTTTCATTCGTAAATTCTTAAAAACTTTTAATCGTTTAATTATTGTATAAATGCGGAAAGACTTTCAGACACGTTTTTTGCAGGGATGGTTCTAAAAAATCTTATTTAATCTTTACTTTCTAGAAATTGGTATTTCTGGAAACCATCTTAGGTCAACTTTTGAACATATACCAAACACAATAATTTTACTAACATTTCATAATCCATTGGTATATTTATAAGAATATATACAGATATTATGAAAAAAAATACTTCTCCATACTTAATTCTATAATTTAATTGTGGTATTAAACACATAATTAACAGAAAATATTGTCTAATTTATCCAGAAAAATAAATTAATGGGCGCTAACGGTCATCACCATTTAAAGCAATTTAATTAAAGAAAAACATCTAAATGTTGGGGAAACATTCATTATTTCATGCTGAAATTTTTACCTTAGATATTTTTTCTGATCTTCTAAAAGTTAGAAACCTGATTGATAAATAATTAAGCTAGAGAAGCCAAATCGGCAGTACTTTAATTTAGAATCCTAAATAAAGTAATTATTTATTATCGTCTGATTGCTTATAATCTTCATAATTTTTTTTGGGTGATCTCGTGAGACCTATGATTGAAACATTTAGAATAATAATTAGAGACCAAAAATTATATTCTTAGATTCTTAAATCAAAAACTCCTGAAGATAAAGCAACTATATAAGAAAATGAATAAAAGAAGTAAAGAAGATGCAAGATATTTAGGGCATATTGATTATGACCTAAATATTTTCCACCTTATTCCTAAAAAACATTAAAAAATATGAATTGTGCTAAATCAAATTTTGATAATTAACATTTAAATTCAAAATCTCTTCTACTTCTCCTTTTAGTCCAGGACGAGGATTTTCTCAAGGAAAATCCCTTCTACTTCTCCTTTTATCCCCGAACTATGATTTTACACGGCTTTTCGCTCTCATCATTACTAAATTATATTTTCTATCTTATATTTATAATCCTGACTTTTGTTAACTAAATGTTAGAAAATAACATATAATACTAGATTTTAAACTCAACCATCTATTTTTCCGAATTCCCTCCATTTCCAGGATGAGCCCAATTTACTTCAGTACTGTGAAGTGGCAAATAAAAATCAACCCCAGAAAATAACAACTCTTAATTCTCTATCCTCACCATATCAACACCCTGTAGAAATTTTATCTCCCATACCGTCATCCCTCTTGCAGGTTCCATCAAATACCTAAGCATAAGAATAAATTGAAAAATCAATTTAAAAAAGTTTTAGTGTTTACAATTTCTTTTTGAAAACTTATTATGGAAAAAATAATTCTTAATTTTATAATTCAGACGATTGCGTTCTTTGATATCACTGCGGTTAAAAAAGTATTAGTATTTATGTTATTATTCAATATTCTTATTTGGATATGTGATTCAAATCACACCCATTAGGATATATAAATGGCAGATTTGAGTAATAAAGTAAATAGCATTTAATAATTTAAATTATTAGTTAATTTTCTACAACGAACTAAGGGAACTTAATACATTTTATTATCATTTAGAGTTATGTACACATATTGAAGAATCTTATAATCTAAAGCTAATTCAATAACAATTTTATTTACCTCTTCTTATTGTTTACAATCGAAAATACACTTTATTCATTTATTAGTTTATTCAACAGAAATAATTTCATTCAAATTAGTGTTGCTTTGATAGTTTTACTATTCGTAACACGCAAATTAATTTTGTTTTATTCAATGTCTGTCGAGGTTTTAGCCAGAGAAGTAGTTGTTTCAAAATTAATTTGTTTTGTAGTCTTAGTAAGACTCTTCGTTGTAGATTCACGAAATGTTTTCGTATTTTTAAATTATTACACTATTTACTTTTATTAGTAATTATTTAAATTGTTTCCAAATGTTACTGATCACCTGTCTCTTAAAGTTAATCTTCTAAATTTCAATGTCTTTAATTTAATGTTTAGTAGATTCCCAGAGAAAAAACAAATATTTGCCATCACTGAAATAGAAAAATTACTATACTTTAACTACAAATAATGATGACCAAAGATCATTAATACTGAATGGTCGCAACATTTCTCTCATATTTGCTATATCATAAAAATAAAATTTCATTATTTATATTTTATCAAAAGTTTTGAATTTGAATGTTTTAAATGTTTCATAATTGTATTAATATATGTAACTTATTCTAACACATTATTGTATGTATTCTTGTATTATCTATAATGATTTAAATTATTTTTAGAATTAGTAGAATAATAATTTGTGGCTTTTGAAGAATTTTTTGAGAAGTTTACCGTTCTTTTTTTCCTCAATTTGTTTATTTTTATTTTTAAATTTTATATTAGTTTATAATATGCGGATATTGCATATTTATTAATTGTAATATATTTATAATTCAAATTTGATTGTTATTCGTTTTTAAAGAACAGGACCTGCTACATTTAACAATAGTAGAAATGCAACTAGTTTAGTTCTAGCTGAACTCTCCTCCTCTTTGTCTGACAAGTTTCTGCATGTTCTCCATCCTGTTGGGTAGCATCTTTATGTTAGTTTATAAGGATTTTCACAAAAAAAAGTTAAAGTTATTTAATTAATCATTATTCATTGATATGTGATGTATTCGATGTTTTAAATTATTACTTTCCCTTTCGAATCCTAAACTTCAGTTTGTGTTTCTTGGATAATTTTCTCACTTATCTCTTAGTGAAACATTATTATTCAATTATTAGTTCCCTGAGATAATATTTGGAATGTATCTATGAGGGTATCCGTTACAGCGCTAAAAACGCTAAAAATTTGAACTGGAACTTTAATCTTAACCTTTTATTCTTTGCCAAAAAAGCTGAAAATCTTTTGGTAAAATTATATGCACCAGAAATGTTTACTTGAGGCTGTTTTTTCTTTTTTTCTGGTTTTCTTGAAAAATGATTCTAGAATAAAATTTTTACTGTTTTATTTACACAAAATTTTCATAAATCTCTCGGTCTAAAAGTGATCGATTTTTATTTTTTATTATCAAACATAAAGTTTGATAATGACTAGCTGTTAGTCCAAACTATAGTCACGTGTAATTTTAAATAAAGTGGTAAAACAAAGTCATCGGGTCTCCTTCATAATACATTCAGTCGAAAAAAAAACATAAATTTCTTCAGTGCTAAACTTAAAAGTCACCATTGTTTTACCGTATTTATTAAGACACTTATTTTGAATGTTTTAATTAACACAATAAAAGTAGGATTAATATAAAACTATATTTGATCAAGGTCTTAATATCCAGAGATAGTATTTTTTTGCTTCTTCATTATCTATAACATTTTTTAGATTTTCCAAGACCAAAACTTTGATTATAAAAAGAAAGTGAAACTAAAGCCTTTTGCAGAATAAAAGACACCAATCTGTGAAATTAAACAGAGAAAAGTATTAGAACCTTTAGCAGAATAGAAGACATCAACCTGAGGAATTAGACAGATTATTAATAAATGAAGTAATTTCATTTTCATTTCAATATAAATAAGTAATTATAACGATTACAATTTTCAAAAAGACCAGCACAATTATCACAGTTCACTTTTTGTGCATTAATCCTCCATCATTTCGGCTCAATTACCGAAATCGGCCTTTTTTGCTTCCGTATTACAGCCGGTATTAATGCGGCGTTTAATGAATGCACGAAAGGACCGTGTGAGGTAATTCAATTTAGAAATTCCCCGACAACGAAATTATAAATCTCTGGGGGCGACGCGCACCTTGTACATTCCCGAATGCACCGTAATTATATTTTGAAATCGTTTTGGCTCGGGATTTAGGACAGAAAAAAATGTTTGTGTATGTGTGTGTGTGCCACAACAGGAAAACGGTAATTATTCTAAATCTCCGTGGAATCCATAAAATGCGCGCAATAAGAGCGCACACAGCATTTTTGTTGCTCGGAGAAATTCGTAGGGAAATGAAATTTTAATTGTAATAAATAATACGTTGTTACTAGTAATTTTAAGAAGATTATGTCATAAGTTTGATGAATTCCATCATCTGAAACAGAAGAAGGGTCCTGAGTGGAAGAACACCGTTTTAATTTTTAATGTATATATCTTAATATTGTTTTCCTTATTTTAATAGGATATTGTAAAGTAAAAATGAATGAATAAATTAATTATTATTATTATTTACCTTCCCATTGGGTTTATAAAAATTTAGTGATTGGACAACATGGGGAATAGTTGAAGTGATTTCAAAAATATTTAAGATTCATTGTTTTAAAAGCGTTAATAATGTTGTAACATAAAATTCGAAATGACCTTTAACAATAAAATCCGAAGATTACTTCCAATAGAAGATTTTTACGAAAAACAAAGTTGTTCCTCAAGGATTACCATTTTCACCTTTTCGTGCCATCATAATACAATGATGTACAGTTATTATTCTTCGCAATTTCTACTTATTTTGTGTTATGTAATCATTGAAAAAAGTTTAAAAAAATATTATTAATGTACACGATGGAGGAGATTATGATTGATGAGGATGTCTTGTAATCGTCTTGTTATTGTGTCCGCGAACATAACTGATAGAAAAACAATTAAACGAGCAATAAAATCTTTCTGGCCGCCGGTCAATTGAGGGGGTCATCATTTGTATAAATAAACAAATAATTTATGTTGATAATGCATCGGTCGCAGTGTATCCATCATCTCGTCTCGTACGTTTTAATTAGGGCCGGAGGCAGCGGAGCGGGCGACATTGCAAATGAGCCGTGATGGTCTCACTTCAACTGCTAAAGAACATATTTATTACTCAACTTTGTGCCACATAATTACGGTTTCCTGTGTTGTGTATCAAAAGTGCTCATTACGGCCCTCTGAACGGTTCGTTTCGGTCTCTATTTCTCTGGTTGTTTTTTTTTGGGGGGGCGACTTATAAATAAAGCGTCGGGCCGCCTTAATTAAATCCCGTTTGATCTGGATCCGGGTCGGATCGGGTGGGAAATTGGGGTGGGGGCGCGCCGCGGTCATTATCGCGACCCGCCGCGTGATTATGCCTCGATAGGATTCACGTCTTATCTGGGGGCCCCGGCTTTATGTCACGCATTTATTGGGCACGTGGATATCTTAATGGGGGCCGAAGATGGAACGGCGAATAACACACAGATTGTACTTCAGACAATTTGTCGGTTTTATGGTGGCTTTGAAGAACACCGAAAGCGCTGTTCGTGGAGGAGACGTCATGATTTAATTTAGAGGAAGATGTAAATTTTGGTTTTGTAATACGTCCCACGCTATAAATCACGTTTGTTGTTTTCGGTTTAATGGGTCGATATCAATGATGTGGCTTCGTTAAAATGTATTTTAACTATCAGATTATCTTACTAGGGAATGTAGACTGGAATGTTTTATGTGTAAACTGTTCTCACCTTTTACATACTTACTGAATCATTCATCAAACTAAATCTTTAATATATGAGAATAAACTTTTATTGAATGTATCGACTCTTTCTTAGAAATAACTATAATCTCTTTACTTTATTGCAGGAGGATGTTTCCTACGGTGAGGGTATCGTTCACAGGCATCAGACCAGATCAGAGGTATGCCGTACTTTTGGACATCGTCCCGGTGGATAACAAAAGGTACAGGTACGCTTACCACAGGTCCTCCTGGTTGGTGGCGGGGAAGGCCGATCCCCCGGCACCCTGTAGAATGTACGCCCATCCAGACTCACCCTACTCTGGCGAGCAACTCAGGAAGCAGGTAGTCTCGTTCGAAAAAGTCAAACTGACGAATAATGAAATGGATAAACATGGACATGTAAGTAATTATATAAAATTCCCTTTAAATTTTACACATTCTGTCTTAAATATTCACCTCAAGCAATATTATTGCTTAATATGTATGTACTCTTGAGTTATGTTAAGATTATATTAATAATAAAAATGCGGTTAAATTCCTTTCTTCACTGTTTTAAAACAGCGTTTAATTTTGGTAATAAATATATGTAATGATGATTAACCTTTAATTTTAGTATTTATTCTTTTTAGGCTTCGTTTTTACTGTCGTAAGCATAGTCTCAATTTTTCAAATAAACAGTTTAAATGCTTTTCAAGTCTTTGCTCTAAAATTTCTTATTTCACTTGTTTATGCTGAAGGAATAAACCCCTAAGTTTTAATTTATTCCCTAAACATTATCATCATCACCTAATTATTACTTGATGTGATAAAGTTTTAAATGTTAGGACAATCGTATTTTTTAAACTAGACATAGCTTTCTAACTTATTAACAAAAAATGAAGTTATCTTATATGTGTGAGTAAACAATATTTTTTTCTAAGAAGTTTATCATAGAGCCAATAAATTACCCCGTGAATGAATAATCGATTTTGACGTGTCAAAAAAGGACGTGTCAGTGTTTTGTAGAGTTTCGCGATCAACTTACGTCTCCTCGGTGGCAAGGTCGTAACTTTAGTTGTAAGCAAAAAACTAGTTTAGCAATATAGTCTAGACCTTTGATGGAAGGGGCGCCGCTCGTAAAATAGCCAGCCACCTACGTCATCATCATACTAAGCATTAATTCAATTTTGGGAAGGTACAGTTACTTTAATTGTATCATTCTAAATACTAAGTCATATTTAAACTTATTTTAAATGTCAGATAAATGATATATCTACATATGTTTCCCAAGTATTTCCCTTAACAAGGTCATTTTTAAACTGTAAAGGTTTAAACTAGTCACTAATAAGACTTATGTGTGATAAGTGTACTTTACAAATCTTCTTGATTCAAAATGTACCACAAACTAATGTCTTATAGATCAATCAGATTATTGGCTTTGTTCGACAACTCGCTCTAATTGTTATTCGATTATGTTTTATTTTTCAAATTAATTTCAAACACCTAAAAGATCAATGCAATTTTATATATGTTTGCAATCTTACTTTCAGTTGATTTTTATTATTGAAGCGAATAAATTGAAAAATATTCTGTCTACTCATAGTTTCTTTTAAAAAACTTTAGTCTCCACTTTTTAAACTATAAATAAGACAATTTTCTAAAATGATTCCTATTATAATACTCACTAACTGCATATAAAATTACAAGAAGAGCTTAAAATACATCCTATATTTTACTCAGAACTTCAGATAAATTTTAAAATATTCGTCAACTTTTTTCTGCTTCTAGTTCTTCTAAACACTCTAATCCCCACTTTTAAGACATCTTATTTATGATGTTTTTTTTAAATAATTGAGACACTATGTATATATAAAATTGCAATAAAAGTATCAACCTTTTCTTGAGATCGATTCCATTTTTCAAACAAGAACTTGAAAAATTCTTAGTTTTTTTTGCATGTTCTAAAATGATCCATAATTTAATTATTAATAAGAAAAAGCAAAACATCCAGTGCTCTTCATTATGCTAATTTTGGAATATTGTGTAAATCTTTGAAAATAGTATTTATGGATATTTTTCTTTCTTTCTCTGATCAGCAAAAATTTCAGTTTTTCATCTGAAAATGGCGACAATTTCAAAATTATTCTTGATCTACGCACAATCATTATATTTTCATCTTCACTATTGCTGCCTGAGTAAACACACACTTCTAGTTTTTCTGATTGATCCTCTAAAATATCTGCTTGTCCATTTCCAGGATCGAAATCAACTCCGTCAAAAAGTCTTCATATGCTATTGACGCTTTGTTTTTTGCTATTACTATCTGAAGAAACACACACTTCATTCTTCTCTTCTAGTCTATTTTTAGGATTCAACAAATCACCTCCGTCGAAAAAGTCTTCAAACTTTCATTCGATCAGCAACGATTCAGTTTGCTGACGGTCACTCTCATTCGATCATCCGAAAATAAAGACAATCTCAAAATTCTTTTTTGTTTACGTATATTCATGATGTCTTCTTCTTCAATATTGCTTTCTGAAAAAAGGTACACTTCTCCTTTTTCTGATTGTTTTTCAGGCTATTTTTACGATCATTAATCTCTGTCAGAAAAGTCTTCACATATTGTACTAATGAATATTTTCTTCTTAACTATTACTATCTGAAGAAACGCACACTACATCCTTCTCTTCTAGTCCATTTTTAGGATCAAAATCACCTCCATCGAAAAAGGTCTTCAAACTTACATTCGATCAGCAACAATTCAGTTTGCTGACGGTCACTCTCATCCGATTCGAACATGACGACAATCTCAAAATTCTTTTTGGTTTACGTATATTCATGATGTCTTCTTCTTCAATATTGCTTTCTAGAGAAAGGTACACTTCTCCTTTTTCTGATTGTTTTTCAGGCTATTTTTACGATTAAAATCATCTATGTCAGAAAAGTCTTCATATATTATAATAATAATGTTTTCTCCTTCACTATTACTATCTGAAAAAACACACACTTCGCCCTTCTCTTCTAGTCCATTTTTAGGATCAAAATCACCTCCATCGAAAAAGGTCTTCAAACTTACATTCGATCATCAATAATTCAGTTTGCTGACGGTCACTCTCATCCGATCATCCGAAGATGACAGCAATCTCAATATTCTTTTTGGTTTACGTATATTCATGATGTCTTCTTCTTCAATATTGCTTTCTGGAAAAATGTACACTTCTCCTTTTTCTGATTGTTTTTCAGGCTATTTTCACGATTAAAATCATCTCTGTCAGAAAAGTCTTTATATTTTGTAATAATGATGTTTTCTTCTTCACTATTACTATCTGAAGAAACGCACACTTCACCCTTCTCTTCTAGTCCATTTTTAGGATAAAATCACCTCCGTCGAAAAAGGTCTTCAAACTTTCGTTCGACCAGCAACGATTCAGTTTGCTGACGGTCACTCTAATCCAATTCGAAGATGACGACAATCTCAAAATTATTTTTGGTTTACGTATATTCATGATGTCTTCTTTTTCAATATTGCTTTCTGGAGAAAGGTACACTTCTCCTTTTTCTGATTGCTTCTCAGGCTATTTTCACGATCATCCCCGTCAAAAAAGTCTTCATATATTGTAATAATGATGTTTTCTTCTTCACTATTACTATCTGAAGAAACGCGCACTTCACCCTTCTCTTCTAGTCCATTTTTAGGATCAAAATCTCCTCCGTCGAAAAGGGTTTTCAAACTTTCATTCGATCAGCAACAGTTCAGTTTGCTGACGGTCACTCTCATCCGATTCGAAGATGACGACAATCTCAAAATTATTTTTGGTTTACGTATATTCATGATGTCTTCTTTTTCAATATTGCTTTCTGGAGAAAGGTACACTTCTCCTTTTTCTGATTGCTTCTCAGGCTATTTTCACGATCATCCCCGTCAAAAAAGTCTTCATATATTGTAATAATGATGTTTTTGTCTTCACTATTACTATCTGAAGAAACGCACACTTCACCCTTTTCTTCTAGTCTACTTTTAGGATCAAATTATCTTCTTTGAAAAAGTCTTCAAACTTTCGTTCGATCAGCAACAATTCAGTTTGCTGACGGTCATTCTCATCCGATTCGAAGATGACGACAATCTCCAAATTCTTTTTGGCTTACGTATATTCATGATGTCTTCTTCTTCAATATTGCTTTCTGGAGAAAGATGCACTTCTCCTTTTTCTGATTGTTTTTCAGGCTATTTTTACGATCATTAATCTCTGTAAGAAAAGTCTTCACATATTGTACTAATAAATATTTTCTCCTTAACTATTACTATCTGAAGAAACACGCACTTCATTCTTCTCTTCTAGTCCATTTTTAGGATCAAAATCACGCCCGTCGAAAAAGTTTTCAAACTTTCGTTCGATCAGTAACAATTCAGTTTGCTGACGGTCACTCTCATCCGATTCGAAGATGACGACAATCTCAAGATTATTTTTGGTTTACGTATATTCATGATGTCTTCTTTTTCAATATTGCTTTCTGGAGAAAGGTACACTCCTCCTTTTTCTGATTGCTTCTCAGGCTATTTTCACGATCATCCCCGTCAAAAAACTCTTCATATATTGTAATAATGATGTTTTCTTCTTCACTACTACTATCTGAAGAAACGCACACTTCACCCTTCTCTTCTAGTCAATTTTTAGGATCAAAATTACCTCCGTCGAAAAAGGTCTTCAAACGTTCATTCGATCAGCAACAAAATTCAGTTTGCTGACGGTCACTCTCATTCGATTCGAAGATGACGACAATCTCAAAATTCTTTTTGGGTTACGTATATTCATGATGTCTTTTTCTTAAATATTGCTTTCTGGAGAAAGGTACACTTCTCCTTTTTCTGATTGTTTCTCAGGCTGTTATCACGATCAAAATCATCCCTGTCAAAAAAGTCTTCATATATTGTACTAATGATGTTTTCTCCTTAACTATTACTATCTGAAGAAACGCATACTACAACCTTCTCTTTTAGTCCATTTTTAGGATCAAAATCACCTCCGTCGAAAAAGGTCTTCAAACTTTCGTTCGCCCAGCAACAAATCAGTTTGCTGACGGTCACTCTCATCCGATTCGAAGATGACGACAATCTCAAAATTCTTTTTGCTTTACGTATATTCATGATGTCTTCTTCTTCAATATTGCTTTTTGGAGAAAGGTACACTTCTCCTTTTTCTGGTTGTTTTTCAGGCTATTTTCACGATTAAAATCATCTCTGTCCGAAAAGTCTTCATATTTTGTAATAATGATGTTTTCTTCTTCACTATTAGTATCTGAAGAAACGCACACTTCACCCTTCTCTTCTAGTCCATTTTTAGGATCAAAATCACCTCCGTCGAAAAAGGTCTTCAAACTTTCATTCGATCAGCAACAATTCAGTTTGCTGACGGTCACTCTCATCCGATTCGAAGATGACGACAATCTCAAAATTCTTTTTGGTTTACGTATATTCATGATGTCTTCTTCTTCAAAATTGCTTTCTGGAGAAAGGTACACTTTTCCTTTTTCTGATTGTTTTTTAGGCTATTTTTACGGTCATTCATCTCTGTCAGAAAAGTCTTCACATATTGTACTAATGAATATTTTCTCCTTAACTATTACTATCTGAAGAAACGCACACTACATCCTTCTCTTCTAGTCCATTTTTAGGATCAAAATCACCTCCGTCGAAAAAGTCTTCAAACTTTCGTTCGATCAGCAACGATTCAGTTTGCTGACGGTCACTCTTATCCGATCATCCGAAGATGGCGAAAACCACAAATTTCTCTTTGGATTACGTATATTCATGATGTCTTCTTATTCAAAATTGCTATCTGAAGAAAGGTACTCTTCCTCTTTTTCTAATTCCTTCTCAGGCTATTTTTAAGATCAAAATCATCACAAACATGATGTTTTTTTACTATTGCTGTATGAGAAAACAGACACTTCTGCTTTTCCTTTGAAATTCCTAGCTAGTCAATTTTTAGGAGCAAATTTACCATCGCAAGAAAAGTCTTCAAATTCTAATGATATTTTCTTCTACGCTATTGATATCTAAACGATCATACACTTCCTCCTTCTCTGACTGATTCTCACAAATATCTGTTAGTTTAATTTCAAGATCATAAGGTTTTCTTCTTCGCTATTACTGTCCGATAAAACACAAAATTCAGGATTTAAACAACTTTCATTCGAAGAGTCTTGGGATATTTGTAATGTTCTTTTTTTTACTATTACTGATTAAGAAAACAAACACTTTTTCTTCTTCTGATTGATCCTCTAAAATATTCACTTGTACTTTTTAAGATCAAAATTACCTCCGTCAGAAACACTTGTAATGTTTTCTTTATCTCAATTGCTGTCTAAAAAACGCGCATTTCTTTTTTTTCTGATTGATTCTTTGAAATACTTGTTACTACATTTTTAGGATCAAATTCGCCATCGTCAGAAAAGTCTTCAAACACTTCTGATGTTTTCTTCTTCACTATTGTCCTTTGAGGAAACATACACGTCTCCTTTTTCTCATTGATCCTCTGCAATATCTTCTAGTCAATTTTTACGATCAAAATACACTTAATCAGAAACACCCATGATGTTGTCTTCTTCTCTATTGCTGTCTGAGGAAACACACAGTTTTTCTCGTTAAATTTTCGAAATATTTGATATTCCATTTTTATGATCAAAACCATTTTCGAAAAGAAAAGGCTTCAAACATCATAAGGTTTTCGTCTTCATTACTGTCAGAGAAAATAAATATTTCTTGTTTTACTGATTGATCCTTTGAAATATCAGTTAGTCCACTTTCAGGATCAAAACAACTTCCGTTTAGAAAAGTCTTCAGAAATTTATAATGTTTTCTCCTAAGATAACATAAATTTTTCGTCAAACTTTCGTCCGATCAGCAATTCAATTAACTTTGCTGATGATCACTCTCATCCGATTCAAAGAATTCAATATTCCTTTTGGTTACGTATATTCATGATGACTAATTCTTTAAAATTGCTACCTGAAGAAAGGTACACTTCTTTTTCTGATTGTTTTTCAGGTTATTTTTAAAATCAAAATCACCATCATCAAAAACACTAATGATGTTTTTTCACTATTGCTGTATCAGGAAACACAAACTTCTTTTATGATTAATTCTCTGAAATATTCGGTAGTCCATTTTTAGGATCAAATTTACCATCATCAAAAAAGTTCTCAAATACTAATGATATTTTCTTCTCCACTATTGCAATTTGAAGGAAGATATACTACTTTTTTCTCTGATCGATTCTATCAGAAATACCTGTTAGTGCATTTTCATGAACATGAGGTTTTCCTCTTTAATATTAATGTCCGATAAAACACATAATTCTTATTTTACTGGTTGATTCTATAAAATATCTGTTAGTCCATTTTAAGGATTTAAACAACTTTCATTAGTAGAGTCTTGAGATATTTATAATGTTCTCTTTTTTACTATTACTGATTAAGAAAACAAACACTTTTTCTTCTTCTGATTGACAGTCTGAAATATTCACCAATCCTTTTTTTTAAGATCAAAATTACTTCCGTCAGAAACACTTGTAATGTTTTCTTTATCTCTATTGCTCTTTAAAAAACGCGCATTTCTTCTTTTTCTGATTGATCCCTTGAAATACTTGTTACTACATTTTTAGGGTTAAATTCGCCATCGTCAGAAAAGTCTTATGATGTTTTTTTCTTCACAATTGTCCTTTGAGGAAACATACACGTCTCCTTTTTCTGATTGATCCTCTGCAATATCTTCTAGTCAATTTTTACGATCAAAATAAACTTAATCAGAAACACCCATGATGTTTTCTTCTTCTCTATTGCTGCCTGGGGAAACACACAATTTCTCTTTTCCTCATTAAGTCTTCGAAATATTTGATATTCCATTTTTATGATCAAAACCATTTTAGAAAAGAAAAGGCTTCAAACATCATAAGGTTTTCTTCTTCATTACTGTCAGAGAAAATAAATATTTCTTCTTTTACTGATTGATCCTTTGAAATATCAATTAGTCCACTTTCAGGATCAAAACAACTTCCGTTTAGAAAAGTCTTCAGAAATTTATAATGTTTTCTCCTAAGATAACATAAACTTTTCTTCGAACTTTCGTCCGATCAGCAATTCAATTAACTTTGCTGATGGTCACATTCATCAGATTCAAAGAATTCAAAATTTCTTTTGGTTTACGTATGTTCATGATGACTAATTCTTTAAAATTGCTACCTGAAGAAAGGTACACTTCTTTTTCTGATTGTTTTTCAGGTTATTTTTAAAATCAAAATCACCATCATTAAAAACACTAATGATGTTTTTTCACTATTGCTGTATCAGGAAACACAAACTTCTTTTATGATTAATTCTCTGAAATATTCGGTAGTCCATTTTTAGGATCAAATTTACCATCATCAAAAAAGTTCTCAAATACTAATGATATTTTCTTCTCCACTATTGCAATTTGAAGGAAGATATACTACTTTTTTCTCTGATCGATTCTATCAGAAATACCTGTTAGTGCATTTTCATGAACATGAGGTTTTCCTCTTTGCTATTACTGTCCGATAAAACACATAATTCTTATTTTACTGGTTGATTCTATAAAATACCTGTCAGTCTATTTTCAGGATTTAAACAACTTTCATTGGTAGAGTCTTAAGATATTTATAATGTTCTCTCCTTTACTATTACTGTCTAAAAAAAAAACAAACACTTTTCTTCTTCTGATTGATTCTCTGAATTATTCACTAATCCTTTTTTAAAGATCAAAATTACCTCCACCAGAAACATTTGTAATGTTTTCTTTATATCTATTGCTGTCTAAAGAAACACACATTTCTTCTTTTTCTGATTGATCATTTGAAATACTTTTTAGTACATTTTTCGGTTCAAATTCGCCATCGTCAGAATAGTCTTCAAACACTTCTTCATTATTGTCCTTTAAGGAAACACACGTCTTCTTTTTCTGATTGATTTTATGAAATATCTCCTAGTCAATTTTTAGGATCAAAATCACCTTAATCAGAAACACCCATGATGTTTTCTTCTTCTCTATTGCTGTCTGGGGAAACACATAATTTCACTCTTTCCCATTAAATCTCCGAAATATTTGATATTCTATTTCTATAAATAGAATATTTCGGAGATTTAATGAGAAAAAGTGAAATTCATAAGATCAAAATCACTTTCGTCAGAAAAGACTTCAAACATCATGAAGTTTTCTTTCATTATTACTGTCCGAAAAAACAAATATTTATTCTTTTAATGAATATCAATTAGTCCACTTTCAGGAGCAAAACAACTTTCGTAAGAAAAGTCTTCGGACATTTATGTTTTCTCCTAAGATGACATACACTTGTTTTTTTTCTGATCTTCTGAATTATTCACTAGTTCATTTTCAGGATCAAAACAACTTTCGTCAGAGAAGTCTTCGTACATTTATAATGTTTTCTCCTAAGACAACATACACTTTTTTCTTCTGATCCTCTGAAAATATTCACTACTTCATTTTCAGGATCAAAATCATCATCGTTGACATCAGAGAAGTAATAATTCATGTAAAACTTGTAATTTTTTTTAATTGGTTAAAATATATAATACACTCCCAAGCCTTCCAAGTGAATCTAATTAATATGTTTTTAGGAACTTTATCAAATGATAAATAAAACTTACTTTGTTAATACACATTTATCATTTGATAAAGTTCCTGATTCGAGATGTATCACAAAGTTATGGCTTCCAGCATCCAACATAATATGTTTTTGTTTTAATTTCCAGTTGGTGCTAAATTCGATGCATAAATACCAGCCTAGGATACACTTAATAAAACGACCGGACGGTGCCTCTGGACACATCGTAGATTTAGAAAACGAGGAATACAAGACTTTTATATTTCCCGAGACGGTCTTCACAGCGGTGACAGCCTATCAGAATCAATTGGTAAGTTACTGTCCTATCTTAAATATTTATACGTCCGATCAACGCTATCTGGAGAAGTTACTATTTCGAAAGTGATATTAAAGTACAAAATGAGACAATCTAAAAAAAAAACTAGAATAGATTTTTTACTTCGAGATTAAAATAGATGTAATAATAATGTAATGTAATGTCCAAAATTAAGCAATTTTAGAAGAATTAAACAACCGGTGTAATATAACATAAAATTTAGACTTAAATATTTATGCGTTTGGTCCTAAAGTCTGATTTTTTCCTTGTTTGGTAGTTGTAGATGTCTTCATTATATTGGTCAACTCTATTTAGAAAAAGTTTACGCGAATTTAAATAACTTTAGAAAGAAAATGCAATTCCAAAATTAAACAAACTATAAAAAAACTAAAAAAATATTATTTCCTTAAAGGAATAATATCAAATGTTATAGGGGGATTGCTAGAGACCAAAATTAGGCATCCTTGAAGAAACTAGAAAGGATTTAATAATTTAAAGAAAACCAAATGTCAATAAATAAATCAAATAATTCAGCCCTAAATATGTATACGTTAAAACAATGCTATCCGGTGAAGTTACTATTTAGAAAGTGTGCAAACTGAAATACTTTTCGTAGTATAATATCAGCACAAGTTTAGGTAACCTTAAAATAAACTAGAAAAAATAATTCGTTCAAGGAAAAATTCAAAATATAATTTAGACTTAAATATTTATTCGTTTAATTAATGCTATCTGAACAAGTTGTTATTTAGAAAGTGACTACGATAACTTAATGACCTTCTAAAAATCCAAAATTAAGCAACCTTTAAAAAATCAATTATTTCAAATAAAAAAGTCAGGTGCAGTAGAAGGATAAATATTGGCCAAAATTAGCAAACAAAAATGTTTACTTTAATGATAAAAAGTTGAGTTGAAATGTAGCTTTTAAGACTTCAATATACCTCTGATAAACGATGCCTGGAGAAACTACTATTTAGTGTTTGGCTTCTAATTATAATTTAAAGATCTTTTAAAGGATGATAATGCAAGGTCAAAATTGAAGCAACCTAAAAAGTATGATTTACTTCAAGAAAGAAAAAAAACAGGATTAATATAAGCATAACTAGAGTCCAAAATTAAACAACCATCAAAAACTAAATAGTTTTTTTTAGTTCAAGGGGTAAAAATTTAATTATAATAAAACTTATATCTTAGACTTGAATATTTATCAATTTGAGCAACGCTATCTGAAGATGTTACTATTTAGAAAGTGGCAGCGATACTTTAAAGACTTTTTTGAGGACAATATTAGAAAAAAATAATAAAAGAGCAATGAAACTTTTCTTTAAACTCTTATTTAAATCCAGATAAATATTTCGGACAGAATGTGCAATATTAAAAATATGTATCTGGATCTAAATAAAAGTGTATATAAAATTTTTAGTAGTCTACTTTTTTTAGATTAACTCATGGTATCAAACAAGGAACACTTGATTCTACTTATTTCAAAATTCTTATTTTTTTTATCACACAGTTCAGTTTTAACTGCAACTTGTATTTTAGCCAACGAAAATATTCTTAGCAAAAGTTGTCTACCAAATCGTTATCTGTTTCATTGAATATAAAATTCTGCAGTAAGATTGAGGTTATCTAAATGAGAAAACAGGAAAAGTTTAAATGCGTAGATTTATCATCGTTAGTGGCTAATTGGTCAGCACCTATGCCAAAAAATACAAAGGAAAAGCTATGTTAAAAAAGAACAGAGTAAGATGAATATATATAGGAAGTATTTAAAATGTAGCTTTTAAAAATATTCGACACAACAGAAAAAGTAAACATTTGATTACTGTTATTTCAACTGACATTTGGATTTAAAATATATACTTATATTTTACACCAATAAAAAACTTTTTAATTTTGTTTTTATGACAAACAAACTAGAAGTATGATAATGACAAGTTAAAATTGCCGAAACTATAGTCACTTAATAAAGTCAGTGTTATACAAAGTTAAAAAGTTTTTTATTTGTGAGGAATATTGTATAACGAAGTAGAACTTATTTTTTAGATTATTATTGCAAACATTGTTATACAAATCTAGAATTTATCAGAATATTTTTTTGGAAAAATAAGTTAGAACCACTTAATCAAAAGTATCTTTACAATAAGATCAGTAGAAGAAGGTCTATACATTACAATTAGAACAATCTTCTTATTATTTACTATAAACACTATAATACAGCTTTCGATATGTTTCTTAACACTACTGTTAGATATACAATATATGTTTTCATTACAAATCCATTGTTTGCAATACATTCCAGCGATGGCATAGTTAATCAACATTATAAAGCATCATTAAACAGTGTTTAAGAATATAAAAAAGTAGGTCCTTCTAAGATAGTATACTATATTAATTCCCTTTTATTTATTATAAAAAAACTCGTGATGAGCCAGATCAATCAAAAAAGATTCTTCCAAAAGATCGATTCTTTTCCGGCCACTAGATCTTTTTAAGCAACTTGAAAACATGGAAAAATATTTGATGTACGAACGAATTTCCAATAAATCAATAGCTTCGCGTCAAGAGAAACAAATATTCATATCATATCATATCATTAATATATTTCAATATTCTTACAAAACATTCCAAAATTGTCCATTAATCTCAACAAAAAATTCAGTCACATATGGAAAGGGCACAATAGAGCATTCTTCCACTCATACCAACACTTGCATGAGAAACTTGCTTCTTAAAGCTCATCTCAACATATTTCTTCTTTGATTTAGCCAAATGCTGCATATTATATCCATCAAAGGATCTTACACAAATATGTGACCTAGTAATTATAACAAAACGAAACAGGTCAATCAATTGATTAGCTGAAGACACTTCACTTCAATTTCATTCTTTTAAATATTACTGCATGTTTGCATTATACAAGAATAATTTTATTCTCCATAATAAATTCCTACTGAGGAGAACGGATTACCCAATATTTTTTATTCAAAATGAATTGTTCCTGTTTTCTCTAAATCGAAGCTTTTGAGGTATATTACATATGGTGTTCAGGAAGTAGGGACGAATATAAAAGTTTTATAGAAGATACAAAATTTATTGAAACTGTATTTTTTTTATAAATACATTCAGTAACATACGTAAAATTTTAAATTTACGTATTTGATTAAAAACATTGCGAATTAGCTGATGTACTAATTACGTATTAGTCGATTTAGGATATTCCCCATAAACAGCCAAAATAAAATTTTTGAAATGACGGCATTTAAGTTTTCTTTCTATTTAAGTATTCTACTTTTTGGACTGTGAAAATAAAATATTGAAGTCGTAGAAATTTGATGTGTGTAATAAAATTTTGAAGTGACATAAAAATAGGAGAACTAAATTTCGGTGCTTCCTTTCTTCGCTATTTGTAATTAAGCTTGTACATTCATTATAAATTTGTTTATTTAACTTCACAGTAATTGATAAGTTGTTTATCTTATTTTTATATGTGTATTAATTATATTTTGCCAATTGTTAAAAAAGGGATTTCCATAATAAATAAATAAATAAATTTAGGAATTACTCTTTAAATGGCTATATCTATATCTATATTTGATGTACGAACGAAGTTCCAATAAATCAATAGTTTCGCGTCAAGAGAAACATATATTCATATCATATCATATCATTAATTAATTCAATATTCTTGCAAAACATTCCAAAATTGTCCATTAATCTCAACAAAAAATTCAGTCACATATGGAAAGGGCACAATAGAGCATTCATCCACTCGTACCAAAACTTTCTTTCATGATAAACTTGCTTCTTGAAGATCATCTTAAAATATTTCTTCTTTGATTTAGCCAAATGCGGCATATTATATCCATCAAAGGATCTTACACAAATATGTGACCTAGTAATTATAACAAAACGAAACAAGTCAATCAATTGATTAGCTGAAGACACTTCATGAGAATTTCATTCTTTTAAATATTACTGCATGTTTGCATTATACAAGAATAATTTTATTCTCCATAATAAATTCCTACTGAGGAGAACGGATTACCCAATATTCTTTATTCAAAATGAATTGTTCCTGTTTTCTCTAAATCGAAGCTTTTGAGGTATACTACATAAAGTGTTCAGGAAGTAGGGACGAATATAAAAGTTTTATGGAAGATACAAAATTTATTGAAACTGTATTTTTTTATAAATACATTCAGTAACATACGTAAAATTTTAAAGTTACGTATTTGATGAAAAACATTGCGAATTAGCTGATGTACTAATTACGTATTAGTCGATTTAGGATATTCCCCTTAAACAGCCAAAATAAAAAATTTTAAAGTTTTCTTTCTATTTAAGTATTCTACTTTGGACTGTGAAAATAAAATATTGAAGTCGTAGAAATTTGATGTATGACATAAAAATAGGAGAACTAAATTTTGGTGCTTCCTTTCTTCGCTATTTGTAATTAAGCTTGTACATTCATTATAAATTTGTTTATTTAACTTCACAGTAATTGATAAGTTGTTTATCTTATTTTTTATATGTGTATTAATTATATTTTGCCAATTGTTAAAAAGGGAATTTCCATAATAAATAAATAAATAAATTTAGGAATTACTCTTTAAATGGCTAACATGTATATTTTTTTCAAATTTCAATTTAAGTATTTGAAGCTAAGAAAATAAAATTTTTAGTGATTTAACATTTAATAATTACCGTGTTTCATCAATTTAAATAATGTTTCTTACAACATACAGCAAATAATTTTAACTTAGCGATAAAATAAAATTAGACACCTTTTGTCTACAACGTTCGAATGAAATGAATGAAAATTTTATTATTGTGAGCACTGTGTTGATATTCTAAAACAGTTGACTCGAGTTCTTGTAGTTTAATGAATATTTCATTAGAGAAGCGATTAATTTGTGTGCATGCATGGCTGTCGCGCCGAGCTCGACTTAATAGAAAAGTTTACATTATTATACTTTCAAAACCGTGTTTTGTTTCTTGATTGGTGCGCTAATTTCTGAATCAATATTATATTAGTCTACAACTAAATGCATTTAAAAAAATGGTGATGTGGCCATCATAATACTTTCCCTATATTTTACTCGAAAACTATGAGGTTTACGCAAAAAGGCTATTCTTAATGAGTTATTCACTTTTGAATTCTCTACAATTATTTGTAATAAAAGTTTCACATAACTATAATAGTTTATTAGCAATTGGCAAATTTTATGAAAAATATGTTCGAATAAAACTTGTTCAGTTTTTTATTCCCTTTAACTTTTGTTTGAACCGTTTTTTAAAAATTATTTAGAAAAATATCACGAAAAAACAAAAAAAACGCCTCGAGTAAACATCTACTTCCGGTCTATGAATGTCTATGAAAAGCTTTTCAGTTCCAGTTTTTAACGATAAAACCTTAAGTTTGAACTTTCATCTCAAACCGATAATTCGTTTTTGAGATACAGCGCCCACCGACAGACAGACACACAGACAGACAGACAGACAGACACACACACAGACACAAAAATTTGTTTTCCAGAAATTAGTGTAATGGACTCAGGGGACTTCAAAACGGATATTTCCGCAAAAAAATTTTTTCTAAAAAAAATCACGATCACAATACTTCGTATATAGGGAAAGTAAAAAAAGTTATTATGTAAAACAATTTTACAATATATGAATAAATTTTCTTAATTATTTAAATCCCATAAAATACTACTATTAAATATTAATTAATAATAAAATATGTAATATTTCTTAATATTATAATACTTCAATTATTGATCTTAGACAGTGAAATAAAACAGGTGCTCTGAGAAGGATTACAAAGCCGGATATTTAATTAAATGTTCTGTATTTACATTTACATATCTTACTATATTAGAATTTATCAAGAAATTAGTTACAAAGAGAAACCAATTAATACGGAATATTTTATTTGTTTCTATTGGATGGATTTAATATTTTCTTAGTTTTGTTACTAGGTTACATAGAGACATTCATTGACTATGGAGGCTTCTACTTCGTTATACATTTTAATCACAAATTAAACACAATAATTACTTTATTTTGTATAACAGTTATTTATTTAAACGGTGACCAATGGTTTCAATACATTCACGTATCATTTTCAAACCGAAACTTTCGGTTTGAAAATGATACGTGAATGTATTGAAACCATTGGTCACCGTTTAAATAAATAACTGTTATACAAAATAAAGTAATTATTGTGTTTAATTTGTACATAGAGACATGTTTAGATCAATCGGCTTTCCTCGGTAAAACTATTTTATGACTGAAGAAAATATTCTCAAAAATTTTAGCGATATTTGGGTGGAATTCTCTGATTAAAATGTTTTAACCCTTTTATATATATATACAACATCTTTATTAACAAACACAAATACATGTAATATAATATATGAATGAAACAGTTGACGTTAGTTTGTTTGCTAAATGGCTATCGACCAGCGGTCTTTCAGCCTGGATTTGTTCTTGTCGATGTGTTTCGTTAGTCTGTCTCTGATGATGGTGATGGATGATGAGATGCGATGAATTCAAATGTAGTGAATGAAGGGGTTTTGTATTTTGGGATTAGGTTAGGATTTCTGCGCAAGCAGTAAAGGGAAATAACAGAGGTAGAGTCATATAGGAGTTGGTTAGAGGGTTGTGCAGAGGATTATTAGGATGGCGGATTTTGGTTAGGATTCTTAAGGAGGTTCGCTCGCTAACTTGGATATTGTGGAGAGTAGGATTGCAGGAGTGGGGGAAAAGGACAGTCGAGTAGAGGGCGGCAAATCATTTTATAGATTTTAACAGCTGATTTGGTGGAAATTCCCTTGTTTTTGTACGTTAAATTTCTAAATAATTTGGCCCTGGTGATGATTTTAGTTTTGTTTAGAGCTGTGTGATTTTTAAAACTAACTTTTTGATCTATGGTAATGCCTAGGTATTTTATGGATGTAGAGGGGAAAACGGTTGTATGGGAGATGTGAATATTGTGAGTAGGGTTTAACCCTTTTATTTAATCGTATTTTTGTCAATTTAAATATTTAACTTATACATCAAAAATTTTGTTGAAACCAGCCATAATAATACAACGTTAATATTACTAATTATATAAAAAGATAAAATTTGAGGGACCAATTCTAATAATCTCAAATGTATCAATTGTACATTTTATCACTTAATAAAACACTGACGTAATGTAAGGTTTCAAAAAATCGTTTTATTGTTCTACAACAATTGTTTCTCCACACAGTGGCTTCATCAGGTAGATGACAAATATGGTTTTTACAATTTACAGTCATTACTTATATATTGTACAACTAGGCGAACAAAATAGGGGAGGGGGATAATGTCGAGGTCCAAACAAATTATAATTTTTGATTTTCCTAATATAAATGTAAGATACTATACAGGGTCCTGCAACAGTGCGTCAAGCTTTCCTAGCGCCTTTCTCGTAAGAGATAGAAAAAAATGTTTTATATAAAAATTTATTGAATTAAAAATCTCTATGCCGTAAAATTATTTTCAAATATACAGGGTGTCCCAATTTTGCGTTATAACAAAAGCAAACATTTTTTTAAATGGAACACCCTGTATATTTTTTCATTTTATAATTTGGATAGTATTTTATAACTTAAACCTTTTTTTGGTTTTTAATTTCGATATGGCATTTCCGAGTTATTGACGTTTTTCTGAAAAAAATGTAAAAAGCGGAGGTTCACAAAAAAAATTATTCTGATGTTGTATTTAAAATTTAAGAAATTTTCTTTTTCCTATGGTTGGTCATAAGTACTGTTTATGTACCAGTGTTAAAAATTTTCACTTTTGAGGAACCCTGCCTTTGTATCAGACACGCCATTTTCTAAAATTTCAAATTGTCGTAACTCTTTTTTTTTTTAAATGGAATCATATATTTTTTTAAATTTTATATTATTCTACATCTAATTTTCTACAAAAAATGTTAAGCATACCCTATACCTAAAAGTGATAATTTTCAAGATATAAAAGAATTTATATTTCAAACGGTCCTTGAATGCGAATTTGTTTTTGAATAGATAGCCATGACTGAAAAAAAATGCATCTGTCAATTAAACAATTAGTTTGACATGTAAATGGGAGGTGTGAATTACAAAAAACAAAAGAAGAAAGCCTATCATCAACGAGGAACCAAAAAGACATTGGTGAAGGAACTGGCATAAGCGAGAGGTCAGTACAAAGCATTCTGAACAAAAATCGATATCAAGCATATGATATTCAGTGCTATTGGTGATTCCTTATAAACAATTTCAGGTTTTGTTAGATCCTTAGATCTAGCAGGTCATTTGGTGGGTCCATTCCTACCAATCCACTGGTTGGGAAAAATGAAATGCCCTCACGTCTTGTGAAAATTGGGCAGGTGCTCCGTCTTGTTAAAACCACACCCTGTTTCTTGTTAGTTAGGGTACATTAGCTAACGTTCCGGGTAATTCAATTTGCAAGAAGTACAAATACATAGACCTACTGAGATGGCCCTCGAAGAAATGTTGACCTACAACATGGTTTCCAAAAATTCCGCCCCAGGCATTCAATGCTGATGATCAACTTGTCTCATAACATGCGGATTATCAGTTAAATAATAGTGAAAATTGTACCTATTGACAGATCCGTTGTTATGGGATGACGCCTCATCCGTGAATACAATATATTGGAAAAACGAAAGATCCTCCTGTATTTTCTGTCTTCCCCAGAAACAAAATTCGGAACGAAATTGAAAATCAGTATTACTCAGTTCTTTATGTAGCTGAATATGATATGCTTGATATCGATTTTTCTTCAGAATGCTTTGTACTGACCTCTCGCTTATGCCAGTTCCTTCGCCAATGTCTTTTTGGTTCCTCGTTGATGATAGGCTTTCTTCTTTTGTTTTTTGTAATTCACATCTCCCATTTACATGTCAAACTAATTGTTTAATTGACAGATGCATTTTTTCAGTCATGGCTATCTATTCAAAAACAAATTCGTATTCGAGGACCGTTTGAAATATAATTTTTTTTATATCTTGAAAAATATCACTTTTAGGTATAGGGTATACTAAATATTTTTTGTAGGAAATTAGATGCAGAATAATATGAAATTAAAAAAATATATGATTCCATTTAAAAAAAAAGAATTACGACAATTTGAAATTTTAGAAAATGGCGTGTCTGATACAAAGGCAGGGTTCCTCAAAAGTGAAAATTTTTAACACTGGTACATAAACAGTACTTATGACCAACCATAGGAAAAAGAAAATTTTTTAAATTTTAAATACAACATCAGAATATTTTTTTTTTGTGAACCTCCGCTTTTTACATTTTTTTCAGAAAAACGTCAATAACTCGGAAATGCCATATCGAAATTAAAAACCAAAAAAAGGTTTAAGTTATAAAATACTATCCAAATTATAAAATGAAAAAATATACAGGGTGTTCCATTTAAAAAAATGTTTGCTTTTGTTATAACGCAAAATTGGGACACCCTGTATATTTGAAAATAATTTTACGGCATAGAGATTTTTAATTCAATAAATTTTTATATGAAACATTTTTTTCTATCTCTTACGAGAAAGGCGCTAGGAAAGCTTGACGCACTGTTGCAGGACCCTGTATATATAAATATGCAATAATAATTGTGTTAAATGAATGTATTGTTATTCAATGTTTAACAAAGGTGAGTTATTGACTTCTAGTTGATCATTTAACAGAATACCGCGTTTGTTATATTTATTTATTTCCATTGATTCTAATAGATTGAGTTTGAGCCCTTTATTTTGTCTGTGTAATATTTTTCATTAAATGAATGTCCGTATTCTGTTAAATGA
Source organism: Ontholestes murinus (assembly GCA_963969525.1). Lineage (NCBI taxonomy): Eukaryota > Metazoa > Arthropoda > Insecta > Coleoptera > Staphylinidae > Ontholestes > Ontholestes murinus. The sequence goes on from OZ018391.1 coordinate 22,875,191, forward strand.
TCAGCGTAGGTTGAGTTGGATTTTCCCTGAATGAAACAATTTTTATGTTCTTTTATTCGTTGCTCGAAATTTCTGCCAGTTTGACCAACGTACACTTTTGGACAATCTCCACAACTTAATAGATACACTCCTGATTCTTTATTTTTATTTGTTTTATCTTTGGAATTATTTATAAACTTGGATAGGGAATTATTAGTTCTAAAGGATGTGGTAATGTTAAGGTTTTTTAGGATTTTCGCGATATCTTCTGATGATTTTCCTAGGTAAACTATTGATGTATAAGGATTCTGAGGTTTGTTTTGAGGTTGGGGAAATATTCATGAAATAATTTGTTGTTGTTGTTTTTTGTGCAGTAGGTTTTTGATAGAGGAGATTGGGAAGCCATTGTTTTCGGCGATTTTGTAAATTCTGTTGAGTTCTATGTTAAAATTAGTTTTTGATATGGGGGTGTTAATAAGACGGTGCAGCATGGAATTAAAGGAGGCGAATTTGTGGGATTTTGGATGAAATGATTGCATATGTATCGTTGTATCGGTCTGTGTGGGTTTATGGAATATATTGAATTCATGTTTATTGTTTATTCGGGTAATTGTTAGGTCTAGGAAATTAATTGCGTTATTTGTTTCAACTTCTAGCGTGAATTTAATGTTACTATGTATTGAATTTATGTAATTTAAAAGAGATTGTAGTTGTTTATTAGTGCATGTGAAGCAGACCAAAATGTCATCTACATATCTATGCCAATATAAACAATTTTTGAATAAACTATGTTTTTCGATTATTGATTCAATTTTTGAAATGAAGATTTCGGCGAGAAGAGGGCTTAGCGGATTACCCATTGCTAATCCTTCGGTTTGTTGGTAAAACCGATCGTTAAATTGGAAATAATTTTGGGTTAAGCATACCTCCAAGAATAAGAGAATTTCGGATGTAATATTAGGATTAGTCCCATTGGCGGTAAGCCTCTCTTTTATTATATCGATTACCTCCCTTGGCGGTATGCTTGGAAACATGTTTGATACGTCAAAAGATATTAATGAGCAATTAGCTGGAATTATAATATTTGAAATTTTGTTTATTAGTTCGGTGGAGTTTTTGATGGCGTATTTTGAGTTGAAGTTAGTAAATTGTAAAATAATGTTAATTAATGATTTTAATAGTTTTGTGCAAGGTGCAGCAAGGTAAGATACAACGGGTCTTATTGAGTGGGGATTTTTGTGGAGTTTAATTTGTCCGTACAATTTTGGTGGTCTCGGATTCATCGTTATTAGGTGATTTTTTTGTGGATCATTAAATAGGGCGTTATTTGTGGACAAAATTGATTTTAATTGTTTTTGAAATTTTAATGTGGGGTAATTTTTTAAGGTTTTAAAATTGTTTGATTCGAGGAAATTACCAACCTTGTCATTATACTCTTGGGCAGGAATAGCGACGACTGTATTACCCTTATCAGCTTTTGTAAATATATAATTTGGTTTTCCTTGGATTTCTTCTGGATATTCTTCGCCACATTGATTTCGTGATTTTGTTTTTTCTCTTGAATGTTTCTTATGATGCTTGATTTTAGTTGACATTTATTCTCCAAGGTGTTGTTGTTTGTTCGAATAAGGGCTATTTCTGAATCGACTGCTAACTTTTGGGCATCCGATTTCATGGTAGTTGGTTTTAGATTATATTTAAAACCTTTTGACAATAATTTTGTTTCGCTTTCGTTGATTGGTGTAGAAGTTAGGTTAATGAATACGGACATTCATTTAATGACAACTTCAAAATATTACACAGACAAAATAAAGGCCTCAAACTCAATCTATTAGAATCAATGGAAATAAATAAATATAACAAACGCGGTATTCTGTTAAATGATCAACTAGAAGTCAATAACTCACCTTTGTTAAACATTGAATAACAATACATTCATTTAACACAATTATTATTGCATATTTATATATATAGTATCTTACATTTATATTAGGAAAATCAAAAATTATAATTTGTTTGGACCTCGACAATACCCCCCTCCCCTATTTTGTTCGCCTAGTTGTACAATATATAAGTAATGACTGTAAATTGTAAAAACCATATTTGTCATCTACCTGATGAAGCCACTGTGTGGCGAAACAATTGTTGTAGAACAATAAAACGATTTTTTGAAACCTTACATTACGTCAGTGTTTTATTAAGTGATAATATGGAGTTTCAACAAGTAACGGCCTCATCAATCCAATATGTACATTTTATTTTAAAGAAATCTTTTATAATTGAATTATTTACTCTATATCAATAACATTTCGATTTAATTTGGATCTCATTAACGCAGTCAAATTTAGTTTAGAGTTTTGAACCCGTTGTGTAAAATTAAGTTATTAAGAAACATAACCGTAACAAATTCAAATTCAGCATGAAGGAAAAAAATAAAAACATAAACTTCTTCTGGCCCATTAACGCGAAATATTTCATCGCCATCGAGAGAACTCGCGGCACTCCAGAACCACAACCACTCCAATCTTTTTATAACGCACATTAACCAGCACAAATGACTCATTTACAGAGCTTCAATTTATTAATACCGCGCCGACACTTGTTTTATTTGTAAACTAAAAATATTGACCGAAAAATTTCGGACCATAGCGTCCGGCCAACACAAACAAGCTTCGAACTTAAAATAATGACCGCGGCGGCGGTTCTTTTAGTATTTCGGGGCCCCACACGCTTCCAAAAAATACAATACATTTTAGAAAACGAGAGAAAAAAATTCGAAGATTCGAAACACTTGACACTTCCTTTTTCCTTCACTTAGTCGACACCTAGACGCTAAGAAAAATATCATTAGGAAGCGATGGAGATGATTAAGTGTGTGCTGTTTTCAGAAAAAATAAACTATTAAATAAAAATCTATTATTAGCAGAGGAATAATTAAATGCCAACGCCACTAAATTTGTTATTGCCTTCATGATTACGGTTAATGCGAAACGGAAAAATTAATGGCGCACGTGAAAATGAGCGACAAGTGCCATTATCAAGCCGTTAAATTACCGGCGACGAGCTACAATAGATAACGTACAACAACGTTTCAAAGGTAATTGCCATATTTTACGCCGTTTTCACGAAAAAAAAAAATTATAATACAACACGAGGCAGACGACTATAAAGAGGAACCGAGAGTGGCTTTTAATAATAATCATAATAATAATAATAATAATAACGAGCTGGATTGTTATCTATTAAGCCGGAATCGTCCCTTATGTGTTAAAACGAATGTTTAATGTCGGCAATTATCTGGTTAGTGGATTGTTGGTGGGGCGGTAATGGAGGTTATTAGAAATTGAAGCGTATCGCCGTCCGAAATCGTCCCACAGGGCTTTTCATGGTGTGCACAATGAATTTTTCTATTGAATAGATGAAACGGTAATTACGGAATTAATGGTGAATTTACATGATGCGTTTTGTTAAGGAAATTGTCAGTTTTCACAACACTCATCAAGGCGATAAGTTTTACCGCTTGTCCGTTACCCATCGTTTACGCTAATTTATCTTTTTTTTTTGTTATTCAAATTAGACAAATTTTTCGTTTTATGCGGAATTCATTATCATGTGAATTATTATTATATTCATAGTTGAAACAGAGTGAGAAAATAGTAATAAATAAGCACATTTGATATTACGTCGGATTAATTTCATTAGAATAGGATGTAAACTGATTAAAATTAATACAATTATAGTAGCTTATAAGTACGTTAAGATTATATGCAATTTATTGTGGTAGGTTAAGAATACGCTAAGTTAATACATAATTTATTTAAGAGTTGTCTAGTAGGACTCTCACGTATGTTTTAGTGATTGGATGGTGTGATAGTGGCCACCCACCCACCCTACATATATATTTAAACTTTAACACCTAGCTGGCCGTTAGTATATCAGTGACAACGTACGTGATAACCGCATGACAATTTTCGCGCACACGCTGTGGAGCCGTTTAGTTTTTTATTAGAAGTATTTCTGAAGGCCGGCATATTTTTCCGAAGTTGGGATTTTATTATGACTTCTAATTTAATTGAAACACTTTTATTTTGCCAATTGTGGCTTCTAAACAATATTTTTGTATGTTTACGGGCATTTAGGTATATTGCGCTTTCATTGTTTTAGGTTTTAAGCTCTGATTAAAAAAAAAAAACGTGGTTTTATATTACTGTCCGTGTGACTAGAATAGAAAAGGGATTCATTCTAGAACCCAAAATTAATCGTTACCAGAATTTAGGCTTATACTGTTAGTAAAAGGATACTAGTGATTTATAATATCAGCGCAAGACTACAAAAATATTTTAAATAAAATTTCGAGTGAATTTTGTCCAAAATACTGTTCCAAACATATGCTAAAACCTGCAGAAGTGGAATCTTATGCATAATTAAAAAATATGCAACTTTTGTGATTCAATACGTAGACGGTATTGAATAAAAATGTGAGGCTATGTATTTGTTTCCTAGCCGTGATAAATAAAGTTACACCTAAATATATTGTTTTGATATGATATTCAAAACATTTTCCTCTACATAAAAGAATCCTACAATATTTGCATATAAAGCATGTCTCTCATCGAATACTGGGTTTTGCGCAAACTCTTCAACGTTTCTTAGCTTTTTGTACCTAAACTCACAATATTTTTAAGTCTACGGTGCCGAGAGTCTAAATGTGGATCCTTATGAGGAACGCATCTTGTTTGATCAAATGGTGATGTGGCCATCATAATACTTTCCCTATATTTTTCTCGACAACTATGAGGCTTGCGCAACAAAAGGTATTCTTAATAATTTTCTCAATTTTGAATTCTAAATTATTATGTATATGTAGGATGGGTAGGTGCCTCTAACAATTCCCCCCCCCCCCCCCATCAGTAAAATATAAGCGAGCGTTTTAATTATAAGTCGTAAAACGTTAATAAACATAACATTTCTGCAAAATTAATTAGATATATTCATAATAAAATATATAAGTCCTTTACGTTGTAGAAAATTCACTAATAAATAGAAAAAACACGAAAATATTTTAATCTACAACAAATGAGTTGTTTCAAAAGTGATTTGTTCTTGTAGTCTTAATAAGACTCATTTGTTATAGATTTTACGAAAATATTTTCGTGTTTTTCCTATTTATTAGATATATTCAAACAAATGTTTCAAATAATTTTGGATGATGTTTATCTGACTGGAGGGTGAGAGGCCACCCACCCACCCTACTTATACATATAAACCTTAATTCCTTAGCACCTCGTTGTCCAATGAAATTAATTACAAATCGTTTGTGAATATTTCTAGATGATTTACATTAATAAGGTACTTGTGGACTAGAAATTAATCACTGCGCAAGCAGTATTTTGAGGATGGTATATCATCAATGCGATTTTAAAAATAATATTCATTATTTCGTTAAGAGGATTGTATAGGTAGGTATGGAATTATGTGGCTGTCTAATTTTGGAAAAAAAGAAAGAAAGAAAATTTGATGCCAAGAAATATTAAACTAAAAAAGATAAGCTTTCAAAGATACATATAACCATCACCGACATCAGTAGAAGAGACTGTAGTGTATATAAAAGAGGGATGTTAGAATTTAAATGACCTAGATGTTGGCTGATTTGAAATCTAGAGGTGAAAGTTAATCAATGTGAATCATGTACATCAACAAATGGATGTGGATGTTTGTGGTTAAGAATATATATTGACTTAAATTATCTGCAAAATACTGCTTGCGCAGTGATGTATGCCTGCATGTAAGAAGTACTGCACGAGCAGTATTTTCTAGATGATTTACAGCAATAAGGTACTTATGAAATAGAAATTAATCAATGCACAAGCAGTATATTGTGGATGGTTTATCATCAATGGAATTGTAAAAATAATATCCACATCATCGACATCTGTGTGTATAAAAGAGGGTTGTTGGAAGATTCGCTAGATACTTGCTCATTTGAAAACTAGAAGTGAAACTATATTTTAAAATTCTTAAGAAGATAAAATAAGTTTATCACTAATAATTATTTAAATCATGTAAATCAACAAAATACTGCTTGTGCAGTCCTGGATTATTATGTTTATGTAGGGTGGGTGGGTGATCTCAAATCCACCTTTCAATCAGTAAAATATAAGCGAGAGTTTTAATTAAATGTTGTACAACGTAAAAAAACACAACATTATTGCACAATTTGATAGATTAATTCAAACAAATTTTTCAAATAATATTTGATGATGTTTTTTGACTGTAGAGTGGGATAAAGGCCACCCACCCGCCCTAAATATACATATAAACATTAATTCCTTATCGTATCGTTGTTTCCAATGAAATTAATTACAAATCATTTTGAATAAAAATAAAATGGAAAAAATTTTGAGTAACTTAGTAAAAATATAATGCATAATGGATGGGCAGACTTTAAATCTAAGTTAGATAAGATTTGCGATAGAAAGTTAATTATATTTAAAATAAAATTTTGATTTTGTTTCATTTTTTATTACATAAAGGGTTTGATGGTTTCTAGCAGCAAATCATCAACCTTTAGCAATTACAGTTATCATGTATATGTAGGGTGGGTGGGTGTCCTCTATTTCGTCCTCTAATCAGTAAAACATAAGCAAAGGTTTTAATTAAAAGTTGTAAAATATAAATAAACACAAAACAATTGCAATTTTTGGAGATTTGATCATACAATTTTTTTAAATAATTTTTGATGATGTTTTACTGATTAGAGGGTGGAATAGAGGCCACCCACCCTAAATATACATATAAATTTCAATTACTGATCGTCTCGCGGTTTGGAGTAAAATTAATTACAGAACTTTTTGAATTAAAATAATTTTGGTTGAGGTAATTAATAAAATTTTAGTGCATGATGGGTGGGCAGACTTCTAAATCTAAAATAGATAAGACTAAAATGTAAAAAAAATATAAAAATGTTGCTATAGCCATCATAATATTTTCCTTGCATTTTCTCCAAAATTATGAGTTTTAGGCAAAAGGTGATTTTCAATAATTTGTTCAATTTTGGATTATTTACAATTACTTGTTATACAAATTTCATGTAACTCTTATAGTTTATTAGTACTTGGCAAAAATGTCAAAATTTATGATTTTTAATTTTTTTCTCGCAAGTTAAGCACTTTATGAAAACAGGTTTTAATAAAATTTGCTCAGTTTCTCATTCCCTTTGATTTTTGTTGGAAGAGTTATGTAATATTTTTAAAATTTAGAAAAATATCGAGAAAAATCCAAAAAACGCCTCGAGTAAACAACCACTTCCGGTTAAGGAATGTTTACCAAAAGCTTTTCAGTTCTAATTTTTAATGATAAAACCTTAAGTTTAAAGTTTCATCTCAAACGAATTATTCGTTTTTGAGATAGAGCGCCCACAGACGTTTTCATGCACGAAAACAATACTTCCCCTATATATCTATATAGGGAAAGTAATAAGTATTGAACTTGTCGAACTTTCGGGATCACATGGTAAAATATTGTTTTCAAATTTTATCCATTCTTTTTTTGCAGTTTTTTTCTGGGGATTTAAATGTTTGTAAATTAAAAAGTTTATGCAGTGCACAATTTAAAACAAACATGGAAACTTTTTTTATCCATTCATTGTTTGAAAGGTATTGATCAGCATAATCTATACCTTTCATGTATTTATTGTGATTCAAAATTATTTTGGGCTTTACAATCATATCTCCAGTTTTTATATTTACTTTCCCGGATTCAATCATGGTAGCTTTATGTATTGTAGTCATCACCCTAACTGCTCTTTTATCTTTCCAAATGTGTATTAGAACGTCTTATTTTCCGCGAAAAACATCTTGACTTCTTCGTAACTTTAACTTTCTTAGGACTGCAGGTAATCCGCATATTCTAATTTTTTTTTAATAAATTGTTCTGCCAAACGTAAACATGGTGCTATACATTTTCACTACTATCTAAGAGATTACACACAAGATCATTCAACCCTTGTCCATTACCAGTATATAATTTGAATTTACATATTTAACTATTTTTTGCATCGCATAGCATTTCCTACAAGAAGTTCGTATTTCTTAAGTTTTCCTGGATTATTAGCGTGGAATTTTAATCGCCCTCGATATAGAATTATTGCTTCATCTAACGAGAGGTTTATTTTGGTTTATATACTTTACAAATTCCTTCCAAAAAGTAATTTAGAACTAAGCCTACCTTAAAAAGTAGTATTTTCTAGCATTTCCTCTTTGTTGGAAAAATGGATCGATTGTAAAACTTGCCTGAATCTATTTCGACTCATTACTTTGCCAAAGAAAGGTGTTTCCATATAAGAATCTGTGGACCAGTAGTCATTTATCCTATTCTTCCTAATCTGTCGAAAACGAAAACAAAAATGAAATAACGTATAAATACGTCAACGGCTCCTCGACAATAAAATTGATTGACGTATTAATACGTCAACGGCTACTAAATTTGGAATTTATAAGACGTAGTATTACGTCAGCGGCCAGCAATGTGTTAATTAAAATAGTGGTTCTATTTTCTTAATAACACCATCACTATTTTTTACAAATACTTTGGAAATTACGACAAAAAGAGGGATTCGTGTTAAAATATATTTGTAGGGTGAGTAGGTGTACTTTATCCTACATTTAAATCAGTAAAACACTTAACGAGACTGTAATAAAGGATATTTAATTATAAAATGTGTTAAACTTTAAAAATAATTACTTTTCACATCGAAAATTTCAACCAGTAAAACTCAATTTGTATGTTTTATTTATAGGAGCCTCTATTCCACCATTCAATCAGTAAAAAATCCAATGAGGCTATAACTAATCAATATTTAGATATACAGTGTGTCATACTATTAATTATCGCACCCTTTTTTTTAGAAAAACATTTATTTAGTAGTAGTAGTGAATGAATATTTAATTATAAAATGTGTTAAACTTTATAAAGCTGTTTTTCAGGAACTGTTTAAATTGAAATTGAAAATTGAACCAACACAACCCTTGCGTATTTATTGATAGTAGTAGGTGTGATAGTGGACACCCACCCACATTTAAACCTAATTTACGGATGGGTTCCATTACCTTGGTAACATCATAATTATTTTTACAAATAATTTGGAAATTAAAACAGTAAAAGGGATTTATGTTAAAATATAGCTCTAGGGAGGGTTGGTGTCCTATATCCCATCCTCAAATCCTCCAGTGAGTAAAATATTCACTCAGCATGTAACGACTGAATATTTAATTAACTATTAAATTTGTATTAAAATCCTTTAGTTCGTTATAGAAAATTAAATAACAAATTTAAAAATGTAGTCTTAGTAAGACTCATTGTTGTAGATTCACGAAATGTTTTCGTATTTTTAAATTTATTAACTATTAAATTTGTTACACTTTATAAATATATTTAGTAACTGTTTAGATTGAAAATTGTAACCAATATATTTTTAATTTGTATTTCTTTTAGATAGAAAATCCAAGTATATCCTTCACATATCAACCCACTCTATGCATATATTTAATCTTTTATTAAATGATTGCTTTATATTTCTTAATAACATCATCTCAATTTTGTACAAATAATTCGGAAATTGAAACAGTAAGAGGAATTAATGTAAAATATATTTGTAGGGTGGGTGGGTGAACTCTATCCCACCTTCCAATCAGTTAAACATTCTCTCAGGCTGTGATGAATGAGTATTTAATTATAAAATGTGTTACAGAGAGAGAATAACATCTTTATTTGAAAACTCAATATTTATATACAATTTGTAGAAACGTATACAAATGAGAATCAATAAGGGTTAGTCCCGTTTGAGCTATCGACCATCGGTTATATTTAATAAAAACATTTATTAAATATAACACTGAGCAGAAACTGTTATATTTAATAAATGTTTTTTTTTGGAAACTTTTTTAGTAAATATTTTAGTTTGTATATTTTTAGATGGAAAATTCATAAAGTAAAACCCATGTATATGTTTTATTGGTGTAAGGGTATGATAGTGGTAATCTACCCATACTTTATATATATTTAAACTTTAATTAAAACACTAATTAATATTTTTTAGTTTTAATTTCCAGAAACGAACAAAATTAGTGATGAATTTTGTTTGATTGATTTCTGGAAATTAAAACAGAGTGTTTAATGTCAAAATATATTTTTAGGGTGGATGGGTTACCTCTATCTCATCCTCCAATTAGTAAAACATTTGCCCAGGCTGTAATTAATGAACATTTAAGTATAATTTTTTAATACTTTAAATTTCTTTTTCAGAAATTTTTTAAATTAATAATTTCTTCTAGTAAAAAAAATTATTGATGGAAGGGTTTAATAGTGATCATCCATCTACCCTGCACAGATATTTAAACTTTTATCAAAACGCTGATTTAATATTCTTAATGACATCACCATTATTAATATAAGAAAATAAAATAATGTTACATCTGATAATTCGACAATTAATATACTTCTTCTCTTCTTGTTTTTCCATCGGTTTCGACCGGTAATCGTTCAGCCCTATTTATATAATTTACTAATAAATATTAAAAATAAAACAATTAAAAAACGAAACAAATGATAATATGTTTGTGCACCCTTAAATTATCAATTTGCACAAATTGTATTGAAGAAATAATTGATTGTAAAAGTGTTATATTGTCTTATCATAATTTAAATGGGAGACAAATATCTTTATTTATTATCTGATGCAATAGGTATTTACAATAATAATCTAATTTATTTTCTTTACGGTCTTTCTGTCAGTGATAATTTAATTTTTCTTTATTTCTTGACTGCAATATATTATTTCTTAAATTTAACAAAAATTTTATCTGTGATTTTTTTTAATTAGTCCAATTGTTTGTAAGTAAATCTTAAACTGGTTTTAACGTTTAAACTAATGTTTCCTTGCTGACAATTTGGGAAATTCCCAGCTGTTTAAAACGTGATCGTAATAAAAAGAAATTAAATAGATTTTAGTAAAATAAAGCAAATTATAAACGGTTTTTTAATCTTTTTTGTGGATTTTGCTTGATGAATTTCCATTTTTATATAAACAAATATCAATTGTTACTTTAAGAAATTGTTTTGACTCTTTTTTTAAATACATTTAGCCTGTTTTCAATTTGCCATTAATATTTGTTTATGATTGGTTTATCTTTTACTTTTTTTTAAAATTGACTTACATATTGTTTTTTTTTTTGTTTGTATTTTTGTTTCGTTTCTTTACATCCATAGAACGAACTCCCGACCTACCACAATAAATCATATTTAAATTTTTAATACCCTTAGAATAAACCTAGCGTACCCCTGACCTACCACAACATATTAAATATTAACCCAGCGTGCTCTTAACCTACCTTAATAAAGTGTAGGTTAACCTCCCTCAAGGTTATACTAAGCAAAATAATACTTTTATGGGGCAGGTCAAGGTTACGCTGACTCAATATACAGTACATTACGGTAGGTCAAAAGTACGCTATGTCTCTGTATCGCTTATTAGGGTAGGTCAGGAGTACGCTAGTTTTAGCAATTGATTTAGTACAAATATAATTTACAACTTAAAGTTCTTGAAAAACTGCAGAATGTATTTGGAAAAAAACTGTTTCATTTTTATTTTTTAACTGAACTCTTATTCAGTTTAAAAATAAAAATGAAATTAAAATAAATATCTAAATATAGTATATTATGATATGTTATAAAATAGTTGTAGTAAAATTCTTTTTTTTTTTCGAGAAAAACAATTATTAATAAACAAAAGATTTCATATACTAAGAGAAGAAATATTAAAATATCTTAAAGTACTTAAAATAAAAATCTGAATTCTTTATTATTATAAAAATTTTAAAATCAACAGAATGAATTTGATGAAGCTTAATTTTAAACAAAAGCTTTAATAAATTTAACTTAATTCGATCATCGTTTTCATTTAACCAGAAATGTTCTCTTTTTGATATTTTAGTGGATCTGAATAATCATTTTTTCACCTTTTTATAATGTAGTTTTGCAAGCTTTTGAAGAATTTGTCTTTTATAAACAAGAAATAAGATAATATAAGTTAAGTTGAGATAAACATCTAGAGGAGGTAATAAAAATGTTTACATAATATACTTCAAAACCTTTGATTTTGAGAAAATGAAAACAATTTATTTTGAAACAAATCTTTCTGTAATCCGATCTTCTGAGTTGGAACGAACAAATGATTTATTTTAGAGAAAAGGATATTCTTTTTCTCTAATCGAAACACGCCGTTAACCAAATTCTTATGAAGTATCTTTACCCTATTAAGTGTTGACTTAATTGAATTGACTTGGGTTCGTTTTGTTTCGTGCCACATGGGAAATGCCTTTTGTTTCTGTATGAAATTGTATAACATAAACTTTGCTGGAATATTTTAATCTTAAGAAATAATTTTTTCCAGCATGTTTAAGTAGCAGTCATACAATTTTTCAAAAGAGAATAACAAACCTGTTTCTTCATATCCTGTCCAAAATACTTTAAAAAGTTATAAGTGTCCTTTTGTGGTATTTAAATTTTTATCAAAACCACACCATCGATTTAATTGTACACAAACCGTAAGAAAACAAAAATATATAAATAATTTTGACTGCATGTAGAAGGGCGGAGTTCACTCTTACGAATGATCTTCCACTCAAACCCGCTGATCATCTTCCTCACTGGTGCGTCGTTTTTAATTTTTTTAACGTACCCTTGACCTATCTCGAGTAATTATCCACTACCGCAACTTATTCTTGAATGCCCCAATAAAATTTTAATTTTCCTAGCGTATCTTAGAACAAAACCAATGAATTATTAATTAGCCTAGCATCTAACATATCCTAATTTTTAAATTATATTGGTGTAATCCTGACCTATCTCAATAAATTATGCCTTACCCTAGCGTACTCTTGACTTATCCCAATAAATTTTTAAATTTCATGACGTACTCTCGAACTATCCTATAAAATCTTTAGTTGTTTTTGCGTATTCTTGACCTATCCCAATAAATTATTTGTTACGTTAGCAAACGTGTAAAACGACCGACAAAGGAAAAACGGAAAGAAGAACTCAACATGTAAAGAACTGAAAGTAAAGTAAAATGTAGGAAAATAAGAAACAAATATAAATAGGGAGAGAAAATAGGTAAAACAAAATTTTGACGGAGGGAAGGATTGAGAATCATGAAAGAGTTGAAGAAGGTACAGAAAAGTAACATTGTTAGTAATTATAGTTTTAAGGATTCAAAAAGTAGTGTTATTTAATTAAACCCTAACTTTTCTTTGCGTTTGATGATCTAAAATAATGAAATAATGTAACTCAAATATGATAAATACGCCTAGCAAAAACTGTTTGATATGAGTGAGATTTTTAATGGGATTATGTGCATCAAACGTCATTATCAATTTAAAATTTAGATGTCATCACAACGACTAAACACGATGAATTAAAACACTTGATTTGATCGAAAAAGTAAAAAATAGCGAAACAAAATCCAACTGTTTTAATTAAGATAATTCAAAAATATTAGAATTGATTTAATCTCATTTGCATTATCTATCTAGTATTAAAAAAATAGCTTAATAAGTTCATGAATTATTTTTTATTTCTAAGATTCGACTAATCTAAAACTCTTATCAATACAGTTACATAATAAATGTTATCATTTGGCAGATTATGTTACCACTTTATTTACAAAGAAATCCTCTCATTGCTTTATCAATAAAGATACACTTAAATATCATCATCGGATAGATTGAATTACCTTTCTATTTAAATAATTCTTTCGAGATTCCTGCAGACATGCAATTCTAAAGGAGATGATGCACTTTCACACATCCAAACGGTACTGCAGTCGGCAGCTGCATTGGTAGAATGGCTGTCCGTTTCCTGCAAAAGGGCAATGAAATATATCAAGAAAGTATTATCGTACATTATTTTAATTTCTTAATGCATCGCAGAATTATTAATGGTACTATCGGTACCATCTGTCCGAAATGATCGCGTAAAATGTATTTTAACTTTCTCTCGATGAAATATGGGAAAATATTTCGAATTAAGCTGTATTAAACATGCACTTAAATAATTGTGAGAGAGTGCAGAATGTGATGTTTTTATTTTTAAAAGTGTCATTTTAAAATCTACTCTAACACTTAATTTCGTAATTTATTCAGGTTTTACTTATTTATTAACTTTACAAGATCTATTAAAACATAAACAGAAACATACATACATAAAAATTAAATCACAAAATTTGATGCATAGAGGTTGAAGGTGGAGTTCACGGTTTCAGGTGTTCTTCCACTCGACCCATTACTCTTGTTATCTGGGGATGATGTATATCAGGCGATTATAGCCACTAGGGCAATATTTTGACCATTAAACTCCGCCTGTAATTTTTGCTATCTAAATTTGTATACGTTATTGATTAATTCTTTTGGAAATATATCATAAGCAAGAAAAATAAAGTTATAAAGAAGAATAAGTTAAAAAAATATACAGAAACCATTAAGGTTATGTCTAAAATAACATATATAACATATGAATATAAAAACATAAATTTTAGACATTTTTATTTCATTCCAAACTACAAAATTATGCGTCCTTCTATCCGATACGAAATTCTAAGCACGTCAGATATTGACCAACGCATCCAAATGAAAAAAAACCCTAATGGGACACAAACAACGCAAACGATTGAATATTTATGTTATTTCAGCGTTAGTAAAAACACATGTTGTTCCATGCAGCAATAATAAATTATCGCATAATGCGCATTGGTTGAAGTTTTCTGTTGCTGTTATTGGTTTACCTCTGTCCTATAATTATTGCATTTTACAAATTGTAGGCCGTGACTGATTTATGTTCAAAGATATCGAACAACAATTGTAACGTTTTGTCAGAAAAAAAAATGGTTTCGTGTAATGGAAATGCTTTGCATTACAGAGATTCGTGGTAGTAATCATAATAATAACAATGTTTACTATTTATTACGCCGTATTTAATATGAGAAATGATGTGGGTAGAATGTAGCTTTAAATTAAGGCCAAAAATGATCAAATTTGAAAGTTGGTCAAATTTGCAGAAAAAAGTTCAAATAAAATAAGTCCTAATACCCAGATAACCAGTGAATTATATCAATTCATATCGATCATTATGTTTATTTGATGATGAGGGTTAAATTCTAAAAACCTGAACTGAAGTATTTTTAGGAATAAATTGAGGAGTTGGCAAAATAACTATTTGGATTTATTTTAGAGAAATGTACTTCATAGAATTAATGTAATGAAGCTAACTCTGGTCCGTTTAGAGGGAGAAAATATTGTTTGGAAATTGCAATTGATGTGAAGAGTCCGTTTAATTTTAAGTGGACTAATTAAAAAAGGAATTCCAAATTATTCAGTAAGGATGTAGAAAAGTTATTTTAAAGATAAAATGTTGATTTATAAGAACAGGGAGGGAAATTGGAAGAATTTGGAACTGATGAAAAGTGATTGATGGATGTTTGTGTTTAGGGAGGGATATTTGGGTTTTGGGGAGTGCAGAATATATTGATTTTGTATACTATATACTATTATGTGTTCCAAAATTATAATTGCTATGGAATGTAAACTTTGATAAAAATTTTAGTACAGATTTTTATTTAAGGGTGTGAAATGAAGAATGAAGGACGATTAGATACCGAACTAATATTTCCAAAATTATACATAGTATTTCTACTTAATCAGTAATTCATATTGTTAGGGTGTTCTATTTCAGGCATTTTCAAATCATTGTTTAAAAGTTCTATGTTGGCTTTATTATTTGGGAAATCAGATAATTTTTGATTAATATCAACCATACATTCCATATGTGGAAAGTGGATCATCTCTAAGGTTAATATTGGGTAAATGTGAATGGCTTGGATGCACTGTACATTTTGCAAATTGATGGAGTTTTTAGCTGGTCTGTCAACTATCTCATTTAAATGCATGTCATGATGGACCTTAACCTACATTAAGTGTGGCTTTCGGTTAGCTCTCTGCAGTACACTAAAACACTTAAAATTTTAATAAAAAGCGAGTACCTGATCCGCAATGGTTTTATCTTCTCTAATGCATTCAGTATAGCAATATTATCAGTATTAATTAATGCCCTCCTATCTGGGTCATCGTGAAGCACCTTCTAAGCCAGCAATAGTAAAACTGGTTAAAAAATTTGAGCTGTTGGGACAACTTAGTGATGTAAAGAATGGAAACCGCGGGCGTCGCTCAAGAACAATTGAGAATATTGCTGCTGTAGCCAATAGTCTTAACTGAAACCCAGGTTTGTCGATTCCTCGTCGAGCTTTGGAATTAGACATTCCAAAAACGACATTACACTATATTTTGCATAAAGACTTAGGTTTGAAGGCTTTTAAAGTTCAGTTAACACTGAAGAACTCAAGTCTGCCGATCACCAGCAACGTCGTATCTTTGCTGATTGGGTCCTTGAAATACATCAAAATGGTCCGAATTTTCATCGAAAAATCATCTTCAGTGATGAGGCCCATTTTCACCTCGGAGGCTATGTTAATAAGCAGAATTGCCGCATTTGGGGCTCGGAAAATCCAAGAATGCTTATTGAAAAGCCTCTCCATCCTCAACGTGTCACTGGCGCGGTTTTTAGACTGGCGGTGTGATTGGACCTTACTTATTCGAAATTGAGGCTGGTGCAACTGTTACGGTGAATGGATTGCGCTATCGAGCTATGATTAATGATTTTTTATAGCCGGAATTGGAATATATTGATGTGGATGACGTTTATTTCCAACAACATGGTGCAGCAATCGCAATTTTGCAAGAAAAGTTTTCTTTTATAAGTGTTATTTTGCAAAGAGGTGATCGCAATTGGTCCCCGAGATCTTGTGACTTAACACCTTTAGACTTTTTTCTGTGGGGCCACGTGAATGAATTGGTCATGGAAAATTTCATGAAAAGGATATGGTGCTGCAACCGTAGTCGTGGCGGCCATTTGGCTGATATCGTTTTCCATCGTAATGGCATACCTTTCTCTTTACAATGAAATAAATATCCATTGATTTCTCTTAAAATATACTCCTTTTTTCTAAAAGTCAAAATGAAACCTCTTATTGGAAAACCCATTATTTTCTTCCTAAGAAGGTTTTAGTCATTGCAAGCCATAAGTTTCAAAACAAATTTCTGAGGCAAGTATTCTCTTCGTAGGGATAATGGTGGGTCTTGTGCTTCTGCCAGTAATGTGTCACATGGTAAGGATCGCATAAATCCTAGACAAACGAGAAGACTTAAATATTGCACTTGAACTATTACTTTAAGTAATATCTTCCACGATTAGGCATAGAGGATACAACCATGATCAATAATTGATCGAATATAAAATCGATAAAATAAGGAAGAAGCTTCATCGTTGCCCCACCTTGTTCGAGTGACCTCTTTGTAAATCCCTTTAGAACATCGATATTTTATGGACATTATATATAGTTTCCAAAGGAGCTTTCTGTTCAGTGTAATTTCAAGGTACCTAGTGGAGTTAGGAATAGGGATTGAGCAAAATTTATAATCAAATTGTTCAGGGAACCAATCGCTGTGTATACTGAAAATAATTTTTGTAGAAGAGATATTAAATCCAATGTCATTAACAACAGATATAGAGCCTATTAAGTGTAAGCACTTAACAATGTTGAAGATATTATTTATATCTGCAGTATAAACATTAAATAACATGGACAATATACCCTAGCTGATTATAATATAATTTTCTCTATTGACGAAGAAATTAACAATGTTATTCGCACTTTTATGATGTACAACCACATTTATAAGTTTGTTTCGAAGAATTCCTAAGTCACCAGTTTCATATGCTCTAGAGAAGTCTACAAATAGGTCTGGGTGATACCCTTTTAGGTAGAGAGTAGAGTTTATAACAAGCACCAGTCAGTCACTGCTTCTGTAGAACTTCGGCTATCTCTAAAACCATATACAGTTGATTTGAATTGAATTGAATTACTTTCAATAAACTAATTTAATTAATCTTTCATATGTTTTAAAAATGCATGAAGTTAGGGATATGGCATATATGTATATACTGAATCACTATCATGCTCCCTGCATAGCTTCTTAAAAACTAATACGATTACTTATTCCGGTATAGAGTAGCAGTTAGGGTTCATCCACCAATTATTATATATATATATATATATATATATATATAAGGAGTAAGCATTAATTCATGCGTTTTTTTTTCGAAAATGAAGGCTTTATTGTGAAAAAATGGTTATACACTCAATGATCAAAGTATTGTCCATCGAAAGCTACAACATTTGCCCATCTTTCTGGCAGTTTGTGAATCCATCCCAGAAGAACTTCTCCAGCTTGGTGGTGAAGAATGAATCGAGCCAATTTTTGATACCCTGTTTTGACTGGCCAGGCTTCACATACGATTTCTTGCGTTTGAGGTTATCGTAATGAATCCATTTTTCATCACCAGTGACAATCCGATTCAAAAATGACTTCTTTTTGTGGCGTTGAAGCAACATTTCCGATATGCAGAATCGGCGTTCGATGTCTCTTGGCTTTAATTCATATGGCACCCAATTTCCAAGCTTTTGGATGATTCCCGATGCTTTTAAACGTCTGGAAATTGTTGCTTGATCAACTCCCAATGATTTTGCAAGATCTTTTTGCGTTTGGCACGCATCTTCATCAAGCAATGCCCCCAATTCTTCATCTTCAAACCTTTTTGGCTGTCCGGGTCGTTCATCGTCTTCTAAGTTGAAATCGCCACTTTTAAACCATGCAAACCACTTCTGGCACATTCTTTCAGCAAGAGCATGGTCACCATAAACCTATACTAAAATACGATGACTTTCGGTAGCATTTTTCTTCATGTTAAAGTAATGAAGAACTTCCCGCAAAAACACTTTTTTTGACATGTTCAAATGAATAGAAATAGTATATTTCATTAGGAGTCCAGAAAAAAGGATTTTTCCGTGCGCGCGTGACCGTCATGCAAGCACGGAAAAATCCATTTCTGGACGTGTAATGAACGCTATTTTTTATTATACTTATTTGAAAACAACAATATTAAGAGAGATATTTTGATAATTTTTTTTTTTCAAAACTGTAATATCTATAATAGTGAGAATATAAGTAGAGTTAATATTAACGAAAATCATATTTAATTGGAACTGTTATTATTAATAGTAAGGTTTATCGTACAATTAGTATTATTGTTAAAGTTTATTCCCCTTAGTATTTCATTTTCTTGAGTTATAATTGCAGATGTTGTATTTTCCGCATGAGATGGGTTAAACAATTTCCTTGAAACTTCTATTTTTCTTTGTATAGATTCTTCTATATATCCTTCTGCTACACTGGAAGAACGCCATCCTCCGTGCCTTTTCAGAGTAAGCAAGTCACCACCGCTTTCGACCAACATGGTTGCTGAAGAACGCCTTAGGCCATGTCCGGTATATTTTTCGTGATCATTTAGTTTTAGGTATTTCGCAACAAGTTTGGGGATACCACTGATAGTATGGCATCCAACATGTTGAGCGTAACATTTACGGTTTCGGTATGCTACAAATAATCTTCTGCTCTCCATATGTTTAGGCCGCAAATCTGCATATTTGCGGTAAAGTGTGCAGGGCTCGAATGTACATCCTTCATTTGAAATCGTGAAACTTCTCGATTTATGATTTTTTCCATCTCGCAAAAACACGACAAGAAAACTACCATTATCTTTAATATCGTCTAAACTTAAACGTATTAAATCATCTCGACGGCACGCACCGAATATTCCAAACACTAATATTACTTTTGCTAATAGATATTGCTCATCTGAAGCTTCACATAAAAATTTAGTTACTTGTTCTGCTGTAAGAACTCTTGATTTTTTTGGTACGTAACCCACCGCTTGACGCTTCAAAAATGCTACAGTTTTTCGAAAAATGTTCGTGTCAATATTTTCTTTAATAGCCAAACAGCTTTTTACCATGGAGAATCTACTCCAAAAAGTTGATGATTTCATAGATTTAGCCTTTTCCGAAAAATAGACTAAAAGTACATCGTCACTTACATTTTTTATATTCTTCTGAGCCCGCCATTCATTAAATATTTCATATTCCTTTTCGTATCTTGTTTTTGATTTTGTCGGTAGTAAATCTGCACTTACTTGAGCCGCTTGAGCTAATATGTCGTCTGGAACATCAGGATTTTCATCTAAGTCTGAGTACATTTTTTAAATTGGCTTTCACTGACACAAAAATAAACTTCAAACCTTATCTGCTACTATGGAAACATTGGTTAGCGCACAGAAAGACCGCACCAACAAACATTTTCTGTGCGGTCGCCTGAAAAAGTGACGATTCCATTATTCTAGAGGCATATGGAATCAAAGTGTTTTCAGATAAGTATAATAAAAAAAATGTTGTTTACACTTCAATAAAATTACATATATTGAAAAAGACGTGCAATGACAGTAGCTTTCAAATGAATATAGTCACGGATGAACACGCATGAATGAATGCATACATATTTAGGAGATAAGGTAAATAATGTTTAATATTTAGGAGATATTGTTTGCCCTCAACTGGTAGATTCTTTAACATTTTATAAGAGATTTGGC
The DNA here is from genome assembly GCA_963969525.1 of Ontholestes murinus. Classification (NCBI taxonomy): domain Eukaryota; kingdom Metazoa; phylum Arthropoda; class Insecta; order Coleoptera; family Staphylinidae; genus Ontholestes; species Ontholestes murinus. The sequence continues at coordinate 22,895,819 of OZ018391.1, forward strand.
CATATCCTGGAAAAGATCTGATGAGTTTTTAATGCAAATTTTCAGTTCATTCTAGGTTTCTTACAGAGTATGTCAATATGAAGTGCTGTAGATGGCAGAGCTACGCTCGTTTCAATATTCTTTGAGCTGCGAACAATATTATGAGGAGCACAGCTACAAGCTGGCCGGGACGTACTTGTCCTTCGACGCAGCCGGCAACAGACTGTTGGTCAATCTGGGCGGTGAACACATCTATCTGTACAACATTAACGACAAACGGTATAGCAAGCAAATGCGAATACCCGAGTGCCTACTAAAAGTGAACCAGTCTTCGCAAATGAAATCCTGTTGCTACAAAAGAATATCAGAAATATAATTTCTTATGGGATATAGTTTTCATGGTTTTCCATATTTTAAATATTGTCATAGTTTTAATTATCTCCGAGCAGAATTGTATCCATGACCTCTTTGTTTTTTTTTGCTTAAAAGCCGTAGTTCAGTTATAAGCTAGGAAATTATCATATGACTGGCTTGGTTCATATGTTGCTAGGCTTTGTTTCTTGTTTTGTTACGTGATGTATTGATTGTTTTAGTAGGGATATTTTTGTAAGCAGTCTTAATAATATTTTTTGCATTAGATGCTCGATATCTGCAATATTGGGTAGTGTTTTCAAATTGTGAAGTACCTCTAATTGATATAGTCTCTAGTCGGCCTTAGCCTCATTCCATTATTGTTCCTCTTACCGCTATTGTTATCCAGTACAAAATTTGTTATTATAAAGTAGTAATCAAATCCTAGAGTACCATCAACTACTTCCCAAAATATCTTTAATAACAAATCTGCGGAAACTTTGGTTAGATCTACTACTGAAAGGCGATTACTTGCGGAAACTCCTTATACAGGTCAAAGTCATCTAAAATCGATACAAACTTGGTTATTGGGATGTGGGTTTTTCTGTTTTTTTCTCTAATGTTCTCTGGACTGTCTGGGTCAAATAATGAAGATCCCCACAGTTGGTTTTGGAAATTAAAATGTCTGCAGATAATAGTATTAGATGTTAGGCCGTAGTAGAAGTGCTCCCAATCTGATTTCCTAATTTTTAGGCTTTTAAACTAGAAGTGTAGTTATTTTAAGGCATATATATTCTAGACTATTATTTATAATCATATCAATTTTGAAATTCTTATACTAAATGCTATATGCTTCGAGCGCAATGATTCCACCATTTGTACTGCATTTGTCTTTGCGGAAGCAGTTGTTTCCGTGATTAGAATTAAATCGAAGTTACGACTATTGGCAAATTGCGAGAAACTATGCTTGTTTTCTAAAATGAATCGTGCATTCTATTGCACAAATATTTATTTCTTAGTGTTATCAACTATTTAACCCTCATACTACCAAAAATGTTTAGTATCAAGTAATATCGAGATGGTGTCACCTGTGACCCCAAAGTTCTTTACCTCAAGAAGTTATAAAATTTATAGAAGGTTAACAACTATTGAATGCAATGGATTGTCAACACATTTTATAAACTTATTATAAAGATAATGCATTTTTAAATGAAGCGATTGCCTACTTTTCTGGGAAACTTACAACACCTTCCATGTTTGGGTTTTCGAGGTTTTCGTGACTGAACCTGGCAACACTTACTTGTTAATATGAAGAAATAGTTCATAATTGGAAACAAAACGAATATGGATTTTAGTTTCTAAAATCTGTATTATCTAAATATTTGACGCATTTTCGATATCATAAGCAATATTTTACCTCGATGTTATTTGATCGTTAAATAAGAGATAGTGGTCCTGGAAGAGTCCTGTGACCCCTATGCCGGTACAGAATTTGTATAGCCATGATGACGGAGGTGAGCTGCAGTCCCCAATCTCTCACCTGGAGCAGATCGACACCGAGTTCGATGAGGATCTCCATTCAACGCGTCGAGACGTCATCGCGGTGAATTTTGGTGCCATGCGCCATGCCAAAAAAAAGCGCACGACCGACTTGACGCGGCACGTCAGCCTGACGTTTTTAATGGTCGTCCGTGAGTGCATCGTAAAGGAATTAAACGAGACATAAATTCGAGCGCCGCCAAAAACGATATTTACGACGCAGGAAAAGAAAAGGAAAAAGCGCAGTGTCGCCCCTTGATGGGAACATGTGCACCGCTTTAATCAATGGCCGCAGACGCGACAATATTTATACATCGCCGGATTAAGGCTGTCCCAAACAAAATATTGTTGACCGAATGGCAATCTCTCAATTAACACAGTGCCGGCTCCTGGCAGCCGGCCAGGGCCGTGTCAGCCCACCCAGACCCGAGTGCTGATAGCTAAATAAATGATACAGGCCATAGTGACAATTTTACCAATTCATGAACTCCGAATGTATTTATAACCGCTCGCATCGTTCCGATAACTGGGGACCACACATCAGCGGCGCTATCGATTAAAGCCCCTTGAATTACCGACGTGCCCCGCCAGGCCTCGCAACAACAACAACACCAACTATTTATCAAGGGTAATGGAGATGGACCACTAATTTTATGCTCATTTGTAAATACTCATCGGATTATTAATGGCACTCTGGCTCCGAATTGATCGTAAACCTGCTCCCGACTCAAAACAAACCCGATCTTTTTCCAAATAACGCATTTGTCAAGTCAAGGAAACCATATTTCATCTACTAAAGCGGGCTACTTTTAGAACGCATCACACCAAAAATATTATCTACAAACTACCTAATCTTTCAACAGTGGTATTGATATATTCTTCTCAACTTTCAAGAAGTTTCCTTTTTATTTGAACTATTGATACTTTACATTACTTGTATAGATATTTTGATACAAAATAGTTTTGTTAATACAATCTTAGCTAAGAGCGTAAAATGGTTATTAAACTATGTTTACATCACACTTCAAATGTTCTGACTTACATCTTAAAGTACTAAATTAAGAGTCGTCATGATGCCTGATCTATAAAGTATTGAAATGGAGGACTTATTATTTCCAATCAATACTAAAAATAGTTGCAACACAAAAATTAAACTATAATTACGCACCCAACGGCCTAACTTAATATAACATCAAAATAATACTATCATCCTTCATTAAGTTTATGCTGCCATTTCGTTTATTTAAATCCTAATTGTACTCTTGTCTATGATTTAAAACTTCCTCCTAATTCTGCTAATCTTCTTCTTAGGGTACTGTCTCCTAATGGAGGTTATCTATCATTATTGCAATTTTCACTTTATATGCAGCAGCTCTAAATAGTTCGGAAGATGTCTGTCCATACCACTCTCGTAGATTTTTGAGCCAGAAAGTTCTTCGTCGCTCACTTGATCTTTTACCGTGTCTATTTTTCCTTGCATGATCAATTGTAGAATAGAATATCTTTCCCCCCGCATGATATGTCCAAAATATTCTAATTTTCGTTTCTTGATGGTTTTTCTTTTTGGAATCGGCGCATAACTTCCTCATTTGTTATATGGTCTCTCCATGATATTTTTAGCATGCGCCGATAAAACAATTGGTGATTTATTATCTTCTCATCTTTTCAATGATTAAATAAACCATGACTATTTAGAGTTTTGCTTTATTTGTAAATACACTGCTACAATTGTTTCACCACACTGTGGCTTTATCAGGCTGATGAATACTATCCAATAATAATTATTATTCATCAGCCTGATGAAGCCACAGTGTGGTGAAACAATTGTAGCAGTGTATCTACAAATAAAGAAAAACTGTAAACAGTCGTGCTTTTATTTAATAATTCCATAATGGAGTTTCGTCGAGTATCAGCCTCATCAATCCAGTATTTCTCATCTTTTAATACTTAACAATTTTCCTCTTGTATACTTAAGGTTTCTTCATTTTTTAAATACTGTATAGAATAGCTTTTACTGTCTTTTCCTATTTTTTCTCCGAATTCTTGATGTTTCTTCCTTTTTTGTTCTTTAAATAGGATGTATTTAATATCAATAAGTCTTCTGGACATTTTTATAGAGAATACAATTTTCTGCACTGTTTTTATTATACTCTTCATCAAGTAATACGTGAAAAACAAATTGCATAAATTTTAACATTTTAAATTCCTTTTAACGTAGATTGTTTTACATTTGCACAAATTTTGAAAGGTTGCTAGAAAAAATATATTTACTTGATATATCAAGTTTTCTATTGACTTTTTAAATTAAATTTAAATTCTGAAGCCAGTTGAAAGCTCTCCGATTTTTATTATCTTTAAAAAACAAATATTTTCCTTTACAAGAAATTTTCATTTTTTTTTAATTTCAACTATTAAGAAAGGTTTTAACTCATTATTAAAATAGATTTGCATTTGTTTTTTTATGAATTTTATACTAATTATAACGGGATTTAAGAAAATATTTCTTGACCTATATATTATATTTATAATTGTTTTTTAATAAAATTTAAATTTTGAGAGATTTTTAAGCAGTTTTTTTTTAAATTTGAAACCTTTTAAAAAAAGTTTCAAATTAACTTCTGTAAGGAATTTTCAGTTGTTATTTTTATTTTTTTAATAGTTCAAGAAAGTTTTCATATTCATTTGCCATTTTTTCGAAATTTCAAATTGCTTGAAAGGTTTCAGAATAAAAGTCACTTTCCTTATATAGGGTGAGTTTTTTGGTGTTCTTTATGGATCTCGGAAACTATAAGAGATAGAAAAACTGTTAAATGGAGAAAGAAGTTAAATCCACTTTCAAAGTTTTCAAAAAAGTCAATCGTAACTTGATATTTTGAAAAAAGTAAAAAGTGTCAATTTTTTCAAATCAATATATCTCGGTTATTATGACAGATGAAAGAGATAAAAGTAAAACAATTGGAGTTGTTTATAATAATAGCAATACTATAATTATTAGTTTTACAAAGATAAACAAACATGGAAAAACGGCATAAAGTATAATAATTCTGTAATGATCAAATGAGCCTCTGTATGTGGTACAAACAGTTTTGCCAAAAGGATAATACGTTCCCTACACCAATAGTATGAACAGATGAAACAAAAAATAATCTATTGAATAAGGCCAGAGCCAACTATGGTTTCCATTTAAATGGAAGTTTGCATTATATCTCGGAAAATAATGGCGATAAGAAGTTTTTCTATCTCTTATATGTAGTTTCCGAGATCCCCAAAGAGAACATCTAAAAAACCTCGCCCTGTATATGGAATTTTCAATTTTTTTTTAAATAAAATATTAACTGTATTACAACTCGTTTTAAAGTGAATGTATTATTTGTTCTTTTTTTGTTAATTTCAAACTGTTTAGAAATAACTAAACATTTCCTAGTTCGAAAGAAAAAACAAACAAAATTTTTACTTTTACAAGAAATTTGCATTCATTTCTTTTTATAAAATTTCAAATGTTTTAACATACTTTTCAACTACTTTGTAAAGAAGATTTTCATTTGTTTTGTTTATTTGTAAATTTAAAACTGCTTAAAAAGGTTTCACGAAAGAACATAGTTTTATATTAAATATTCAATTGTTTGTTTAAATAAAATTAGAATTATTCTAAGAAATATTTCAGCTCTTTTGAACTGGGATTTTTAGTTTTATTAATTTCAAACTATTTTCAAAAAAGTTTCAACTATTTTTTTCTTATAAAAATATTTTTGACTTCTAAAAGATATTTTTTTAAATTTCAAAAAATTTTCAATTCTTTTTATTTGTAAATATTAAAATTAAGGCTAAAAGACATATAGTCGATAGCCATGATTAAAAAGAAAAAGAAGAAGACGAAGAATCACAAGAATTGTTATAATTATACGTAACTATTATGTTCAATAAAGATATTTTTCTCTCTCTATCAAAATGGTTCGATGAAAAATAAGTCTGTTATACATATAAAATTTGCAATTGAATTTTTTTAAATGGTCTATTTTTTAAGCGACTTCTATTTTTTTTTCTTAATTTTGAACTTCTCAAAATAATAATAGGTTTTTATTTTCTGGTTAATTTTATACTGATTAAAAACATTTAGACCATTTTTTCCCCGAAATAAATTTCTTTTCTTCTTATAAGAAAGTTTTAATTGTTTTTCATTATGCAATTAAAATCCAACCATATTAAGAATATTTCGGACGCTTAAAAATCTGTATTTCTAAATCAAATTTTTGAATAATTTTTCAATTGTCTTCTTATGTTCTTAAGCCGTTTTAAAGTAGACTTTTATTTGTTTTTATTTGTTAATATCAAGGTGCTTAAAAATCTTTATTTCCACAAGAAGTTTTTAATTATTATTTTTTAATAAAATTTCAACAGTTTAGGAAGTTTTCATCTCTCTTTTTTAGATTATTATTTGTTTTTGTTTGAAAATTTAAAATAGGATTTATATGAAACCTATTTGAAAATCATTACTTAAATATGAAATTTTAAATTAATGTTTTAATGCAAACAAGCCAACCTGTGATAGTGGGGAGATTGCCGATATTTTCGTAAATTATTTCTCAACAGTTACCGAAGATAAACTTAAACAGCACTTCGGGAATAATTTATCGATCGCCTGCACGACGTCCGATAGTAAGATGCAATCTATGTATCTCCACCCTGTTAATACATCCGAAATATATACTGTGATACAGAATTTACGAAACTGCGCAAGCGGTCAGGATGGAATCCCAGCAAAGGTATTAAAATTCGTTGCAACCGAGATCATGGAACCACTGGAATATTTAATCAACCTCTCCTTCAAAACCGGCGTTTTTCCCACAGCTCTAAAAATATCGAAAATCCACCCTATATTTAAAAAAGGAGCAACTACAAGTAAGGAAAACTACCGCCCCATTGCACTATCAGACGTAATATCTAAAATTTTGGAAAAGACATTTATTATAAGATTAAACAACTACATAGAAAAGTTCCAACTATTAAATAAAGCACAGCATGGTTTTCGTAAAAATTGTTCCACAGAAACTGCCAGTGTTGCTCTGATTGAAAATATCTCAAGAAATATAGATTTGGGAAAGTGCGTAGCAACTGTCTTTTATGATTTCTCCCGTGCCTTCGACACAATCGACAGCAAATTTGTTCGTGACAAACTGTATTTTCTTGGCATACGTGGCCCTCCCTTAGATCTCATAGAATCTTTTCTAACTGACCGTAAAATGTTCGTGCAAATTAGTGAAATAAAATCTAAAATGTGCAACTCAAACAAGGGGATTGTGCAAGGTTCGACGCTAGGCCCTCTACTTTTCCTACTATATATAAACGACTTGAGTGAACATGTTAGTGACGGATATATTATTAACTTTGCCGACGATACAGCGATCGTTGTCTGCGCCGAAAACGAAATTGAACTTTTAGCTAAAATTAATCAAACAAACAGTGAAATTAGCGACTGGTGCAATAGAAACAATCTTCTATTAAATATTAATAAAACGACTACAATACAATTTTATAATAAAAAACCGCCAGCTAATAACTTAGGGAACAACTCAGTATCTGTGAAATATCTAGGAAGTTTTATCGACGAACAGCTAACATGGGCCCAACACACCAGTCATGTGACTTCTAAATTGAATAGGGCGTACTATGCAATCCTAAAGCTAAAATATAAATTTAACCAAAAGACGCTATTAAACTTATACTTTGCATTAGTATATTCGCACATATCTTATAATATAATAACATGGGGTGGATCTGACATATCAAGAATCTTTGTTGCCCAAAAGAAGATTCTACGGTTAATCTTCGGGCTGAAAAGCAACGAATCTTGTCGAAATATATTTAAAGAAAAGAACTTACTAACTACAATAAGCATTTATATATATAAATGTGCCATGTACGTTTTTAAAAACCATAAACAGTTTATCACAAATCGGAATGTACATAATTATCCAACAAGATACCACTCAAATATTAGAACAACACCTCACCAAACAAAACTTTATGAAAAGACGGCAATGTACTCATGTGCAACAGTATTTAATAAGCTCCCTAGATATATCACCGATACTTCTGATATAAAAACATTCAAAGCCAAACTAAAAACCTATCTAATCGAACATTGTTTCTACACGTTTTCTGAATTTATTAATAGTAGTTAACCATTGAACGCGCGATGGAAATTAAAATTAATTATATTTTAAAACTAAATCTACTCTGGTTTGTTGATTGTACTAAGTGTATTATTTTATATATTGACCTCCTTTGTTATATTATTATTTAACTGTATTTTAATTATAATGTAGATATTGCTTTTATATGTTAATTTTTATATAATTGTTGACGCTCACATCCACTTCATATGTATATATATATATATATATATATATATATATATATATATATATATGTATATTTTCTATATGTAAATGGTGGCTACGTGAAATAAATATGATATGATATGATAATAAAATATCAACTATTTGCAAAAAGTAGGTTTTTATTTGTAATTTTTTGTTAATTGGAAAAGTATCCAAAAAAAAGTTAGGACCATTTCTTCTTCGTAAAAATTTCTCAACTTCTATAGGAAATTTTCTTCAAATATTTCTTTCCTTCTATAGGAAAGTTTCAATTGTTTTTTTAATAAATTAAAACTAAGCAGATATTCATTTTTTCATTTGTGGTTTATTGTAACTTAGAAAAAGAATTTTAACTGTTTTTTTTTAAATAAAATATTTAATGATTGATTTCAATTTTTGGTACATTTCAAACTACTTCAAATAATTTAAAGAAAAATAATTCCTAGTTTCTTTATCAAATTTTTAGTTTAATTTAATTTATTTATTTATTTCCTGGTACTTTATCAGACTTGCTTTTCAAAAATAATTTGAAATACATAAAACAGTAAACAAAACCGTACAAATAATTTCGTCAGCTGAAAGGCGAAGTTCACTCTTGAAGAATGTTCTTCCACTCTAACCTGTCGGCCCTCGCCTTCACTGCGTCATTATAGATTAACTTAGCTTTAGATACATATATTTTAAAGCAATACATGCATATTTCTTCTAATAAATGGGTAAATTTAGAAAATACTGTCACATTGTCAATTTTTCTTTAATAAAATATTAATTGTTTTAAGAAAGTTCTCAAGTTTCAACTATTTCTTCATCTTCTTCAAAAAAACAAAATCTTGATCTCTACTAGAAATTTCATTTAATATTTCATAAAATAAAAACTATTTTAAGATAGTTTTCAACTCTTTTTAATTTTTTTGCTTTAAAAACCTTATTTTTTTCTTCGAAAAAAAAATATATCCGTAAGAAAGTTTAAGAAGTTAGAAAATTTTCAATTTTTGATGTGAAATTTTAAACGGTTTAAAAATTTACTTTACAAAGAGAGTAAGCCTTTTGCTTACTCTCTTTGTAAAGTAAATTTTTCAAAATTTTATTTATTTATTTTTTGTTATTTTTGTTAAATTAAACTATTTTAAGAAAGTTTTCTACTCTATTTAAAGTAGTTTTTTATTTGTTATATTTTTGTAGATTTGAACTGCTTCAAAATGCTTTAAATTTCTTCGAGCAAATTTATTTCCGTAAGTAATTTGCAATTGATTTTTTAAACATTTAAAATTATGTAGGAATTTCTTCATCTCTTTTTAAAGCAATTATTAAATTTGTACATTTATAAATTTCAAACTGCTTAAATGATTTTAAAACAAAAATTCTTTATTTTTATGTTAAGTTTTCATTACGTTCTTTATTAATATTTAAATTGTTTAAGAACTTTTTTCTTCGACAAAGTCCTTAATTTTTAATTTCTGTTGTTTTTTTTTGTAATATTTTAAATGGTTTAAGAAAGTTTTCAACTCTTTTATGAAGAAGATTTTCATTTGTTGTTTTTTTTAGTAAAATCACTGCTAAAAAATATTTTAAGAAAAAAAAAATGAAAAGAAAAAATATATAAAATTTTCAAATGTTTTTTTAATAAAGTTTTAAGTTTTCAAATATATATTTCAACTCTTTTTTAAAATAGATTTTTAAAAGTTTTTTTTTGTTTATTTAAAATTGTTTCAAAAGGTTAAAACTTTTTCTTAATAGAAAAAAAAAAAAACAAATTCTTTATTTCTACAATAAATGTGTTTGTTTTTATTTTATAAAACTATTTAAAGAACCTTTCCAACGCCTCAGGAAACTTTCAAGGAAAAGATTTTTTTGATAATATATGAAAATTTCAATTGTTTTTCATTTTAATAGTTTTTTTTTTAAAGCTTATTCTTTCTTAAAGTAGATTATTATAATTATTATTATTATTATATGTTTAAAAGAAACATTTTTCTTCTTGAAAAGACAAATATTTTAAGTTGTACAAATTTTCATTTGTTATATTCTCAAAAAATTCTTCATAAAAACTTTTCTTATCGCTATAGAAAAATTCAATTGTGTTTTAATAAAATTTTATCTTTTTAATATTATTCTTACGTCAATTTAAAAGAAGATATTTATTTTCCTTCTTTGTTAATTTGAAATTGTTTAAAAATCCTTCATGAAAAATGTATTTATATGTATATATGAAATTTCTATTTAATTTTTATATAAAATTTCAACTATTTAAATAAACTTTTTCATTCTATTTTAAAAGATATGTTTATGTGTTTTTATTCATTTCAAATTTTAAAATAAATTTTCAAACTTACTGCAAGATATTTTTTGATGTTTTTTATAATAAAATTTTAACTATTTCGGTTTTCAACTTCTTATTGAACAAAACTGTTATTTAAAAAGTTTAAACTTCCTCTTCTTCGAAAAACATTGCTTTATTTTAATAGAATATTTTCAGATTCTTTATAACATTTTAAATGGTTTATGAAAGTCTTAATTTTTTATAGTTGATATCATAGTTTTTGTTTTGTATCAAGAGTTTTCAAGTAAATAATGCTTCTATTTCCATATCAAATTTTTCAATTGATTTTAAAATAAAATTTCAAATTTAAAAAAAAATCAACAGTTTTTTTATAGTTTCAAACTGGTTATAAAAAAAATCAACTTTTTCTTCTAAGAAAAAAAATAAAATTTACTTCTAAAAGAGATTTACATTTGTTGTTTTTATTTAAAGAAATTTCAACTATTTTTAAAAAGCTTCTAAATGTTCTTTTAAGTAGATTTTATTTGTAAATTTAAACTCTTTAAGAAAAATGTTAAACACTTTTTTCTCTAATAAACAATCCATTATACAAATGAAACATGGTTATGATAATTTTTATTAAAAAAGAAATTTGTTTCAGTATAAATAATAACCTTGGTATAATTATTATATTGATATGTTTAGTTATTAGATAAGAGATTTTGAGGTTTATCAAACCATTTTTACAGTATAGCAGGTCCTGAAGGGATGCTTGTTGCATTTACTTGCATGAAACAACATATGTCGTTTGTGATCATCTGCACCTGATGCATAAATATTTGTCAACTTCTCTTCATTCAAAATGACCTTGTTCTTGCTGAGTTTCCTAAGTTCACTTGAATTTGTTGTAGGAATGTATCCTTTAAACAATTTCTAGAGAATATGGAAGGTTTAACTAAGCAACAATAAAAAAATGAAGTAGACTTTTCTAGGAGTAGATATACCTACATTTACATGAAAGTGACAAGCTTTTGAAAAACAATAAAAATGATCCAATTGTTAAAAGTATTGTCAGTGGCGATGAGAAATGGATAGATTACGACAACTTCGTTTGAAAACGATCAAGTTGAAAACTCGGTGAACAAGCTGCAACCACTTCGAAAGCAATGATCCATCATAAAAAAGTTGTGCTCCCAATTTGGTGGGATTACAAAGGTGTCGAGTATTTTGAGCTGGTATCACAAAACAAAATCATCAATATGGCTGTGTACTGTTACCAATTGGACAAATTGAATGAAGCCATCAATAAAAAACGGACAGAATTGGCAAATCATAAGGGTGTTGTGCTACACCATGACAACGCAAGTTTAATGAGGTATTATACCAGAAGTTGCTGGGGTTTGATTCACCATCCTCCATACTCACCAAATCATGCGCTCTCTGACTACTATTTGTTTCGATCTTTGCAAAATTCTTTGAATGGTAAAACAATTCAATTTAGACAATTGTGTCAAACAGCACTTGCTTCATTTTTGTGTTGAGAAAGGCCAGAAGTTTTTTGAGGGTGATAACATGATGTTACTCGAAAGATGACAAAAAGTTGTCAATACATAATTGAATAAAATTATTTTTTTTCTATAAAACGTCGCTTTTGATTCAATCATTGGTGTAATGCTTGTAGCAAACATATTTAGGTTATACTATATGTACAAAATATTGCCAAGACATGTTTTGTTTAAGAATGAATACCGAAAATAGAATATTTATTGGTGTGACATGCAAAAACTTGTTTGAGGTTGCCAAATTAGTCCAATGATTTAGTTATATTATTAAAATGAAAACACACAAACGTAAGAATTGCATTTATAGATTGAATTATTCGGACGCGGATTAATTTTACAGCGCTGTTAATCCTCGGCGATGGCTTGTTTTGATATTCGGTGATATTTACGAGTTAATCATTGTGAATATCAGCTGGATTTATGGCGCCCGATGATAAATAATTCGAGCCAAGTCTCCGCGCATATACAAGAACCATCAATTCTATTTCCGTAGGAGCGACACGTCGCGTTAATTTTATTTCGAAACAGTGGTGGAACGTATAAAAGAAGCGCCCTCGCAGAAGTAGCATTCCTCGGCAAAGTAAACATAAATAATAGTTTTTAAATGAGACAGGACGTTTCACACACAGTGCGCGTGTGTGGCGCGACACATGATGTGCTTGTCGAGTGACGGATTACCAGAGGGACTGCCTACATCACACACATTTCACAACAGACATCAGACATCGGGAGATTGTGCTCCTGTGAGGAAACGGCTAATGAGCTGCCGGATTCCCTTATTTCACCTATAAATCACTCCGCTGGTTAAGACACTCGGGTGTTCTTCTCGCTACGCCGCGACGTCTTCTTCTATTTTTAATTAATTCAACAAACTGACGTAACAATTTATCCGTGAAATTCACAAGATGATACTAAGGGCTAGTTAAGTAATCGAGCACATCTGTTCTGGCCATTGTTCGCTTTAATGCCGCGTAATTACTCATGTATATATGGCACATCAATAGAGGGGTAAAGGAAAAACAAACACGGGACGGGACACCCGGGGTGGGCCAATTATCTGCTCACGGGGAGTGACAGCACCCGATGGAGTATGCGAGGAATGCGACTCCCTGGGATGCCATGATACATGGAACTGACAGTGTAACTTCTCCAGATGACGTCGAGATAGCCGGATCAGTAGTGTATCCATGTAAAACAAGGGATATTATTCATTCCGTATTATTCTCCTCTCTTACAGATCACCAAGCTGAAGATCGACAGCAACCCGTTCGCCAAGGGTTTTCGTGACTCCTCGAGGTTGACCGAGTTCGAAAGGTAAGTTAGCTTATTAACACGCTTAACTCCCTTTCTAAAGCTTTGTGAGTTACAGGGAGACCATGGAGTCCATGCTCGCCGAACAACAGTATCTAAGATCACCCTTAAGACCCTTTGCTGATATGGACACGCATAATAATAACCTATCACTGGAGGAGAAAGCGATTTTAGCGGCGCGATCACAACTATTTCTACGTGCAGCGGCTGCAGCCGCTGGTCCTTACGGTCCGCTCATGGGAGGACTGTACGGTGCCAGCGGATCCCAAACCAACCCCGTACCCCCTGGAGTACTATGGAACCAATGGGCATGTTTAGGTCCATCGTTACTAGCAGCGCAACATCAGCACCAACTCGCCGTCGCCGCTGCTGGAAGTTCACAACTATCCCCCATATCACCCCTAGCGCGACCCCTAGCCCAACACAGATACTCCCCATACGCGCCACCCCAGAGATCATCCCCGGACACAAGCTTACGCGAAGGCCATGAGTCCCCCAACAGTCCTTCTTAGGACCAACTATAATCTTGTGATATCCGCATTTTATGCTTCATGTTGGAGTACTACTGAGCATCAGAAAAAATAAAATTAAAAAAATCTCATTTAGTCATTTTGAAATTATTTTCGTACTCTCAATAAAATAATAATAATAATAATAAAATCAATCCAAAAAATCAAATTCCGAAATGTACAATATTTTGTAAATAATGAAAATAATTTATTGAAACAGTCCGCGTCCCGAACGGATTATTAAGTAGTTGAATCCTCGCATTAATTTAACGTTGTATGTATTTTATTTTCCTGTTTGGTTGAGCTGCTTATAAAGTCTACTGTAATTTATGAGTAACTAGTTGTCAAAAGAAGCAACAACATAGCGTGTATATTGTAAAACAACAAAAAAAATGGTATATAATAAATATTCTCGAAGGAATTTAGATGTTTCATTCGTTTCTCCCAGTTTATAATTTATTATATGTAGAGTATTTCTGATAGGTTTTTTAAAAATAGAACAGGTAAAATCAATTAAGGTGTAGTTTTCTATATAAAACTTTAAATTATTTAAAATATGTATTATACATAATAATTTGAATAATAAATTCACACATATTAGTAATTAATCATCACCATATGGACTTCTCAATAAAAAAACTACTTTTTAGGTTATCGAATTTATTTGAACGGGTTTTATATACACATATATTTAGTACTTGCAACTGAATGCATCTATCAAGTTAATGTTTTGCTTTATTAATATACATATAAAATAGATTTATTAATAAAATACCTATTCAAAAACAAGACGGATAATTTTTTAATACTAATTTAAAGGTAATTGATTAGATGATTTTGATAGTAAATTTTAATTACATATTAATCTATTTATTTTTGGAATCCTCTCGCAATACATTTTATTTACTAATTTAAATCAACCTGGCTTACTTTCTTATCAAGAAATATTTTCAAAATACATATTTTTGAATTTGTTAATATTCTTTATATCTTAATAAAGTCTCAACTTCGTTCTAGTTGGTTTTTGGTAAAAAATATGCGGATGAATCTTTGCTACAGATTTGGGAAAGGGCTGCGAAAACCTCCAGAAACCTTCTTCTTATTTTTCTTGAATAAGTTTCTCACTTATCTCTTGGTAAAACATTATTAGGTAAAGACTTGATCAACTCTTGATTTATTTCACTGATTATTTTATAATGCTCTTGATAATACTGTAACAAGCGAAACTAGTCGAGTAAATTCTTTACCTTATTTCTATTAAAAAAATCAAAATACTTATTATTTAAATCATGATTATGGTTTCGACTGCTACTACATAGTTATCCATTTAATGCTTATATGTTTTATTTGTTATTATTTAGGGAAAAATTATTATTTGCATTTTAATTAACTTTACTACAGGGTTGAGGAAGTGCTTCGAAACCCACCAGACAATTCGGTTTTGTTGTATTGATGCAAATTATAATTAAGAAATAATTTTTAGCATTCCAAAACTAGCAAAGGACATTAGCAAATCAAAATAATTCACGTGATGGGTAAGATAAGTTATTAACAGTAATATTAAAAATTTATATAGTGGATAGTCACCAGCAAATGGCCTTAACTAGAGATAAAATTATTGCATCCAGTTTCGTAAATTTTAATAAAATTTTACCAAAAACTTTCCTTCGATAACTCAGCCATCATTATTTATATAACAAACGAAATATATATTTATGTTCATGTTTATAGTTGATCTGTTCAACGGCTATCGACCGGTGGTCTTTCAGCCCCTATGTTTATATTTATTAGAGTTTAGCTTCCTTTCCAAAAAATACAAATGAAATGTACAAACATTTTTGGATGAAGCTGGGCGGAGTTCATGCAGCTGCGGTGATCTTCCTTCAACTGGTAGGCAGTAAGAGTTCCTCTTTCTCTCTATTTACTATTAATATTTAAATATATTATTATCAGCCTTAATTTACGTTAATTTTTCATCGTTTTAGAAATGGGATTATAATTGCCAAAAATGACATTCAATGTAGTAAAGACTTTAAATAAATTCACAGACTATCCTAAATTCTGGAATTGAGTAGATTCGATATATTTATATTTTGATTTATATGTTTATAACATAGAAGAATATTTTGGTAAAACCTAAATTATTAGAAAACTATATCATTGAGATGGCATTTTTTATCTGATAATTTTTTACCCGAAGAATTAAAAATTACAAAGTAAAACTCCGCTTTCCTGTGTTCATCTGAGTTACTTTGATGAGATCCAAAATATATCGAAACCCGTTCGTGACTGTAGTTGACAGGAATCAATAATAAATATTTAATAATAATGTATATTATTATTGCAATCATTGTCAATTTTAACAGTTTCCTAAAACACAACTGCACTACCCTAATGACTGGCCCGTAGTTTTTGTTGAAATGTAAGTAATAATTGAAGTATCAACTGTTTAAACTGCTGCACATTGAATATTATCAACCATTTTGTGGTAAGTAACTCTTTTTAGTATTAAAAACAAGAGAAAATGAAGATATCAACATCTACAAGTCCTGAAAATCTCATAATTTAACAGAATTTGGTAAGTATTTACAAGAGTAAGTATAGTAAACATCTTAAAAATATTGATGTTGAAAAATGTATATAAGGTGTAAAAAGAAATCCATTAGTTTTCCAATAGATGGCTTCAGTTATCTATATCTCGCGTTGTATAAAGCCGTTCGGGTGCCACTAGACGACTTTACAGTACTAAAAACACTGTTTTATGATTAGTTGACTATCGATCGATTGAATATCGACAAAATCATGGAAATTTTTGAGTAAGCCCTGTTTCAATTGCCCAAAAAGCTAAAGATTGCACAAAAATCCGATTGGAACTATTCAAATTAGGCTGGATACAAAAAGAAGCTTTATGTATGGGTGCCATGGGTGCCGAAAACGATCGTGCTCGAATCGCGGTGAGCCAAGTCAGGATTGACGGCTAGGATGGTTTTGCTGTCTATTTGATGGGATTAGCAGGGAATCATTATCTATTAGGAGCTCTTAACTCCTAACTACTGTCAACAATTGCACCTTCTGAAAAAAGCAATCGCCCAGAAGCGGCCTGCTTTGGCCATTAGGAGAGGAATTGTGTTCCATCAGGACAACGTCAGGCCACACATCGATAGTCACTAGCTAGAAGCTTCGGAATGTTGGTTGGCAGGTTCTTATACATCTATCTTATAGGCCGGACCTGACACCAAGTAATTACCATCTGATGTTGTTCATAACGAACAATTTTGCTGGTGAAAAATTCGCTTCAAGAGAGGCTTGTAAAAATCGTCTCTTTCAATTTTACAATAGAGGCATAATGAAATTAACTTCAAAATGACAACAAGTTATCGAACAAAACGGTGCATTTCTGACCTAAATCGGATCATCCAACTATGGTAATTAAAGCCTTCAATTTCTTGCAAAAATAATGGATTTCTTTTTACTACAACTTATAGCTATAAATACGTGATTTTGGAAATTTCACTATGTGATACATTTAATATTTTTATAACTTTAAGAATACAAGTAAACTTTGTTAATATCACAAACTCTATTTTTTTTTGTCTATAGTTTCGACACAATTTAGCTGGTCATTATGAATCTAGTACCTAAAATGTAAATTCTTAGATTACCTATAAAAAATTCAATTGTTTAAACCTGACCTTGACCACGTTTGACAAACGTCAAAAGCATCTTAATATTAAAATTGGTATTCAACCAACCCCTGTAAATTCCTGAGACAAATCAATTTCCTTTGTAGCCTAATCTAATTTCAAAGAGCGCGTCACTTAGGCGACAGAATTCTTAAGTCGCGTATTTTGCAGATGTTTTGACTAAAAATTACCTATGGTCTGATTTCGGTTTAGCTACGAAAACAATTTCCGAGGTGTCTTTATTAGGAGTTAGATACTACCTTAACAAAGAGATGCCCACTATAGATTTCTCCTCCTCAAAAAAATATATGTTTAGACAAAATCATGAAAACTGAATGATCTTAAAGAAGCATTTTAAATATTATAAAATCATTTTAATGTCCAGTTTATTTCATTTTATTATGATATGTGGTCTTCGTCTGAATAGAATCGTATCAAATATCTCCAATTAAATTTTTATCAAGACTTTTAATTTTACTCGTAGTACATTCGCTACTGAAATGTAAACTGGAGCTATTATTATATTTTCAAGAGGTTTGATATTTAATATAAGAGTTGATTGTTTAGTAACTTAAGAAGTAGTTCAAATAAAACAGTTAAAAATCATTCTTCGCTACTTTAAAAATAGCAAAGGAAGGTTACAAAGTGTTTTAATCAAGTTAGTATCATCTTCACGTAATTCAATTAATCCAAAAGTAGAAGAAGTAGTAATAAAATATATAAGTCCTTTGTAGAAAATTCACTAATAAATAGAAAAAACACGAAAATATTTTCGTAAAATCTACAACAAATGAGTCTTATTAAGACTACAAAAACAAATCACTTTTGAAACAACTTCTCTAGCTAGAAAAAAAGTTATAGGAAGTTCAAACCCCTTCGTGACTTTTGGCGCACCCTGTCTGATGATTGGACAAGGTAGCAATGTTAAGAGAACGAATCAGAACGGGACTGCTGACAAAGAGTGAGATAACCAAAGCAATCTGAATAAGTGCGAACAACGACAGTTATAAATTGATCGATTCGAATCTAACTAAATACCTAGAGAAAACACCAAAACCAAAATCATGTAGTCAAACTAAGCAATAGTTAATTCCATGCGAAAAGTTCTCTAAATGCTATAAGCTCTATAAAAGTCTACTTAAAATACACAAACCCAACAGACCACTCTGATTCATCTTTAATTCTTTCGACTCGCCCAAACAAAAATTTGATACATTTTCAGCCATATAACTTCAACCCACTACCAAATAAACCAGATCCTATGTCAAAAACTCATCACACATTCTGGACCTCATAAAACTGATATAATTATCTAAGACAGATATTCTTAGTTTTGACATCAATTAAATCCATATTTATCCAAATTCCAATTCACAAATCAATCGAGTTTTTTAGTTTTTTTTCTCTAGCTAGAGAAGTAGTTGTTTCAAAAGTGATTTGTTTTTGTAGTCTTAATAAGACTCATTTGTTGTAAATTTTACGAAAATATTTTCGTGTTTTTTCTATTTATTAAGAAGTAGTATCTGATACATCTATTTAAGGTATTAATAAAATACTGACAGCGGTGGGATTCGAACCCACGCCCTTTCGGACTGGTGCCTAAAACCAGCGCCTTAGACCGCTCGGCCACGCTGCCTTTCTTCTAAAAATATTATGTATACAGTAACACATACAGACACGTCAGAATTAATTAAATATACTTTAAGACTTAAATTGTAAAATTAAAAATAGATTGAAAATTTAAATGAAAAATTCACTCAGGCTATAAAATGCATTTTCGATAAGGAATGCGTGTAAAGTTTTTTTTTAAATACTTTCAAGTTAACTGCAAATTTTATTTCATCTGGTAGGTGGTTGAAGATGTTTGCACCTAGTACTGGGGAAGAAATCTTAGTGACATTCAACGTGTATTGATTGATGTAAATATTTGTTTTATTTCTAGTGTCGTGGTTGTGTATTTGTTGGAAGATAGCAAAGTGAGATTTATTTGTATATATGTATTGACCCAATTCATAAATCAATAGACACGGCAGTGTAAGTAAACCATTTTTGTACTTTGCAAGACGTCATTCAATCAATTGTTGCCATGCACCTGATAATTCTTTTTTGAAAATTAGAAGTAAAACTCTTGATATGTTCCATTACACTATTTTCAGATAACTGACACGTGTTTAGCTCCTTGCGTATTATTATCAAAGTTAAAACTGTTTTAACTTTGATACTGACACGTGTTTAGGTCCTTGTGTATCATTATCAAAGTTAAAACTGTTTTTACTTTGATAATGATCCGCAAGGACCGAAACACGTGTCAGTTATCTGGAAATAAAGTAATGGAATATAACAAGAGTTTTACTTCTCCCAATTTGAAAATTTGGTTCCATCGAGAGAGCAACAGAACAAGTATCAATTCTTCTTTGAGCTACAAAGACAGATCACCAGGATTTTGATGTTCCTCAAAAACATATCCCATATTTAAATTTTGACTGTATCATGGCATGATAATAAATTATTAGTTTATATGAGTTTCAAGTAAGTATCGCTTTAGGGGTCTAAATGTATAACAATATTTGTTTAGCGTTGAGGCAAGGGACTTGCAACGAACACCCCAGTCAAGGTGTTCATCTAGAACAATTCCAAGGAATTGAATAAAACACGATAACTTTGTATAACTTGAAAACTTTTTACTCCTGGAACGGTGGTTCCCCGGCGGCACTCTTTGTAAATACTACTTCGCCGGGGCGTTCTTTCTTTATATTACTGCTGTGTGATCTTGACCTAAGACTCATACGTGGTGCGAAGATTTTTGATGTCAGCCACCCCTGCGTACAAGCAAAAAATTTATAACATATTCGGGAATCGAACCTGTGTAGTTTCTCTGGTTGAGAGGTGTTGCGCGGTCTGTTCCGTTGAGCTAGTAGTCGACCAGTCCAAAAATTCCCTCTACCAACACATTCTTTCCCTTTACTGCTTGCGCAGAAATCCTAACCTAATCCGAAAATACAAAAACCCCTCATTCACAACATTCGAATTCATCGCATCATATCATCCATCATCATCATCATTACCCTCAGAGACAGATTGACGAGACATATAACGACTGACAAATCCGGGCTAAAAGACTGGTCGATAGACATTTAACAGACTAACGTACTAATATTATGTATCATACATTATTATATTTATTGTTGTTGTACTTTTGTTTATTAATAAAGATGTTGTATGTATATAGCTTTGAACTATCTTCAAAAGTGATGGTGTTAATGAAAATTGAAAAACACCTACAAATTCTAGAAAATTACCCCATCTTCTCCTAAAAATAAAATTTATGAAACCGATTTCCCACCTTCTCACACCTGCAAATACCTAGGAATCCTATTTGATTATAAACTACCCTTCCGATCTCGAGGCTGGCGAGTTCATCATTCAGGTTGGATTTGTCTGATAGTCAGAAAGAGCGGGTTAAAAGAGTGTTTTGCCATAGAACGAAGTTGGGGAGGCTGAAGAATTTATGTATCTGTTTGTATAAGTTGCTTCTCTATAACACCGTATATCCGTCGAGAGTTCCGTCAGATTGATTAGTATGCCAAGGAATTGTTCTGGTATAATTCTATTGCAAATTTAATTTTAGAATAGATATTGTTTCAGTGCTCGAAGAAATTACTGAGCTTGTCTTTACTGTGGTCCAAATAACGAAGGTGTCTTTAACATGATGTAGCCATAGGAACGAAGCTTAAGGGGCTGATTCTAGTGCGATATTCTCGAAATCCTCCATAGACAAATTGGTGATAATAGGCCTAAGAGGAGATCATATTTTTGCTCCTTTAATTGGTTTATAGGGGTTTTCATTGAACGTGAAAAAATTGTTTATCATGCAGTGTATAATAAGTTCTGTTGGTGTAATAGGCTGTTGATACTTAGTTTATAAAAACTCGATTGATTTGTGAATTGGAATTTGGATAAATATGGATTTAATTGATGTCAAAACTAAAAATACATATCTGTCTTACATAATTATATCGGTTTTATTAGGTCGAGGATGTGTGATGAGTTTTTGACATAGGATATGGCTTATTTGGTAGTGGGTTGAAGTTATCTGCCTAAAAATTTAGCCAATTTTTGTTTGGGCGAGTCGATAGAATTAAAGATGAGTCAGAGTGGTCTGTTGGGTTTGTGTATTTTAAGTAGACTTATATAGAGCTTATAGCATTTGGAGAACTTTTCGCATGGAATTAACGATTGCTTAGTTTGACTACATGATTTTGGTTTTGGTGTTTTCTCTAGGTATTTAGTTAGATTTGAATCGATCAATTTATAACTGTCGTTGTTCGCACTTACTCAGATTGCCTTTGTTATCTCACTCTTTGTCATCAGTCCCGTTCTGATTCGTTCTCTTACAATTGCTCTCTTGTCCATTCATCACACAGTGTGGCCCAAACGCCACGAAGGGGTTTGAACTTTCTATAACTTGGGAAGTCCCATTTTTCTTTTTTTCCAGAAATTGCACTCGGTAAGTGTGAAAAATTACCATGGAAAATACAACACGTTACAACGCACCATAATCATTCAGTTTTACTTTGTGAACCAACATTCAATTATAAAAATGCAGCGAGCATATCGTCCTCATTTTAACGTTAAAGATGCACCGTCGAAGGTCGCTTATTGGATCATTTTGAGCAACAAGGTTCGGTAGGTTACCTTCCACGTATCAGAAGACCACGAATAGCTAGGGCAGAAGAAAATATGGATCTTGTGAGGGGCAGCATTGATCAACTCAGAGGCGAGCTACTCAACTTAACATCAGTCGAACCTCACTACACGGTTTACATTTTTATGCGTACAAAATTTAAATTAGGAGGAATTAGGAATTAAAACCTGTGGGTAATCACGATGGCTGACTTCAACAATTGACAAGAGAGGAAAACCACTTTATGGATCG
Organism: Ontholestes murinus; assembly: GCA_963969525.1. NCBI lineage: Eukaryota > Metazoa > Arthropoda > Insecta > Coleoptera > Staphylinidae > Ontholestes > Ontholestes murinus. The sequence continues at coordinate 22,918,329 of OZ018391.1, forward strand.
TCTGATTATGTCCGGCGAAGCTCATTTCCACCTAATTGTAATGGTTAATAAGAAAACCTGCAGATTCTGGACAACTTAAAATACTAGAGTGGTATCCCAACATGATTTACGTCCTGTTAAATGCACAATTTGGTGTGGAGTAACATCACGAGACATAATCGTACCGTTTTTTTTCCAAAATGACAATGGTAAAGCAGTGACCGTAAATGGAGAACGATATAGAGCCATGCTTCAAAATTTTGTGATACCTGTAGTGGAATAAAGATCAAGAATGTGGTTTCAGCAAGATGGCGCTACTTGCTATACAGCTGAAGCCATATTGGAAATTGTAAGAGTCGTTTTTGGTGGCAGTGGATTATCCGTCGCGATCTCCGGACCTCACGGCATGGATTTTTTTTGGATACCTAAAAGGAAAAGTTGTCGCAAATAAACATCACACAATTCCACAAATTGAAAATATTCGTGTCGAAATTCTGGTTATAGAGCTGGAAACGTTAAGAGCTGTAATAAACCATGCAATCGAAAGAACTCATTTGTGCCAATTGGAAAAGGGAAGACATTTCATATATGCTCTATTTCGAATTTAGTATAAAAAACTCCAAGATTTGTTCTTTCTTTTATGCTTCGGATTAATAAAAAAATTAAAAACCAAATATTTAGTGCCAAGTGGAAAATGGAAGACATTTCATAGATGCTCTATTTCAAACTTAGTATAAAAAACTCCAAGATTTGTTCTTTCTTTTATACTTTGGATTAATAAAAAAATTAAAAACCAAATATTTAGCGACAGATTTGAGCCACCCTTTATATGATATCATCTAAAAGGATCGTGCGGGGAGTAACTGCAAAATCATTGCCTTTTGATAAAACGTCGAAAAAATTGAAAACGGTTTTACGGTGCTGAGTATTAGATAATCGTTGAAGAGAACTGGCGGTGTTAATTTTTCATATTCCTTTCTAGCTTGTCGGTGGACAGTGATTTAATGGTTTTAGTTGGGAATTGGAAGAATTGTTCACAAAGTGTCCAAAATGTAGAGTGAATTTTGTTAGAGAGTAAAAGGTGAATTGTGAAGAGTTGCTTGTGGAGGAAACTGGCTCTACTAGTTTTTATTATTTCTTGTCTGGCTTTTCAGAGGACAGTGATATAGTAGTTTTAGTTTATAATTGGAATAGTTGGTCACAAAGTGTTCAACGTGTAGAGTAAATTTTGTTAAAGAGTATGGGGTGAAGTGTGAGGAGTTTCTCGTCCGATTAGGCTAAGAGTTATTGTTTTCTCTGAATTGCTTCTCTAGTAGTGCTCGGTTGGTTTTGTTTAGGATGGATCGCGTTTATTTCGAGTGGTTATAATACCGTAATTTGTTAAAACTAGGAAGGATGTTGTTGTTACATCATCTTGTTTTGAAAATGTAAGTCACACATTAATTTAGCACGTTTATTGCTTAATTGTTGGTAATTTTAATTGTCCTCGCGAAGTTGATGATGTTGGTATGATAAGTTATGTTTGTTTATTGTAACAATTCGATTTAAATAATTGAATTTGCCACAAAAAGGAAACCGCCAACATTGAAGATATTAATAACTCAAGAGGACCAATGTGACTTTGTCGAAACTTTGCAAATCGGTTTTATTCAGAACCACTAAAACTATTACAATAAACTGAAACGAATTTTGTACACTTAGAATAAGAGTTTGATAATTTCCACGTTAAGATTTTGTGAAGTTAACAGAAATAATTTTATTGTTTGAGAATGCGATATAATTATGCAATTATATTAATGAATTTTGAGACTATAGCATTTTGATTTTTGCAATAAACATGAGTTAGAAGTTATTGTTTTCTATATTTATAATCACTTTGAAAATTTCAATTATTTATTTTGGTTGATAGATAAGGCGTTGAGGTGTTGAAAATCCATATTCATTTGTATATTAAAGTTGTAAATAACTAAGATTTTCAAAAATGTGTGTTTATTTTCACTACAATTGTTTCGCAAATTTATTGCTTCTTCAGGTGAATTGTAAACTTTCATTCACCTGAAGAAGCAATAAATTTGCGAAACAATTGTAGTGAAAATAAACACACATTTTTGAAAATCTTAGTTATTTACAACTTCAATATACAAATAAATTATTTATGATATGTTTGTAATTTTTCTACGATTTCTGAAATTTATTAAGGGTTTAGCAAAAAATTGCAATTATCTTTGATAATAAATATTTGAGTAGATTTAACAATTTTGGGTTTAAGCTTTACAATCAAGTTTTTATATCTAATCCTTAAGTCGTTTCTAAAATTTAGGTTTGAAATGAAGAGTTGCTCGTGGAGTAAACTGGCAATGCTAGATTTTAGTATTTCTTGCCTAGCTTCTCAGAGGACAGTGATTTAGTAGTTAGAGTTTTGAATTGGAATGTCTGGTCACAAAGTGTTTAACGTGTGGAGTGAATTTTGTTAAAGAGAAGAAGGTGAAGTGTGAGGATGTATAATTGATTATCGAATTGTATCTTAAAAACTTCTTTTAAAATTAATTTATTTGTTATCAGTAAATTTCAACTCTTCTTTTTAATAAAATCGTAAGATTTTATTCATTGTCAGAAAATTCCAACATTCCTACCAAGTAAAAACATAAAGTTATATTTCGAATTATTGATAAAATTTGGGTCATTGTAGCTGTTTTTTTGATACATGATATCACAAGTTCTCTACTTAAAATATAAAGGTAAGAACTTGAGATACTACTAAAGAATTGATTCATGCTGAAAATTCACATTTGTGTATTTTAAAGATTTTGAAGAACAAAATTGATTAAAAGAAACCTAAATATAAAAATATACAAAATCTTTTAGAAGTATACATGGTAATGTCTTATTACTGGATGTGCAGGTTTTCGACTTCAACTCTACGGTATGAAGAATTTATTTCTATATAATAGGGTACATTCGCAGCAGAGTAGTTTACAAACAATATCTGCTGGATTCAAATAAATTTTGTTAAATTTAGAAACGCCTAGTGTATCAGGTGGAATGTAAAAATATTACATTGTTGCGGATTCACGAATGAATCTACATTCCTCAACACCCATTCATCCATCCAACCATCCATCCATCCATCCATCCTCCCTCCTTGACGATGATTTAGTGAGTGTATCACATGTTGAGGGGCCCGAAGAAATGTGCAGGTCATTAACATAATTCGGAACAGTTTGGGTGGCCCAAATAAAATTAGCGGGAGGAGGCTTTCCACGCATCCACATCCACCTGTTCCGCAGAGTGCGCTTCTCGCCCTCTCCTCCACCACGTCTCGTGACAAAAATAAACGTGAAATTCCATCTCGTAGCGGAGGAGAGATGAAGCGTTCAGTAACATGGCATCAGTGAAAGAAACACATAAATATTTTGTGTTTGATTAATGGTGAGGAATCGGAGAGGGTGTCGTGCATGGGAACCCCGCGCCGGAGACAGCCTAATGTGCGCTTTGATTGATGAAGACCACCAGATAAAGAAATGTCCTCGGGACGTATATTGACTAGAAGATAATTATCGTCGTCCTTACTTGACACCGTGTTGCCCACGGAGATGATCAGATGCGACCGGCTCTCTTAGCGCCAATTAACCAATCTCGAGCGGGAATCGCTCCATTTACGAAGCGAACGTTCATTCATTAGGTTTCGGCCGCCTTTGGAACTGGACCTAGTGAAGCTGTTATTTAATTACAGCTTTAAGATAATCGATCTCGTAATATGCATCGGTGTCTTCGTGATAACATCTACGAAAGTCTTCTCTAAATGTTTATGGTATGACAGGAGTTCGCTGACTCCTCAGAGGAGAAGATGCAAGAATAATTTTTATAAATGTTAGTGTTAGAATAAATATTCATTTTTGAGGTATATATTGATTTATGGTCGGTGTTTTACAATCATAGGAGTAATTGCTTATAACAACAAATTTATTTGCATATACACAAGTACACAAAAAATAAAGGTAAAAAGTCCACGTGGTTGATTGTTAATCACTACTACAATTATTACAATGTTATGCACTTACATTTATTTCAATTATTTCAAACTAACAAGACGTATAATTAAATCATACCGTTTTCTTTATATCTAATAAAGATGTTTTATTGTAATAGCTTTGTTTAACTTAAGTTGTAAACATTGTTATCTCCGATTGAGCATTGTTTAAGATTAGAATCTTCCGAACATAATAAAAGAAAGTCAGAGATGGATAATTAATGATGCTCTTCTACGTAACACCTCATTAAACCAACGGCACTGTTGTGTAGCTGAAATAACAAAGTGGTAGTTGTATGATGATGATTCGAGTTCGATGATTTGATATTTGGAGCGAATAAAAAAGAAAAATAATTTTAAAGAAATTTACGCTGATTTCTTCTCTTTTAAATAATTTTCTAAGAGTTTCTTATGAAATTTTAAAATTTGAATATTCAACAGTCTTTAGGGCAGAAAGACTAACCCTTATTTTAAATTAAAATGTATTCGTTCTAAATGTATTTTTGTTTGTCCAAATAAAGAACAATAAGAGAACAACATCTCTCTCAACAGTCTTTTTAATCTCTGTTTCAATAAAATATTTCTTTTTTGAAAAAAAACAACTCTTCTTCTTAAAAAAACAAATGTTTATTTTGCAACTATTTCTTCTCGACAATTTTCATATAATTTTTTTTTTAATTTAAATTGATTTGAAAGTAGTTTCAATAAGTATAGCTTTTTAGTTTTCAACTGGTTTCAAAAAAATTCCAATTGGATTTTGATAAAATCCTATCAATTCTCAATTCTTTTGTTAAAATTTTAATTTAATCAATTCTATTTCTATTCTATATTGCAAAACTTTTTTTAATTCTTAGTAAATTAATCTCTTTACTTTTCTAATTTACTAATCTAACTGGTTTGTGCATATTTTAAAAGGATTGCTAGAAAGTTTTTAACTGCTTTCGAAGATTTTTAATCATTAAATAATTTAAGTAAATTAATTTATTTGAATAGAAAAGTTTCAATTGTTTCTTCTCTAGAAGAATATTTTATTTGTTTTTAAATGTTCTTTTATAACTTTTATTTAGCATTTTTTTGTATTATTGTGCATTATTTATTTATTCATGCTTTATGATATTTTTTACTGTTCTCTAAAAAAAATTAATTTTTGTAACTGTTTTTTTTTAGCAAATTTAATTTATTGTTTGATATAATTTCAAAAGCTTTTAAATAAGTTTGAATACGTTTTTTCAGTTTTTACCTTCATAAAGTTAAAATTTTGCTTTCAAGTTTTCAACGGCTTCAAAATTCAAAGGTTTATCTGTTAAAACATCCATTTGATTAATTCTTTATATTTTGAATTACAATTAATTAGAAAAAGGAAGGGTTGCAAAAATTGAACATTTCTGAAGAGAAGAAAAAAAAATTCTCAAAGAAGAAATGGTTGATTAAAGAGAGAAGACAAATGCAAATTTAAAATAGTAGCTGAAGGAATAGATAAAAATATAAATATTTTTAATTATTTCGTAATAACATTTCAAGCATTTTTAAACAAATAATCATTTTTAGAACAATTTTAATTGTTTCTTCCTTGAGATTCTAAATCTTTTTTTATCAACTTTTATTTTTTTGTAAATTATCAACTATAATTTTTTAATAAATTGATTCTTCTTTAAGGAATTTTCTATTGTTTTTTTTTTGTAAGAAATGATCAAATGTTGCAACTGTTTAACTTAGCAAATTTGTCTTATTAAAATTTTAATAGCTTCCAAACTACATTTCGAAGAAAAAAAAAAGGAATTATAACGGGTTTTAGGATTTTTGAAAAACTTTAGCTACTTTTAGCTGCTTTAAAAGATTATCAATTATTACTTCTTAAAATTTTAAGTATTTTTAAGTTAATGAATTTACTTTTCAGATAATTAACTTTTTTATAAAGACATTTTAAATAAATTTAATGGGGTTAAATAGTTTTGCAAAGTGCTCTTTAAAAGCTTTTTATATTTTTATCTATTTCAAGTGGTTGTTATTCTTTTAATAAAAACCTTCTTTGAAAATTTTGTTGCTGGTCTATTTTCAAATAATGGTCATTTTTTGCAATTGTTTGTTTTCCGCATTTTTTATTTTAAGGATTAAGATTATTTTTCGAAAGATTTTTCAATTGTTTTTTATTTTCTTCAGCTACTATTTGAAATTTGGATTTATCTTCTCTCTTTAATCAATCATTTCTTCTTTGAGAATTCTCTTGAGAAATTTTTGCAACCCTTCCTTTTTCTCAGAATATTTTTTTTCTGTAATATTTTAATTGCTTTTAAATATGATTTTTTAGTTTTTAAATTTTTATAAATATTATTTTATTCGGTTTTTGGTCAAATTAAAATTTTTCTCTTAAATTTTAAATTGATTTTTAACAAACCATAGGGGTCTTTTTGAAAAAAAATCAATTTGATTAATTCTAACTATTTTAAATATATCGTATTTAATATGTTTCTTTAGGTCTAATTTTTTACTAAGCTGAGTTTTCATTTGTATTATTTATTTCTGAGTAAAATCTCAAGTATTTTAAGAAAATCATTTTCTTTTGAAATGTTGTTTAACTATTTCTTCATTGGGAGATTTTTTAACAATTGCTTTTTAGCGGTTTTTCAACAAGTTTTATTTTAAGTTTTGTAAGATTCTAACTGTTCTTTTTAAATCAATTACTTGTTCTTTAAGGAATCTCTTGTTATTAAACAATTTCACATATGTCTCTTTTTTAAGTTTTCAATTTCTTAAAATAGATTTAATAGAACTGTTAACTGTAAAGGCTTCTACTTGAAAGTGACAAGTGAAAATGGTCGAAACTATAGTGTCAAACTAAAATTGACTGTTAGTTTGTAAATGAAAAGTGAAAATGAACGAAATTTTCACTAATACTTTTCCAACTGCTTTTAAACTTTTGTACTTTTTTATATTCATAGTTTTCTTATCTTTTAATTAACAATTTCGTCTTTGAGAAATATAATAATAATTTCACTTTTTGTCAAAATTTCAATAGTTTTTAATTTTGCTTTCCAATTTTAAACTTCGTTTTTTAGTTCAAATATATTGCGGATTTAAACTTGACATATTCGTACAATTTTCGAACACTTTTATTTAATTTATTGTTTGATAAAAATTACAATAGCTTTTATATCAGTTTAAATATGTTTTTTTTCAGTTTTTACCTTCATTCATAAACTTAAAATTTTGCTTTTAAGGTTTTTAGGTGTTTCTGTTAAAAAAAACCATTTGATCAATTTTATCTATTTTGAAACACAATGAATTAGTTCTTTCCTTTATGTTCAATAAATTGACTCTTCTTTTATAAATCAGAAAGATTTTTAAAAAAGTTTCAAGTATTTTTAAACAAATCATTATTTTTAGAAGAATTTTAATTGTTTCTTCCTTGAGATTTTAAATAATTTTTCAGCTCTTTTTTAGCAACTTCTATTTGATGTAAATTTCCAACTGTCACTTTTGAATCAATTGATCCTTTTTTAAGAAATTTTCCTTTGTTTTTTGAAATGAAATGATCAATTGTTGTCAACTGTTTTTCTTAGCAGATTCTACTTTTTGGTAAAATTTCACTAGCTTCCAAACTATATTTCTTTTAGCTGCTTCAAAAGATTTTCAATTATTTCTTATTAAAATCATAAGTATTTTTAAGCTAATGAATTTTTTTTTCAGATAATTTTCAACTTTTTTATAAAGTCTTTTTAAATAGTTGTTTTAAGCGCTCTTTAAACTTTTTTATATTTTGATTATTTCAAGTTGTTTTTATTATTTAAATGTAAAGCTTCTTTGAGAAGCTTGTTACTGGTCTTCTTTCAAATAATGGTCAATTGTTGCAACTGTTTCGTCTCGGCATTTTTAAAATTTTTTAATTGTTTCTTTTCCAAAAGTTTTTCAACTGTTTTTTTATATTTTCTTCAGTTGCTGCCTTCTCTTTAATCAATCTTTTGTCTTCTTTGAGATTTTTTACTGTTCTTCTCTTAAGACATGTTTTTTGCAACCTTTTTTTCTCAGAATATTATTTTTTGCAAAATTTTAATAGTTTTAAAACATGCACTTTTTATTTTTTAAATTTTAATAAATATCATTTTAATCGGTTTTTGGTAAAATTAAAATTTTACTGTATTTTTTTCAGTAAAGTTCAGTATAAGTTTCTTTCTGTAAAAAATTTCAATTTGAAAAATTCCAACTATTTCAAAATATGTTTAATGTGTTTTTTGGGTCTATATTAAGCCAAGTTTTCTTTTGCAAACAGTTCAACGTATATAAGTGAATTTTAAATGCGTTTTTGAAAGATTTGAACTGTTTTCAAAAATTGTATTATTTATTTCTGAGTAAAATTTCAAGAGCTTTTAAGAAAATTATTGCCTTTAGAAGTACTGTTTAACTATTTCTTCATTGAGACATTATGGAATCAATTACTTTATAGCTGTTTTTCAGCAAGTTTTATTTTATGTTTTGCAAGATTCTGACTGTTCTCTTTAAATAAATGATTTCTCTTTAAAAAAATTTATTAAACAAGTTCACACATATCTCTTTTTAATTATAAGTACATATTTTTGTCTATCCATTTGTAATAATTTTATTTATTGTAAGAGAAACAAAGCATTAAATACAAATAAGTTTTCAATTTTTTTAAATAGATCTAAAAGAACTCTTAACTGTGGAGGCTTCTACTTGAAAATGACAATTGAATATTGTCGAAACTATAGTGTCAAACTAAAAGTGACTGTTAGTTTGTAAATGACAAGTGAAAATTGATGAAATTATAGTCACTAAATAAAGTCTCAGTTATACAAATTAAGGTAAAAATTGTTTCATTTCAGAATTAAAGGCCTTTCAATAATTTTTCCTTAAAATTTTCTGTACTTTTAAGCAAATTAATTTATTTTCTGATAATTTTTAATTTTACATTTTGAAATAGTTTTCCAACTGCTTTTAAATATTTATACTTTTGTATATTACTAATTTTCTTATCTTTTAATCAACAAATTCTTCTTTGGGAAATATAATAATAATTTTACTTTTTCTCAAAATTTCAATAGTTTTTAATTTTGCTTTCCAATTTTAAACTTCGTTTTTTAGTTCAGAGATATTGCTGATTTAAATTTTATATATTTTTACTGTTTTCGGACACATGTATTCAATTTATTGTTTGATAAAAATTACAATAGCTTTTATATCAGTTTAAATATGTTTTTTTTTCAGTTTTCACCTCCATTCATTAACTTAAAATTTTGTTTTTTTAAGGTTTATAGGTGTTTCTGTTAAGAAAACAAGCTAATCTATTTTGAAAAACAATTAATTAGTTTTTTTTTCTTTATGATCAATAAATCGACACTTCTTTTGGAAAATAGAAAGATTTTCAATTATATCTTGATGAAATTTAAAGTACATATTTTTAAACAAATCATTATTTTTAGTAGAATTTTAATTGTTTCTTCCTCGAGATTTTAAATACGATAGTTTTTTCAGATCTTTTTTTAGTAACTTTTTTTATTTTTTATTTTCAACTGTAATTTTTCAATCAATTGACTTTATTAATTATCAAATTTTGCAACTGTTTTTTCTTAGCAAATTTTAGTAAAATTTTAATAACTTCCAAACTATATTTCGAAGAAAACAAGGAATTTTACCTGGTTTTAGGAGATTTTAAATATTCTTTTGAAAGCCTTCAGCTACTTTTAGCTGTTTTAAAATATTTTCAATTCGTTCTTGTTAAAATTTTAAGTATTTTAAAACTAACGAATTTATTTCTCAGATAATTTTCAACTTTTTTAAAAGACTTTAAATAGTTCTAATAGAATATTAATATTTATATCTATTTCAAGCTGTTTCTATTCTATTATTCTCTTTGAGAATATTGCTGCTGGTCTTCTTTTAAGCAATGGTCAATTTTTGCAACTTTTTCTTCTCGATAGTTCTTACACTTTTCAAGTGTTTCTTTTCCGAAAGATTTTTCATTTTCAACTGACTTTTTATATTTTCTTCCGCTACTATTTACAAATTTATATTTTTTTATAAATTTGCATTTAATTGATCATATCTTCTTTAAAAATTTTCTACTATTCTTGTCTTAAAAAGTAATCAAATTTTGCAAATGTTTTATTTTTAAGCTAATTTCATTTATTGCTTGATATAGCAATAGCTTCAATAGCTTTTAAATAATTTTTAATTTTTTTTTTCAGTTTTCAAATTCATTCATAAAGTTAATATTTTGCTATTAAATTTTACAATAGCTTCAAAATTCAAAGGATTTTCTGTTAAAAAATCAATTTGATCAATTCTATGTACATATTTTGAAACAAAATTAATTAGTTTTTTTCTTTATGTTTAATAAATCGACTCTTCTTTTATAAATAAGAAAGATTTTAATAAATTTTCAAGTCAAGTCAACAAATCATTATTTTTAGAAGATTTTTAATTGTTTCTTCCTTGAGTTTTTTTTTTCAGCTCTTTTTCTAGCAACTTTTATTTTATGTAAATTCCAACTGTCATTTTTTAATCAATTGATTCTTCTTTAAGAATTTTTCTTTTATTTTTTTTAAATAAAATGATCACACGTTGCAACTGTTTTTTCTTAGCAGATTTTACTTTTTGGTAAAATTTCAATAGCTTCCAAACTATATTTTAAAGAAACAAAAAATAATTTTAAGTGGTTTTAGAAGATTTTTAAATGTTTTTTTGAAAGACTTTAGTGTACTTTTAGCTGCTTTAAAAGATTTTCAATTATTTTTTCTTAAAATCATAAGAATTTTGAAGCTATTGAATTTGGTTTTCAGATAATTTTCAACTAGTTTTTTAAGCGCTCTTTAATCTTTTTTTATGTTTGGATTATTTCAAGTTGTTTTTATTCTTTTAATGAAAAGTTTCATTGAGAAGTTTGTTGCTGGTCTTCTTTCAGGTAATGATTAAACTAAAAGTTTTAAAATTTTTATAAATAAAATTTCAATCGGTTTTTGGTAAAATTAAAATTTTGCTTTTAAATTTTAAACTGTTTTTTTTTATCAAAACTCATAGGTTTCTTTCTGTAAAAAATTCAATTCAATTAATTTTAACTATTTTAAAATACACTAAGACCTCGTTTAACGCTACCTTGATTAACGCTGATTTGCTATAACGCGGTTTTTGTAGAAAACCTTAAAAGTGCTTAAAATATAGCCGGATTCAAATTATTGTACCATTTTATTGATTCGTATACATTCGTATAATACGATAATTCTCGAATATGTACGTAGCGCTGTGATTCCCCGGAATTTATGTTTGTTTGGCGCATTTAAGTTTTGTAAGCTATTAAAGAGTTTTCAATTCTTTCACGTTCTACGTAAAACGTAATTAGTTTATGTAGTGATAATAGCGACTATTATGTAAGAAAATCAAATAAACATGTATTTATTTAATGTAAAGATAATAAAATAAAAATAACACGAAAAGCATTTCGCTCGACATTAAAATCCAAGTGTTCAAGCGATTGATAAACAGTGAAAGTCTAAATTTGTCTACTTCTACAATAAGAAGCATTAAAAAAAACAAAGACAAAATTAAATTGTTAACGGTGGAGGCTTCTACTTCGTTATACATCATTATTCACAAGTAACATACATTTAAACTTTGTTTGTATAACAGGGACTTTTATTAAGTTACTATAGTTTCGACAATTTTAACTTGTCATTTTCAAATTAGAAACTATAGTCACTTAATAAAAGTCCTTGCTATACGAACAAAGTAAAAGTGTTTTATATGTCAAAGGCAGAATTAAGTTGTCAGCAACTGCTACCACATCGTCTTGTGCACCAAAGATAACTTGATCAAGAAGCAATATTAGAGAAGAAATGGAAAAACGTCTTTGCATTTGAATTGATGATGAAATCGAACGCAACATGCCCTTGAGTCATAAAATAACCATGCAAAAGGCCATAAATATTTTTAATCATAATCAAAATGAAAGAGAAGAAGCGAGTGAAAATTTTTCTGCTAGTCGAGTTTGGTTCAATAATTTAAAGAAAAATAAGCAAGGTCCACAAATTCCAATCACCGGAGAAGCAGCGAATACAGATGCTGCTGCCGCTTAAATTTGTTCTGCAACGTTAAAAGCCATAATTGAAAGAGGAAGTTATGCACCAGAATTGGTTTTAACATGGATGAAACAGGACTTTTTTGAAAGAGAATGCCAAAGCGCACTGTTATATTGCGAAAGGAAAAGCGAGCACTGGGTTTCAAAGCTACAAAAGGAAGTTTTGCCCTTCTTCTGGAGGTAACGCTTTAAAATTAGAACCTCTACTTGTGTATGATACCAAAATCGCAAGGGTCATGAAAGTAGTTCTAAAATCTGGTCTATCCATCATTTGGGAATTCAATAAGAAATCTTGGATCACAAGAGACATTTTTCAGCATTGATTTACCACACACTTTTGTCCATTTGTAACACGTAACTGTGAACTAAATAATTTTGAACTAAAAGCTCTATTTTTGTTGTTCCTAACACAAACACTGCATCGTTAATTCAGCCAATGTACTAGGTTATTGCAAATTTTCAAGACACATTATCATCATCATCGAACATTTCAACAACTTATTGATAAAACAGGAGGTTGAAATAAAGAAACGATTTTGCAATTTTAGAAAAAAAGTAACATTCTGGATGCCATGGGCAATATCGACGTCGCTTGACAAGAATTAGCTAAGAAGTGGATGAATGGAGTGTGGAAGAAGATATGACCGGAGGTATCCTAGGATTTTTAATGAGAAAGGCATATTGTGTGTCAATTTCTCAATTTAGTCAAAACAGCAGGTCTAGGAGATGTAAATGAGCAGGATATTGAGGAGCTGTTGCAAGTTTCTGGAAAAGGCCTTACTAACGACGACCTTCAGGAACTGACTGAACAAGGAATTGAAGAAGACGAAAACAGTAGTTCTGAAGACGATGAACCGGAAAAAAATATTACAGATTTTCTTTAAAAAAAGTTTAGAAAGGATAACCGAAATAGTAGATCAAATTGTAGCGAATGACCCAAATTTTGACAGGAGTGCAAAAGCAAGAAGAGGAGTTTTGGATGCGATCGCATGCTACCGATATTTAATTAATGGAAGAAAAAGAAAGCGACAAATTACTCATGATTTCTTCGCCAAAATATGAACTATCTCAGAAGAGCTAGTATCTTCATTACAAAGATTAATTTTATTATTTGTGCAAATGTTTGTGTTATATAAAACATTATATTCCCATAAAATGCAAATTTTTAGTACATATTACAGTTTAAAATTAAAGTAAAATTTGTTTATTTTTGGTCGCATATTACCGTTTTCCTATTTATGTGTTGAATTGACCTCATATAACGCTGTTTCGTTAAGCGCTCTTATCTTCACGAACGCGCTAAACGCTTACTGTATATTTAATGTGTTTCTTTAGGTTTAATTTCTTACTAAACTGAATTTTCTTTTGGAAAATATTTTAACTGCTTTGTATTATTTATTTCTGAGTAAAACTTCAAGTATTTAAAAAAAATATATTTTCTTCTAAAAATGTTGTTTAACTATTTCTTCCCTGAGAGATTCTTTAATCAACTGCTTTGAAATATTTGTTTATCTGTTTTTCAGCAAGTTTTGTTTTATGTTTTGTATGATTGTATCTATTTTTAAAAATCAATTATTTCTTCTTTAAGAAATTATATTTTGTTATTAAACAAATTCACACATATATATTTCTCGTAAGTTTTCAATTTTTTAAACTAGATTTAAAAGACTTTCAAATATTTCTTATTCTTAAAATTTCCAATATTTTTAAGCAAATTGATTTATTTATTTATGATTCTAACTTTTTTAAATTCTTTTTCAATTTCTCTTTAATTGTTTTTTATAATTTTGTATATTTCTAGTTTTCTTATCTTTTTATCAACAATTTCTCCTTTCATAAATTGTTCTCAGTTAAATAAAATAATAACGGCTGAAAGACTCCGGTCGATAGCCAATGGAAAAAAAAACAACAAGAGAAGAAGCACAGTAATTGTCCTAATATCCGATGTAACAATATATTCCAATAAAGATGTTAATCTCTCTCTAAAATAATAATTTCATTTTTTGTCAAAATTTCAATTGCTTTTAATTGGTTAAAATTCCAAAGTTTTTGATTTTCAATTTTAAACTTCTTTCTTAGGTCAAAGATATTGCTAATTTAGACTTGATAAATTTTATCTCAAATTTCTTACTGAAAGCAAAAATAGTCTTTTGGAAAAATTTATACTGGTAAGATTATTTCAAGGAAAACTGCTTTCAATATATTTTTAATCATTCCTTTACAATATTTCAGGTAAATTAATTTTTTCTTTTCAGAAAAAAAACTTTTTCTTTTCTGGGAAATGTTTGAACTGGCTTATTATGGCCGTTCTTTAGCAAATGCTTAACTATTTTTTTGGTAGTTTTTTGGCTGTCTTCTTTTTTAATGAAATATTCTTAATTAATTTTTAACTGCTTGAAGCCATAACTTTGTGATACATATTGAATCAGGAACTTTATCAAATGATAAATAAAACTTACTTTGTTAATATCACACACGGAATTTATTTCGTAACTATAGTTTCAACCTTACAAGGGCATTGTACGTTTGATAATGGCCTTGTAAGGTTGAAACTGTAGTTACGAAATAAATTCCGTGTGTGATATTAACAAAGTAAGTTTTATTTATCATTTGATAAAGTTCCCAATTTTTAACTGTTCTTTTAAAAACTGTTCCTAGCAATTTTTTGAATTGGTAAAATATCAATAGCTTTTTACTAAGATTGAACGTTTACCATTTTAGTTTGTAAGTTTTTTAAATGAAATTTTAACTGATTTTTGGTAAAAATCCAACAATTTTGTTTCATAAACTGAAAAAATACAGCGAAATAAAAAATTTTTAAACTCTTTACAAAATTCGTTTTTTTTATTTAATCGTTGACCTTATGGATTTTTCAAAATTGTTAACTTTTCATATTTTACTTTCGTGCCTAGGGAATAAATTTAACGTAAAAAAATAGAACAAGAGCATTAGTGTCGCAAGTATAAATCATTCAAGAAAAGATATAAAAACTTGTCTCCATTTTATTTTTTGAGACGGTTTTAGGAGCTATCTTCGCTTCGGCATATTTTTTTGTTTCTGGATTAAGTAAGAATCTTATGAACGTATAAGGTTTCATTAATTTCATTAATACCGGAGTATATAAGGCACTTATATACAAAAATTCTCTAAACGGCAGAAGAAAAACTAAAATATAAAGACGTTCGCTCCTGTAGAGAGACGCTACAGATAAATGTGATATTCAGCTTACTTAACACTAATATCCGTGAGGTGATACCAAGTGAGAGCATTATTTTTTAGAACCTGATTGCTAAGGCATAAGAAATTGAACGCTAATAGTACGAGAACTTTGAAGGAAACAAGGTGAAGATAGTGCCCTAAATGGAAGATTGCAATTGAAAATCATTAAGGATGATAGAAGTTCACTCTTATATTTTGTAGTCACTGTGAACATCAAGAACGCCACAAAAAGTGCATTCCTAGAATTATGTACTTAAAAATGTATCGCCACCACGTCTCTTAGTACAAAGACATGCTTCAATACGAAACCACATTCAATACTCTTTCCGGGGCACGATATTCCCACACGATAAGCACTTCAGAAGTTTAAACATAACTTAAAAAAGCTTCCGTGTACGGACGTTTTTCCTCTTATTCCCTGACAGCACAAACAAAAGGTAGACTGCGGGTAAAAAAGTACTTTTACGATCTTAAAGTCATCAAAGAGCAGACAGAAGAAGAAAAGGATGAATTTGAGTTATTGAAAAACGCTCTGTTTGAAGCACCCGTGCTACAGATGTCTGATCCGACAACGCCGTTTATTAAAAAGACAGATGCCAACACTTATGAAGTCAAAGCAATTTTGAGTCAGAGACGAACATCCTTTTTATAAGCAGCCGCTTATTGGCCACTGCAGAGAAAAATTATGTCACCATTGAAAAGGAGGCGTTATCATCATTTGAGCGATGAAGAAATTTAGAGAATACTAGACGGATCGCAAAGCACCGTTGCCATCAACCCCTTTATTGGCTGATGAGCTTACAGGCAGAAATATCAAAAAAGCGACATCAGATTTAATTTGATTATATAAAAGCCACCCAACCCTCCAAAAATACTGTCACTAGACGAGAAAAGGAAAGCCATGGTTAATGGTATAACAAGAGGTCCCGAACGACGCGATTCAAAATATATTAGTTTCAAGATAATACCATAAACTAGGAAATCTACTACAACGCTTAGACGATAGATGGCACCGTACCTTGTCTTTTAATTACTATAATTATAACTTGTTCTTTTAATATACATTTTTGTGGTGGCAGCATTTTTGGCAATTTTTTTTAGACATACTTAAAAATGGAAGAATTTACTAGTAATTATTTAAGCTTTGTGTTTAAACGATTTTATTTTAATGTTAGAAGAAATAATATAATAAAATGATTTTTCAATCAAACCCCGGTGGTGGGCACATGCGATTGCAGCCCAACTAACGGCAGCGAAAATGCAGTATCGTTGGTCCGGGGTTCCAATCGAATGGGTGACTGATTCCCTTTGATATTCGGATATAATTAATGGCAATCTAGAGTGACGAGAGTGAACCATTAAAGTAACAAGCTCATACACAAAACATAACACGGCGGAAGAACCACGTGGTCGACAGCCAAACAGTACTACTAGTACTAGTGTCAATTTTCTAAAAATAAAAATACGGGAAGACTACAGTTAGAGACCTTTAACATGATTCAATTAGTAGTCACATTAAAAGAAAACAATTTGTCTCATTTTTTGTCAATGGAAGTGATTATTGATTCGGTTTTTGTTGTGTAAAATTTGAATAAAGCCCATATTCAGTTGATTCGAATTGTGTACGGACAGGAGCAAATAATAGACATTTGGGCGGCGAGGCGGGTTATTAAATCAGAGAGGCAACGTAAAAATACCAATTACCGGACGTGGCTTATATGCAAATGAGAGGGGAAATCTATCATGGTCGGGCTGACAGTACGCCTGAAAGCATGTAGGTAGGCAATGCCGCAATGTAGCGACGTGTCCGAGATATACATCATCAGGGTCGGCCGATACGATCGCGTGGTCACCTCGTATAATAATTACCACAAAAGCCGGGCTACTACTGACCACCCTCGTCGTCGAATGCCCAACACCCGACACTCGAAACCCAACACTGGGCGCCCGCTACGCCCCCTCCCAAAAACAAAAACAAAAAACACACGCGCACTTCTTTTAAGGTGGCATTAACACCAAAACGTCTAATTACATTCCGAAATACCTACAGCGACGTTCCGAAAATCTTCACTTCATTCACTAATTATACTACGGTAATTACTCCTAGGCACGGAACGCGTACCGCGATCAATTCCGTTGATTCATAAAAAGTCATATTTACTTAAAGACTCTTATTAATAAAAAATTATTAATTATTAATAAAATGTATTAAACTTGTATACTAAAATTCAATTGCTATTGAACAAATAAAGAAAAAATCTTGTTAATTGTTTCCTTTAATTACTTTTCTTAAATAAAAATTTTACTGTTTTTAATTGTGATCATAAAAAAATTGCGCAATGTTTTCAAAACATTTTTATCAAGATTATAATGGGCAACAATAAATTAAGATAGAGGTTTTAACCAAATTTTAAATAGCTTTGTCTAGAAACTGTTATTTGAACTGAATTTTTCGAGAAATTTTTAACTGTACATTTTAAATTGTTATTTTTGTAATAATTAAACTTTTTAAATTAAATTCGTTTTTTAATTTGTTTTTAAGAAAATAAAAATTGTCTTTTGGTTGATTAAAATTAACGGTTCTAAATCAAATTTTTTCGAAAATTAGTTTTCAAAGTTCTAAAGTAAATTTTAGATAATTGTTTTAAATTACTCATTCAATTTGGACACTACGATGCCGGATGAATGAGCCGGTACATTATCGTGGCGAAAATGCCCCGTGATTGTCCTTTCCTTCTCCAGATAGTCGATGAGGATCACACCTTAGGAATTCCAAAAAATTATCGCAATGACCTTTCCAGCCGATGGAACAGTCTTAGCTTTCTTCGGAGCTGCTTCGCCCGGAAAAGTCCACTGCTTCGACTGTTCTTTGGTCTCCGGCATGTAGGGGTGAATCCAAGTCTCATCTACGCATGAAGAAATCCCTTGGATTGTGTTGAAACCTAGCCAGACACTCCTCTGAAATGGTCACCCGTTTTTGTTTTTGCTCCAGTGTGAGCAAACGCGGTACCCATCGCGCCGAAAGCTTTTTCATTCCCAAACTTTCGTGTAGGATATGGCCAACGTGTTCTTGTGAGATGCCTGTTGTCTCTGCTATCTCTTTCAGCTTGACTCGGCTGATCTTGAAGCTGATGGTCGAAAATGATGGAGTAAATCCGCCATGAACCTCTAGCAAAGTATTTCGAATTTCCGTGGCCGTTTTCCCAGTAATCCAGAAGTGTTTTATCACTGCACGAAATTCGATTTTATCTACTTTTGCGAAACCGCCTGACTGTACAAAACACACTCATAAACAACTAACTATTGACAGTAGATGTCTGAAAGTGTAACCCTTGCCGGCCAATAAATCAAAATCAACCATCGTGCGCCATCTCTTGCCGATTCCGGTAACATTTCAGGACGCCATCGTATATATTTATCAAAGCTGATAAATTAAACTGGAATAGATGTGGCAATGTGAAAAATATGAAGAACAAAACACAAAACAAGAAGTTAAACAAAAAAGATACAATGGAAAAATTATCTGAAAAATAAAACCAACAAGAACTATGAATTATATAAAACATAAAACAAAGGTTAAAAAAGTAATAATAGAAGAAATCATTAGAATTCGGTGATACATTGAAAAAGGTCAGTAAATATAAACTATTCTCTAAAGAACTTAAAACTTTAAGAAACAAGAAGAACACCGTAAAAATAAAAGAGGAGGACGGGGAAATAATAAAAAATGTGAAAAGAATAATGAAAATATAACAATACAAGAAAGTAAAAAGCAATCTAAAGCAAGGGGAATATATAAAAGGAGAAACAGACATATAAAACAAAAAAAAGTAATGAAGGAATAGAAAAACAAGAATTGAAATAGACATTAAAACACTAAAATATTTGAGATTTCTAAGGAAGATAAAATGACAACTGAAAGAATAAATAATATAGTTCATTTCCCAGCATCTTACCATTCTAGTCCATGTATTAATTACCAATCGATCATGTCAAATAAAAATCCGACAAGCACTATCCCCACCATTTCTTCTTGATCTAGGCCTGTTACAAGTTTCCCCACTCTCCCCATCTCTGTACAACCTATATTTTTATGACATATTTAATCTCAATCCTACAAACTTTAATCCTACCACATTCACTCCTTTTTGTAGATGACACTACCTTAATTATACATGCCACAATTTCCTCTGCCCTTAACGCACTTCAAACACCCCCCCCCCCAATCGCTAGAAAAATTCAATTCGTTACAATATCTGTCATGCTGACATTAACTGCCAGAAATTCCTCATAAAAAGTGGATAAACAACGGTATTATGGACAATATAAAAGCTTCCAGATGTGAATGAAGTTTGCTAACATTTCAACATCATGGTGCCAATGGGGTTTGAGTGGAAGAACATAATTTCTTGTAACCTCCGCCCGTGCTTCTTTCGTACAAAATTTTATGTACGTTTTTTGTAATTTGGTTTTTGTATGTATTTTTTTAAGAAAGAAGACCAAATATGTAATAAATAAATACATAAATAAAATATAAGTTGGTTCTTCAAATGGCGTATATAATTAAACCCTAATGAAACCAAAGTTTGCTTCCCTTTCGACAAAATGACTCCAACATCTCCTAAAATTACAATCTACGACACCGAAATATCTCCATCACGCATATGTAAATATCTTGGGATTCTATTTGACTGAAAACTTTCCTTTATACATTATGTGCAATCCATTAAAGACAAAGTCAAAATTTGAGCCGTGAAATTTTAGGACGCTAACTTACAAGAACCAAGGAATTTTGATAAGCGAAGGCTAAAATAATAGCCAGAGATAGACAAGAATAAAGGAAGTTTATACAAGAAAACTTGAGGTTAAGCAAAGTATTAATTTATCTTGTTATACTGTTACAACAGGAGAAAAAAATTGTTAGTACTTCATAAGAAAATAGGCTTGCATATTTTTTCACAAAATTACTCCAACATCTCCTAAAATTAAAATCTACCAAACCGATTGCGATTATATTCGACTCAAAACTTTCCCTCAAATCTCATGTCCACACCATTAAGGACAAAATTAAAACTAGAGTTTGGCATTTTAGGGTTCTACCGTACAAGAACCAAGGTATTTTGACAAAGACCGCCGATTTTATATTGTACTAATCAATTTGCCGGCTTCTATTGGACTATGACTCAATCCTTTTTACACAGTGACGTTTCTCCACTCGGCATCATATCCAATTAGCCGAAAGATCCGCACTTCGAACCCTTTCCAAAATATGACACCCCAATAATCCTCTTCACAAAACATCCAATGAATTATATTCCACTATTTCTCCAAAATACAAACGTCCTACAAACAAAATTAATAAATTCATTAGATCGCATCATCTGGACAGTTTCCTTAACTTGCATTCTATTTTAATTTAATTTCTTTTATCTAACAGGGCAGAAAGACCTATGGTTGATAGCCCAGACAGTGACGTACTAACCAAACTAAGCTAGAATAAAATGTAAAAACAAAACACAACATGTAAAAGTTAGTGCAATAAAGATGTTGAAGAGCTAATAAAAAAAAAAAAAAACAGTCAAAAATATAAAAAAGTATTGATATTGAAAACACAAAAAAAACAATTGAACTTAGTGTGTTTAAAGGAAATTATAAAGTGTAAATATCCAACTGTTTTTAAGTAAATTTTTAAACTTTTCTAGAAAGTTAAAGGGGTTTAAGTTTAAGCAAATTTTAGATAGAATTTTTGTATGAATTTTTTATTTTTTTGTTATTATTCTACCTAATTTAATACAAATCATATAGAAGTATTTTATTTTCAATTATTTTTGAAAGAACGTTTTTAGAATTTTAATCTTAACAGTTTATAAATCACGAATTGTGTTAACAACCGACAGATGTTATTGAGTAAAATATTTCAACTGTAAATTTTCAACTATTATTTTAATCATTCAACTTTGCAAATTATCTCTATTTTAAGAAATTATATTTATGTCTTGTTTTAAGCAACTTTGAATCTTTTCTAGAAAGTAGGTTTTCAATGGTTTTAAACTAACTCTAGGTAGTTTCTTTTATTATTATTTTTTTAAACTTTTTTCTTCCTATACAATTCATTGGCCCTTTAAAAAATTCAAAAGATTAAAACGTGTATTTATATTCACCAACAACTCAAACATCTTCTCATAGGTCTTTAGGATGCGACTTTTCCTAGAACAAGTCATTTTAATTCTATATCGTCTACAAAAATTCGCGATGGGGTAAGGAATCAATAATTTCCGTAATCCATTAGTCTCTTAGAAACCCTAAACCAATTAGAAAGTGTTTTTATATACACCCATCAAGTCAAACCTCAACCCACTTTTCCTAGAATCAGTGCTATGTTCAAGTCGATGTTGTCTTCAAAATAATCGCGATGAAATAAGGAATCTGTGGACTCTTCAAGTCGATGAAGTATGCAAAATAAAGACGCGATGAAGAATAGAATCAATAATTTTCGTAATTAATCCCTTAGAAACCCTAAAATAATTTTTATTATAAACCTCTTAAACCTCTTCTTCTAGGTCTCAAGGATGCCAATTCTCGTAGAATCAATAGCCTTTTCAAGTCGATGTCTTCAAGAGAATCGTGATGAATAAGAAATAAACAATATACGTAATTAATTGGTCTCTCAAAAACCTTCAAAAGTTTACAAAGTATTTTTACATTCATCAATAGATAAAACTTTTCCTCCTAGGTCTCTAGGATGCAACTTCCTCTAGAACTAGTGGTCCCTTCAAATCAATGACGTAGGGAAAAAAGGCGCGCTAAATAATGAAATCAATAATTTCCATAATTCATTAGTCCTTTAAAAACCATAAAAAAATTTATAAAGTGTTATTACACTCACGTATCAACTTTTCTCCAAGGTCTTAAGGATACCACTTCCTCTAGAACTAGTGGTTATTTCAAGTCGATGACGCCTTCAAAATAATCACAATTAAATAAGGAATAAAAAATTTCGGTAATTAATTGGGCTCTCAAAACCCTTCAAAAGTTTACAAAGTATTTTTATATTTATAAATCAGCTAAAACTTTTTCTTCTAGGTGTCTAGGATGCTACCTCTTCTAGAACCATTGGCCTCTTAAAGTCGATGACGTATGTAAAAAAAATCACAATGAAGAATAGAATCAACAATGTCCATAATTCATTAGTCCTTTAAAAACCGTAAAAAATGTACAATGTATTTTTACATTCAATATTCACATATTAACGTTAGATCTCAAGGTTGAAACTTTCCCGGTGGTCTTTTCAAGTAATGAAATGAAGATTAAACAATCTCCGTAATTAACTCAAAAAAAGTTTATAAATTATTTTTACATTCATCAATCAGTCAAAAAAATTTTCCTAGGTCTCTAGGATCTGACTATTTCTAGAACTACTGGTCTCTTCAAGTCGACGACGTGGACAAAAAAGGGTGCGATAAAGAATGAAAACAACAATTTCCATAATTCATTAGTCCTTTAAAAACTTTAAAAAATAGTGTTTTTATATGCACCTATCAACAAAATCTGTTAGGTGTCAAGGATACCACTTCCCCTAGAACTTGTGGTCTTTTCAAGTCGATGTTGTCTTCAAAAAAGAAAAAACGTGATGAAATAATGAATAATCAATCAGCTAAAACTTTTTCTCCTAGGTCTCTATCATTGGAATGACACTTCCTCTAGAACCGATGGTCCCTTTAAGTTGATGACGTAGAGAAAAAAAGTCGCAATAAAGAATGAAATAAAACAATTTCCATAATTCATTAGTCCCCATAAAACCTTAAAAACTCTTTTTATATTCTGCTATAAACTTTTCTAGGTTTCAAGGATCACCGGTGGTCTTTTCAATTTGATGTCGTCTTCAAAAAACCTCGATTAAATAAAGAATCAACCATTTTTGCAATTCTTTGGACTTTCAAAATCCTTCAAAAAATATCTCTTTCTATGACTCTAGTATCCGACTTTTCTTAGAACTAACTGTCTTATCAAGTCCATGTCGCCAGCAAAAAAAATCGCAATAAAGGATTCAACAATACTTAAAACTAGTTTTTTGAACAAACGTTGTAACAATTTAGGTTTTATTTAAATTTATTTTTATTTTTATGGCATTAAAAATGTTTTTTGTTGATAAAATTCCAACAGTTTTCTAGAAAGTTAGTTTTTTTACCGTTTTGGGCAAATTTTGGATAGGATCTTTAAATCAATCTAAAATTTGGAATATTATTGATCATGAAAATATTAACGCTTGGTGAAAACTTGAAGAGGAAAGAATTTTAAAGCATTTTTATTCAGGAATATTAAAATACTATAATATTTGTTGAATTTGGTTCTCGTTTACAAACCTTAAAAGACTTTAAAAATTAAATTGACAATTTCAAGGCTAGGTTTATAATATAAACACATATAAAGATCGTTCTGGAATTAATAATTCATTTTACAGTAACAGTAGACCTTAAGTCTAGAACTTTAACTCTGAGTGTTGTAATATATTTCAGGCAATAATCGATTGATGAGGCTGACAGATGTTGAAAGTTCATCTTCACTTTATATGAATAAAATTAATTTATTCGCCTGAAGAAGCCAAAGTGTGGCGAAACAATTGTAGCGTCTTACAATATATTCTTGAAAGTACTTATATAGTTTCATTCATATAAAATATTTCAGAAAAGTTAAATTTTAATTGATTTTTTGCTATTCAGAATTCTTGTTCTCATTAGTCTTATATGATAACCTAAGTCTAAAACCTCGATTGATGCTTATGAGATGCATAATTGGTTTTAAAAGATCTTTTACCACTGTTTCATCATAGCAACCTCGATTCTCTTTTAAGATTTTGGTAATTTTTATTGACCACTTTTTCATCATGTCATTTTCTGGTACATTGGTAAGATTCTGATACATTATAAAGAATATTATGATCTTCCCTAATTTTCCTATAATTTGCGAATAAGTGAAACATTAGATGATGAATCAGTTTTTGATTTGATTTTAGATCTAATACATTTAGCCGAAGTGATAAATCATCAATAATATTCCTAAGTTCTTGATTTTTAGAACGCAAATCATCGAAATTATTTATTATTTTAGAATATACCATTAATTTCCTTTTCGGCATTTCCACATCTTCAATTATCAATAAGTTAGGTTTTTTTGATTTTAAGTTTAATTAACGTTACAGCTACCAAAAACAAATTCATCGAGATTATTATAAATACCATGAGTGTGATATATAGGTACCAAAATGTAAAGTTCTCAATAAATAAACAAACTAAAAAATGTGCGAATCGAGAGTGCTAAATATATATATATAAACTTTTCACATAGTAAAACAATCCAAGAATATCTTGTTTTACTTTATGATACTAAGGGTTTCACTTAAGGTTCGTGAAGTTTTATTTAATAATAACAAAGCTATTTTTTCTAGATTTATATAAATACTACAAATTATTGTTAAAAACTTAGTGGAAGATTACAACAACGAAGCAGTCGCGTCGACCAAGATCTGTAGAGTAATCCATCTCAGGTATAAATAAGACCTTCAGTCGATTATATTTCATTATTGTGTCAGTTGCCGTACATGCCTGAGTAAGTTATTTATATTTCATTATATTTATTATTATATTTCATTATATTTATTTTTGTAAATGTTTTTATTTGTATTTAAAATCAATTTTATAATAAAGCTGTACTGAAGAGAGCGAAAGTTCGAAACACGTGTCTGCAGATGGTTATAGAATTGAGTATTGAATTATTTAATTGCTTTTGCTAATTTATTTTTAATTACATCAACCTAACTTCATTTCTTATTCCAAATTTACCATAGTATAGTCACTCATAAACTAGTTAACGTACATTCAATCATTTTTAGTTCATTTTACAGAAAGAAATACGTTCAAACTAGTGTTGCTTTGAAAGTGTTGCTATTTTGTAACACGTAAATTACTTTTGTATGATTCAATGTCTGTCGAAGTATTAGCTAGAGAAGTAGTTGTTTCAAAAGTGATTTGTTTCTTGTAGTCTTAATAAGACTCATTTGTTGTAGATTTTACGAAATATTTTCGTGTTTTTTCTAATTATTAGACTCTACTATGTTTGTAAGAAACCTTTTTCTCTGCCTGAAGACATTATTCAGAAAGTCATGATTCAATCATATGTGAAACATTTGAACAAACCCACACCTGCAAATTATGAGATGATATGCACAAACCGTGTTCAGAAAATTAGTCCCTTTTACATTACCAGGGGTCAATTGAACAACTGATGGATTAGCTTGTATTAACTTTGAAGATATTAATGGTGGAGGTGTCAAAGAAGAAGAGAGAGAATTAAATAAGATGAAGTTATAGAAATTAATGAAGTTGATGAAGCTAGGGGCCAGAACATGAAAATATTTTCACTGAATAACATATTCCATTTAGTAGATGAACATTGACCAATTAATAACGTCTTATATGAAATATTACTTTCGCTATAAATTTTAAATTATGCCAAAAATAATAAAAATATTGAAAAATTGGTTTCTTGCTTTTACTCAATTTATTTTGTTTCTATAGTGCAAAGAACAGGTATATTATGACTAGTGGCCATTTATAAATACGACCTGCATTATAAATTATACATTTCCATTTAAGTAGCAACGCTTTTGATACAATCTAATCTAAGTACGCCGCTTCCAACGAAATTACCATTCTTTCCATGTCCAACATCAATATGTGTCATTTGACGAAGTGAAATTGTGTGATAAACGATGTAAATTTTTATAAAATAACTTGTATCTCGCGATCAGTGCAAATATGACCACCACCGCTGGTGGTGGTGCATGCAAGGGCCGTTTCAATCCTTGCCTGCTCCCGTCAAGATCTTATCAAACGCATTACGCGCACCTCAAAGCCGACGTCACACACACACACACACCAAAATATATAACGCGAATCGATCATAAGTAGCTGACATGTTGACGGGGAAAACATAGCCCTAACTAAACTGTGCCTGTCTGGCAATCTCCACAAAGGAATCCAGCATCTCTAAACACCGAACGAAATTAGTCGGATCGGATTAAAACTGTCAGGATTCAATTTAAAGTTTTAATGATGGGAAGAGAACGCGAGCATTGTGTAGAAAAAAGAAGAACAAGGTAGGCAATATTGTCTCCGTGTTAATGTCTAGCAGCCATTAGCCCGACATCAGATAGCGGTCATGTAAACACAATACGCCAGAGATGCGCATCTATGATACAGGATCATGCTTTGTCCTCATCAACGCTCTAATGGGGAGAGTGTCTAGATAACGCTGTGATGCATGCGATTCATACCTCCCAAGTCCATTACACCTCAACTATGAATCTTTCCACATGCCGTCGCTCAAAACTTAACCTAAACTCCCTAATTGTCTAATTGTGTAATCTAAGTTATCTCCCTCTTGTGTCGATAGGTGTTCTAACAATTGTTACGGCAATTAGCCTCTGGAGTGTGCGCCACTTGTCCATTGTTCTGATTTGCGGGGCGATAGTTTACGCTCTCATTTGCATAATTATATGTTTGCTTTATTGTTTATAACGCGCTGTTTATTACTTCTTTCACAGGATGGATACGAGCTGACGAGATCTGGCCGCGCTTAATAAATAATTTGGTTAAATTTATCGGACGCGATTTTAATTAAGATTGCTGGAGGAACTTTAGATGAGAATTTATCGTTCGTTTATTTTGTCGGTTTTTATACAAGTAAATAATGCGCAGGTAGTTAGTGTAATTATGAGGAAATGAAATTCCACGGAACATATCAATATTATACACTCAATTACATGTAGTTTAAAGTGTTTATTTAAGGTGTTAATTAAGGCTTATCGGAAATAGTTTTGATCGATACGCATCAGTGCTAAAAACATATTTTGCAATTTGCGCAACAGTAATATTACTCGGTGAAATTCATAATATTTTGATTTTAAATGATTAATGGGAGTTTACGCAAGAATAATAATTATACACATTTTAACTCAATAGTAATAACATTACTTTTATTTATGCAAACTGGTCCATAACAAGTAATGTTACCAAACGAACACATTTTTTAATGGTTAATATAATTTTTCCAATAACATTCGCCAATATTCATTTTTTATACTTCAATATTACGGTGAAACTACTGAAAATTCCACACTTATATTGAATCCAAAGTTATCGAGTCTAAGTGTAAATTTTCAAATATTATATATATTATTCAAATAATAAAACAGAAATCATATGTTACGGAGGTAATGGTACCTATATAGGATAAACTGGTCGCAACTTTTACACCAAATATTTTAGGGCATTTAAAATTTCAGGAATTCATCAAATTATGCTTTAAAATAACCATCCATTCCCTGAAATTAATAAATTTTTAACAGAAGCTTTTAATCCTTAAGTTAATCTTTTTTTATTATTTACCCTAATTTTATGTACACGGTATTTTTTGAAAGTCTATAATTTCCCAAATTTTTGTTTCTTGTTTGCCGATGCGTCATTGAAATTACGAAATCATGAAATTAATTAGTGAAGTGTTATGAAAGGAAATTTGTGTTTAGAGACGGAGGAAGTTCTTGTGATGTTTAATCATAGTTAGAAATCTCAGTGCGGATTGTTAGAGCTAAATAATTAAATTAGAATACTCCTGCATCTTTATTTTTAACGTCAATGGTTTGAGTATCGAGTACCATTCATGAACTATGTTTAAGGTATTGATTGATTAAGGGTACATTGTTGGTCTATTGTTTAAATCATTTGGATTCACCTTTATACAGATTTCCATTTACATTGACTTTACCTAAATATAAATTATGTTTTGATTGGTTTTGAGCGTTCAAGTCTTTCAATTTTATTAAAATGAAGCATACATTTATGTTCATGATGATGAGAAATATGCTATTTTATTAAAAGTAGATATACCCTCTATTTCACAAGTATACACGGTTTTGGACCTGAGCAACTAAAAACTGGTAAATAAATTGGTTATAATTTTCGAAATATTCAATAACTTCATTATTTAACCATTTTTGACCATTAATTGCCGTCTATTGAATTAAAAAGTATAAATCAGAATTGAACAAAGGTTAAGCCGAGTCTTCTATACTGCTTAGAATCTGTTTGGCTCATTAGGGTCCAACATTAGTCGTTCATCAAGCCTTCAACCGAAAATCCTTGGTATCTCCTCTCGATTTTCGCTATATCTTGGCGTAGTCGCTCTCCCTGCTCATCGCTCGTGTCGGTCAAGTTTTGTGATAAAAAGTCAAGATGTGCATGCAGAAACTGTATCCTGAGAGATATTCGAGCTCCAATCTTGTGGTAATTTTGCAAAAAAATGTCAATTACTTGCTTGTATTTTGGTGACTTGTAGTTACCAAGAAAGTTGTGAACAAAGCGTTGAAACGATGCCCATACTGCTGTTTCATAAGGTGTTAAACATTTTGTAAACTTTGCATCAGCCATTAGTTAGGTCTGTCAAATATTCCTTTCTTGATTTTTGCGTTTTGGAAACATCTTGATTAAATCCTGGAAAGGCGGTCCTTCGCGATTGAGTGCTTTGACAAAATTCTTAATAAGGCCAAGTTTAAGGTAAAGAAGTGACAATAAAACATCCTGTGGGTGCACAAGTAGTACAGAGAATACGTTTTGTTGTTCTGGCACATAATAGGAACGACTCGGCCACACTTTGCAAAGTACTGCAAAAACGCATGTCACGATTTTCCGAGAATATAACATCCACAAACGTAACAAAAACAATTTGAATCGACTTTGCAACGTTGTCTCTGCATTTTCACATGATTCGAAGCAAATTTACTGCACAAAAACAAGTTCCGAATGATGTTTAATGCAACGTGGTCAAATATAAGATCGCAGTGCTGCCACCGTGCACGAACTCGAAAACTAGAACCAATCTTGACGCACAGATTGAAGATCTGAGTTCATAGCATCAAATAACGTTAAGAATCGTTCTCATCTGCTCTGGTCCAAAAGTTGACCCGAATTTGTAAACTTGGGTTATTATAAAGCACTGCCGTAAATCTCTCCAATTGTATGGATTCCCACCAACATTTATAAAGAATTGTCGACGGCGAAAATTATACTATGAAACAAACAATTGTCTGTTTACAACAGTTACGGACCAGCTTTGATCTCTTTTGAATCTCATTAATATATCACATTTATATTACTTCTTCCATATCTTCAACTAGATTAGTGCATGTAATTTTTATAGTACGCATACTAAAATATTTCAAAATAGTGGAAAATAGTAGCTTAAAACTTAAATTAGTAATTTTAACTAATAATTTCAAAATGGTTTAGTTCTTTATAGTCTTAGTTTATCACGGCCATAGTAAGACTCCTTTTGTATATTTTGTTGAAGTAGATGTAGATGCAGCCGTATAATTTTTTGCTATTTTTTGGGTTGGATGTTTTGATTTGTTTATCTATTTACCATGACATATAATCCGTGAAAATATTTGTAGAGTTTAAGGTAAAAATTATTCTGTTCTTGTTCGTAGCAGCTTTTCTGCCATTCTATGAAAAAGAATTAGAGAAACATCCGTTCTTGCTAATATTTGTTCTTTTCATATGAAGTCTAGTTTCGAAATGGAATTGTAATTTTTTTATAATATATATTATTGCCTTAATGTGTTTCTTATTTGGATTACATTGGAATACTCTTAAAGACTGCAAAAAAGTGGAGGAACTAGATGAAGACCAGCAGGAGATTAATATCCTTTCAAAAGAAAATAATGGACAGCCTCCAAGATAACAACAGTATCCAAGATAACCTGTGCCATTTAAACATTCTTACTATTTAAGTCTCCAGGAATGGATAGAGTTTATACAGCCTAACTTATATGGTGACTCTGTTTACAGCCTTGGGGCCTGCATAGCTTTTAGATAGGCCCCCTAAAATTGTAGAAAGGTCAAGGTGGTAATTATACCCAAATCGGACAAGTAAGACTGCAGCTATGCCAAATTATTCAGACCATTAAACTATCAGTACTTCAGGGACTACATCTAAAAAGAATCCTCTTGACCCAAATTAACACGCATACATACTAGGACGCTTAACCGAAACAGAACTCCTCAAGTGGTTATTATTAAATATCGGCATTAAGCCTGTTTATCGACCTAAAAGGAGTGTCTATCTACAATATAGGACAGCCCTCTCAATGCCCGGCACTCCAGTCGCATGCAGTAAATGGAAAAAAGAGAATAGATAAGGGAGGAGTACTATTTCCTCTATTGTGAAACATCATGTTAGACGACTTGCTAAGGAAACTAAATGAATCTGGCTTCTCGTAGGATTTGCCGATGACATGAAAATTCTGCTCATTGGCCGCCATGAAGGCGTACTCAGTGAACTAATGCAGAGTGTCCTCAATATAATAAAGAAATTGTGAGAAGACAATACCTTTTCAGTAAATCCAACTAAGACGGAATTAATGCTATTCACTAACAATAAGAAACCGAAGTAATGTGCTTGTTACAAATAGCAAGGCTTTTGTATAATTCAATATCTGTCGAGGTATTAGCCAGAACAATAGTTGTTTCAATAAGTGATTTGTTCTCTAGTCTTAGAAAGACTAATTGTTGTAGACTTACGAAATGTTTTCATGTTTTTCTAATTATTAGTTATTTTTCTACAACGTAAAGGATTTCAATACATTTTTATTAGAAAGAAACAATAAGCTTTCCGGGATATTCAATACCACACTAACTTTGGCTTCACAGGTAAAGTATCTGGTCGTTATCCTAGATACTAAAGTGAACTAAAGTAATCATCATTAAACCAAGGTACAAGCATGGCATTATTGCAATGTCGGAGAGTCGTTGGGAAATCATAGGAACTGATAGCCAAAATCACTAAGTGAATGTACACGGATGTTGTAAGCTCGGCCCTAACAAAAGCAACAGTTGTCTGTTGGCATACGGTTACACTTAAAACTGCAACAAGTAAGCTACAACGTTATTGTCTCTTCCTACAATGGATCTACGCATACAGGATACGGCCCTAAGTACAGCGCTAAGGTTGAAAGACAAGATAGATATGGAACAATCCTTGGAAAAGCGCTTCAGAGGGATGCTTTTCTAGGGAAGTGTCAGAACCCTGATATTCCGACCTACATTTAAGAATGACAATATCTTCTGTAGTCTTGCTTTTTCCCTGTTCTTATGTAAACTTTTTAATTCTCTTTTTTTTGTTTTTATTACTTGTTTTATCTCTCTTGGCCTCCACATATTTTTCTTCCTCTGTTTGTTTGATATAGTGCTTGTTCCACAGCTTTCTTAGGCTTATTATGATTACGATTTATTAAACTCTTTCCATTTGTTTTCCACTCCTTCTATTTTGTTTGTTTAACTATAATTTTTCTCTATTTTTGATATTCATTCCTGGTTTCTTCTTCATTCAATTTGTAGCTTTCTGTTTTTTTGTTTATTATTCTTTTGTATTTCATAATCTTCAAGTTTTCTGCTCCAGTATTAATTTTCATTTTTACCAAGTAGTGGTGGCTCTATATTTCAGTTAGTCTTGTTACTTTACATGTTTCATCTTTTGCCATTCTTCTGCGTCTATTAAAAGTGTTATTGATTTCTCTTTTCTTAGGTTAACTTCTCTATTGTATGTCTTTGTATTTGCTATAATGAGGTTGTTTGCTATACATAATTCTATAATTCTTTTTCATTTTCGTTTCTGTTCTCCTCTCCATACGTTCCCATGTATTTTTCTTTGCTTTTTTCTACTTTGCCCAGGTCTCCCATTCAGGTCTATCATCTATTCCTTTTTGCAGTCTCTTGTAAAATTTCTCTTTTACTTCTCTTTTATCTTTTTTGTTTGGTGCATATGTCACAATTATATTCCATGTAGTGTCTTCCATTTTGATTCCCATGTTCATTGTATTGCCGTCGTCATATTTATC
This sequence comes from Ontholestes murinus, assembly GCA_963969525.1. Lineage (NCBI taxonomy): Eukaryota > Metazoa > Arthropoda > Insecta > Coleoptera > Staphylinidae > Ontholestes > Ontholestes murinus. The sequence goes on from OZ018391.1 coordinate 22,950,594, forward strand.
GTTTATTATGTTTTTATTTTTATTTTATCTGGTTTTACTATCAAACCTTCCCTTTCTTTCCTCCTGTTTTGCTTTGATTTATTCCAGATGCGTGTAGTCTCTACCTATCTCCCAGTTCTTTTATTCCATTACCCTTCTTCTTTGTCTGGATTAAGCCTAGATAGATAGATAGATGTTATATGGGTGGCACCAGCGCCTGTTCCACCGCGACCTTTTCAGATGACCAGCTCTAGCTTTGCCTCTTTGATTAGTCCTATTAGCCCTGTCAGAGGGGCTTGCGTATAAGTCTCCGCGCTTGGGTTTGTAGTGCCCAGCTTTTGATATCTAATCCTTGCTAGGCCCTCGCAGTCCAGTAGTATTTTCACTTCTATTAATTCCTTTTTTTCCTTAATAGTGTCTCCCATTTTATTGTATTTTACTCTCATTTCTTCATTTCTTTCTTAAGATTTCTGATCTATTCTTTTAGTTCTTCTGTATTTTTATGTCATTTCCTTCATCAAGTCTTTAAACATACTCTTTAGTTTCTCAATTTCCATTTCGTATTTACCTACATTTACTTTTGCCTTATCTTCTTCGTGTCTTTATTTTCCCCATTCTTCGTTACTCCAGAGTCCTTAATACTCTTCTAGGGAAGTACCAGGACCGTGCTACTCCGACCTACCTTTTCGAATGATACTACTCGTCACAAAATTCTGTGGCACTTGAAGCTACTATACACATATTCACGGATGGAGCAAAACACAAAAAAGGAAGAAGTGCAAGCATGCATTTGAAACTAAAAATATCCTTAGAGGAACACTGTACGATCATTTAGGCGGATTTTGCAGAGATACATGTTAGTGCCCAAAAAATAACTGAACTGGGGGAAAAAGGAATAAAAAAACAGCTCCATCAACACAGAGAACAAAACCAGTCTTGTAATCTTTACACAATCCTAGGTCAAATGAAGACTAGCAAATTCGTGTTTTATAGCACTGGAGACGGCATCTGTGGATAACAGTATTGCTCTATCCTGGATCAAGAGAGGAAACGATAGGGCGGATGCTCTAGCAAAAGAGGGAGCATTTTTAATTTGTGCCCCTATCCAAAAGCAATCTCTCAAACATACAGCAAGATATGATTATACACACACAAAGCAAGGTAAAAGAACGTCTTCACTTGTGCTCATTCCAAAAATACAATATGAAAACCCAACGCTGAAGTTGCTCAATATAGTGGTAATTATCTATTTAGGTCAGACCTAAAATCGCTGACAGGAATCCTAACTTTACGCTGTCAGTTAAAGGAATATTTTTATGTATTAGGAGTCGCTGAAAATCCCAACTGCAGAGGAAGCGGAGTCGACAGAGCACTGTGCTACTGTCCTATTCTGACAACAGATCTTCAACTTTTATATACTAAATTTATTTCCAATTCTGTTTTAAATAATACTTTAGGTTCTTGTAGTGATTCAAACTACAAATAGTAAGACATCTCCAAAAACTGCAATAATAAATACATAAATAATAAAACCGCAGAATTAGATTTTTGAATATTTACGGTTTGATTTGAGTTGTGCGAAGTTATCACTATTGAATTAAAGCACTTATTATTATTATTTATTAATATTTTCTTTCTTCACTTTTATTTTTATATGTCAGATGTACATTTCGAGTACCATGTACTAATTATCAATGAGTTATGTGAAGTTGAATAAATCAATAAATAAACGCAGTTAATTCTTACTATATCATTGTATTTCAACACTAAATGTACACTACGATCATTAGTATGTTGATTGCCATTAGTTACCTATTGATAATGAACACACATCTTTTTCTGTTATATAAGACGATGGTTTAAAAAAAATGCACGAAAACGACCATGAAGTAAGTTTCATTATTTATTTATTTCATGATGATATATTATAAATATGATCAGACTAGTTTAAGGTTTGTATTTTTCCAATAGTTTATCCTAAAAGGGTGTAAATAAAATAATATCAGTGTGTTTAAAGTATTAGTTAAAAAGCAATTTAATGGTTTATTTGCAGATTTTTGAACGGGTTCAAATTGTCAAGATAAATAAGAATGAATTATGATAATAGTAAAAGCATTTGTTCTGCCTATTAAAAATGTTTATAAATTCTGCTTTGAAATCACTGAAGTAATGTTAAGAAATATCAGCAAATGATAATATATCTCACATAGACCTTGTGAAAGTAACTAACGATTTATAAACATTTTAGTTCTCATATCAAATAATACATTTTCGATTTCCTTAAGAAAAATATACTATTGTTTGTTCCACCTATTAAGATATTTTAGTTTGATAAAAAAAAAAAAAAATCTTTTGTTTAACCATAATTTATCATCATCAAGCCGTTCAATCCTTAAAGTATTCTGGCTAGTCTTTAGCGTATTATAAATCCATTTTCTGATGTGAATTATTCCTCTTCGTCCTCTCTTGCTGTTTTCGTGTGTTTTGGCTGCGTTGATGATTTCTTTCCACTCTTTTCTGTTTCTGCGTGCTTCTTTCCAGTTTCTAATTCCAATTGCCTGTGAGTCTTCTTCAATTTCCTTCTGCCAGTTTTTTTTGGGTCTTCCTCTTTTTTTTTGCCCAGTGGGCTCCATTGTGTTATTCGTTTGATAACAGCAGTGTTTTTCCTCCTTATTGGTTAAATGCCCATTTTAATCGTTGCGATTTATGTATTTTCAGTTCTTCTTCTATTTCTTTATTTGTTCTTCATTTATCTTTCTCGTATGTGTGTTATGTTTGGTCCTAATATTATTCACATTATTTTCCTTTCTTGTATCTTCTCTTTTGTTCATAACTATGGTTTCCATTCCATACGTTGTGACTGGTCGTATCAAAGTTTTATATATTTTTTTGGTTGATTTGCTAATATAATTTTTAACACTTGTTCATTCCTCCCATATGTTTGGTACCCTTTTATGAGTCTATTCTATCTATTCTATCTTTGGCTGACTAATATAGCACATCTAAATAGTTGAACGTGGTGACTCTTTGGAATTTGTGATTTGCTATTCTGCGTTGTTACTATTTCTAGCTTTTATCCCTAAACATATATAATTTGTTTGTTCTTCGTTGATTTGGAGACCGTATTTAGTTGCCACTGTTGTAAATTTGTTTATAGCTTTAATTAGTTATTTTTCAGAGCTTGCTACGATTGCTATGTCTTCTGCGTAGGCTGTTGCTTGTGTGTTACCTGTTACATTTTTTTTATTGTGTATGTTAGTTTCTCTCATTAGGTCGTCGAGTGCTAAATTAAATAGGGTTGGAGATTTACTCCTTTATTTGTTTAGAGTGCTTCGCTTGTCACACCCTGGAATTTTATTTTGGCTTTGGTATTTTTTAGTGTTAGTCCTGTCATTATCTTGAGTTTTGCTGGTATTACATGTTCGGTACAGGTAACAGTTTTGTTCCTTTCAGTCTATCGAATGAATATTTGAAATCAATGAAGATAATATGTAATTCTTATCATATTCCTTATAGTTATTATCTGGTCTATTATGTGTATACTAATTGTAGATCACTCTGTTCTGAAACCTTTCTAGTACTGTATAACACTGACTTTATTAAGTGACTATAGTATCGACTTCTAGTTTGATAATGACAAGCTAGAATTGTCGAAACTATAGTCACTTAATAATGTCAGTGTTATACAAACAAAGTTAAAAAGTTTTTTATTTGTGAAGAATAATGTATAACAAAGTAGAAGCCTCCACCGTTAACACCTTTCTAGTACTGACCCAGTACATTCTCCGCGTATGAATTCAGCCTTTTGTTGATTAGACTTGCAAAAACTTTGTATATTAGGTTTAGTAGTGTAATTGCTTTGTAGTTGTGGCAGATTTCGTTGTTTCCTTTTTCATGTTTTGGTGTTATTAGTCCTGTATTCCATTCTTCTGGTATATTATGCTCTCTCCAACTGTGTTCTATTAGTAAATGTGTATGTTTGTAAATTTCCTGCTCCGAATACTTTAATATTGGCAATCAGTATCGTTGGTACTAATTGGCTGACTTGTTTGCAAGTGTTTTTTCGTACGTTTTTCTCATTTTTGTCTCATTTAGTTGTCCTATTTCTTTGTATGTTTAGTGTTAAAATTTGTTATTGATCTGTCTCCGTTTGCGCCCCTCTATATGTTCTAGTATCAGTTGTTCTCTTACTTATTTCCTTCTTGGCAGCTATGTGATCAATAATTCCTTGTTCTTGATTTTCCATGTCTCTATATTGGCAACACTTGTTTTTTTCTTATTATATAGTAGGTACGCACTTTCCACTTTCGCTGTGATTCAAAGCTTCTCTCTTTAAGAAAGCTACCTCTTTAGTATTTATTGTTATTCCGGTGATAATAATATTGTTTCTTTTTTCTTTCTTTTTCCTGCATTTCTAGTATTATTTCGAGTTTATCTATCCTTGTAATTAGTCCCTCTTTCTCTAATTTCTATACTTTTTCTCTCTTCATTATCTCCTGCTATAGTTTCATCTCATCTGAGTTAGTTTTATAATCTTTGTTATCATTTCTGTTATCATTTGTTTTAGTTCCTCCAACACTTCCGTATCTTCTGTTCTATTGTATGACTGTAAATCTTCCTAAAAAATTCAAAATCTCATGTCCAGTGCATAGTTTCACCAAATAGCGACTCAGCTCTTCTAACAAAAAACTTAATTATTCATGGGTTTAAAGTTTCATCTCTAGTATTACTTCAGTTCTTAGCTCTTGCAATAAGAAATAACCCTTTAGTTTAAAGTTTTCTTCCATTTATGATACACAGCCAAGAGATATACATAATTTCTAAAAATGATAAATTTTAGGTGCTGATCCGCAATTTTGCTTAAGTAGTATATAATGAGAGTATATCTGTTGAAATTATTTTAAAAAAATTGTTCATATAGGTATAGAAGACGTTCATTGATAGGGATAGAGAGTCAAATCAAATATGAGTTGGTTGGAAAGATTATTTAAAGAATTGAGAGGATTGTGGATTTTAGATAAAGTTCTTGGGATACATCGCTCGATAATTTGGATATTGTAGACACCAGGATTGTAGGAGTTAGAAATAGGGACAGTACTCTAGCTCTACCTAATAGAGGCTAATAATTTTTATAATTTTAAGAGTTTTTAGAGATATGCCGTATTTTCTATATAGTTTTGCATTGATTGTAATTTTCGTTCCCTTGAGAGCTTTGTGCTCTTTGAAATTTAGTTTTTCATCTTATACTTTACATTTTAATGTAATATTTTATGTGAAAATAAACATATAAAAATACCCATTTCTTTAAAATACCTTTTTTGGTTAGAAGATGAAAATTCCTCAAAACGTTTTGTTTTTATATATCATTTTCTAGTTAAAGTTCTTTCAGTTGGATGCTAATTAAACTCTGATTGCGAATATATTCAATTAATCAAAACATAAATACATACATATATAGTCCATCCGTTGGATCTTGCGTCCTACGTCACAAACTATCGCTTCAAAAAACGACGAAAGTTTTACAGTGCGTTCTTTTTCTAACGCATTTGGTTTACTTTATCAGACTGAATGTTTTTGTGTCGTTTCTCGAAGCGATATTTTGTGACGTAGGACGGAAGATCCAACGGATGGACTATAGTAGAGATTGAACATTTCATCAGAAATGAAACATATTTTGAAAAGATGTTTTTTTTGTGAGCAAAGTTATATTAGAAAGCGAGTTAAGTATCATGATGTACATAAAAATATTATAAATTTTTCACTACAAACTATAATTAAAATTTCTATCAAGAAAACATGATGTTGGAAATATTAATTTCCTTTTGGGAAAATTGAATGTGCTTTATTCCAAATTCATGTAGAAATATAAAATGAAAATAGGCTCAGAAAGTTTTTGATGATTAATGGTGTGTACATTTAGAATATGATTTAAAACTCTTAAACTAGTCGTAAAAGCATAGGAGGAATGTTTTAAAGAAGATTATGTTTATAATATCGTAATATTTTAATTCACTAAGGCTTTAGAACAAGAATTTTAAGATGATATCAAAAGAAAATATTTTAAAAGTAAAAATACTACAAGAATCAGTATTTCTTTGCGGACTTTATATATCTCCAATTATTACTTCTATGTTAAAATGAAACCAATCGTTATTGAAACAACAATTAATGAGTATAAATTTTCGTTTCAATTGCGAATATTGCAAAAGCAGCTTGTATATTGTTTAAAATATCACCTTCAACATAAATATTAAAAGAACAAGAACTATTAGATTCTATAAAGTTTCTGAGATTACTAATAAATAACAAATTAAAAAATAACAATTCAATTATTAAAACACACCTTAGATAATAATGCAATTTAATTTTATTTGTAGATATGTAAAAATAATCTAAAAAATAAACTCTAAATACATGCAGTTAAAATAAAACAAACTCTTAAAGTAACGGCTTCTTTAAATCTGTTAATTCGTTTATGAGGACATAATAGAGATTGAGTAATCTCTGTCTTCGACTGATGAGACTGAAAAAAAAAACGAGCAGATGTCACGGCCGTATCTCCGTGTTTAGGGGTACGATGTGTTTAAAATGTAAATTCGCCTTTTTTTTATTGTTGTCCTGTTGTTGGAGTCAGATATGAGTGATGTAGATTGATATCGAACGTCCCCCTAATAAAGATATCAGTATAGTGGTAGTAATGCGAGCAATAAAGTGACCCTTCTCCCCCATTTATAAACCAGTTATAAAGATAATGAGGACAATGTTTTTATTGATTAACGCAATAAAGCAAGCAAAGCGGATACATTTCATTTCATGGTAGATTAATATTGGATAAGTTATGGATAATACGAAAGGGTGATAGATTTCCCCAGGGGGTGGCCCCGGTATATGTCTGTGTGACGCCCTCGCCTGAGGACTCAATTCCATCAAGTGGAGTCTGGGTGTCGCGAGGGGTGCGGACAACGTTTACTACACTCAACAAACTATTTTGAAAAGCAACAATGTATTCTGTAAGTTTAAATATTCTTTAATAAAATTGAACTATTCAATAAAAAATAGACATAATAATTATCGTATCAATATTGAATCGAAATAACAACAATTATATTATATTAATTTTAAAAAAATCATATTTTTTGAGTACCCGAGTAAAAGAAACTAATTGACCTAATAACAATCAACTTTTTTAGCATTACTATTCGAAATAATGATTTGTGACCTATAATTGAATTAACTATTGAATAAATTGAATTTTTAATATAATAATTTTTCCTTAAAAAACTATCTACACTTTCCGCGTATAATTGAACTTGTTAGTATTTAAATTTTGTATTTAATTTAATAGCAACAATTTATACAACACACCGACCGACTTAATTAAATATTCTCTATTTGAATTTTCTTGATATTAATTGTTGCGTGCTTGGAAGCTGTTCATCAAATTTCTAATTAAAATTACTTGGCGGCGTCAATCATAAAGCGTACCTGCGAATATTAACTGTAAACGGTAATTTCATTACAGCGGCGCAAAAATTGTGCACATCATCTATTTGCATAAATTAGGTTCTACTGCCGGTTGATTGATTTTAATAAACGGCAAATTCAGTCGGCATCTTTCAGCGTAAACGGCGGGCAATTAAATAGTTATGAACTCTTGGTAGATTTAACGACGGTAATATGATAACAATTATTGTGTGTAATTACAACCGTGATGATTTCTGCATTGCGGTTGTATGCCAATTTAAATGTAAGTAATTGGTCTTTTTAAAATATTGATATATTTGATGGTGACTAATTACACCACAGGTGCAGAAATAGTAAGAACTTTCATTCACCTGAAGAAGCAATACATTTGCAAAAGAAAACACTCTCATTTTATAATCGAAAGTAATCAATTTTATTTATTCAAAGTAGTAAAAATTAATGATTGATACGTAATAAAGTTGATAAATCTGAATTAATTTACAAAGATTACTTCATTGAGAAATGCTGCTAATCCATGGTAAAAAGAAAGTAATGTAATTATTGAACACAGAATAAACTAAACTACAGAATTGAAGTATCATTCATTAAATAAATTGAACTATGTAGTATTTGAATCGTTGCATTTGTCAAATAAACAATTCAAATTATTCTTTTATAAAACCTGATGATTTAAAAAAAAAAAAAAAAAAAGACCTTTATTTACATATTTCATATAATTACTATATTATTATTATTACTATTTTTTTTTTTCTTCTTCTTCGTTTTCTTTTTTCTGCCGATTTTCTCAGCCGCCTGCCTCAGCCCCACTTCTTCTTCTTTCTTTTTCTCGTAACATTCTTATCACAATCTCTATGCCTGCCCCATCCTCTCTCATCCATTCACCTATCCTTTTCATTCCCCCTATCCACTCTTCGCGCACCTCCTTGCACTCTTGGCCTAAATGACTCCATGTGTCCTCTCCACTCTCGCACAACACACACCTGCCATACCATTCCCCCATCCATACCTTCCTTCCTCTCTCCTCCGATATGTGTAAGAGCAGGCTTCAAAGGAAAAAATCCGCGATCTGTTTAGAAGTTTGGCATCGTGGCCTGTTGTTGAAGTACAATACCCTCAAACCCATGATTCACCTATTCAATCTACTGTATAGTTTCCTGCACTATCGCTTCCTGGAAGTCGCTTACTTCAAATTAAACTCTGCAGCTCCCTTTCAAACTTACTTTTCCCTGAGCAAGTTCTACCCCAACGTAGAATTATCCCATCCTAGACAATCTCCTGGTGTCTGACATCTACCTTAAATCCTACACTTCAAAAGCCCTCAGCACTTTACAGGGCATGATAGATACTATACAGACCTAGTTTGCAAAATGACGTATTTCTATCAATCCCAACAAATTTTAACTTCTTCTTGATCAGACCTTACTGGGGTACTAAGCAAAGTTATACATCCCCAAAATCTTCTCTAAAATCCATCAAATTCCTTCGTATACCAATCCACGAAATTAATAAAATAACAAGAAACACTATCCTCTCTTGCCAAAATATTCGCCCTAAATTCCACCTACTTGCAATTTTCTATGCATTTCCAGAAACAAAAGCATCATACCTAAAAAATTTTCTTCCATGACACTCTACGAACTCATTTCATCAATTCATAATCTCAGCGAAGAATTTAGGACCTAACATTTAAGTAAGTGGTAAGCAATATCTCAATGCTGAGTAAGAGGGTAATAGAAGCTTATTTTATTGCTCTATTTGTTATATTATGACATTACTTCCCCGCTAAAAAGCAATAGAAGCTTATTTTATTGCCCTAATTGTTATATTGTGATATTATTTTCTCACTAAAGAGCATATGGACTATATAGTGTAAGAGCAAGAGAATAATAATTATAATTATCTTGGGTGCAGAGTTTTAAAAATGATCATCTTTGGAAATGCTGAAACTCTTAAATATCTAAACATCTAGGTTACACTCAATGTATATAAATTTATAACAACAAGAAATTGACTATTAGGTGGCTAAAGAAGAATTCCAAAAGATTTTATACTTCTAAGACCACAAAAACACTGAACAAAAAAATAATAAAAGTTCATTCTATATATTGGGAGAAGTACGAGGCTCGTTCAATAAGTAATGCCCCATATTATTTTTTAGAAACTATTTATTTAAAAGTGTTAAATTTTGGTGACAATATAACTACATGTTTCTTCTACACGTACTATTTTTCAACATAGTCTCCACCAACTTGTACGGTCTTACGCCAGCGTGAAACAAGTGCCTGTATTCCCTGCCGATACCAACTCCTGACCTGTGCGCGAAGCCATGTTTTCACCGCTTGAATTACGCTCTCGTCGTCATCAAAGTGTCTTCTACGCAAACCGTCTTTAAGAGGTCCGAAGAGATGAAAGTCTGATGGTGCTAGATCTGGGCTGTATGGTGGATGGGGCAATGTTGTCCAACCCAATTTGGTGAGGTGTTCCCGGGTTGTGAGACTTGTGTGCAGGCGTGCATTATCGTGCAGGATCAAGATTTCAGCCGGATTCTAACACGCTGGAAACGTTTCTTGAGTTTGTCCAAGGTCTTCACGTATGCTTCGGAATTAATGGTTAATGGTTGGCATCACCTTCACTGTCCCAAAAACCAGTAACCATGACTTTTTCAGCAGAGGGAGCTGACTTAAATTGGCCCATTTTGCGCAAAGTTTTGAATATCCGAGAGTCTCGATCATTACACACACACACTTCCATTGCTGACTGACAGCTGTGAGGCCAATTGTTGCGAATAATGTCATCCACGCGCCTCACCATGTCTGGAGTGGTGGCACTGGCAGGACGCCCGGAACGTGGCAGATCTTGGAGTTAAGTTGTTGGACTTTCTGACGCCCACCTCCCGACAGAGCACCTATCGACAGCACAATCTCCACACACTACACACAAACGTTTATGGATATTTCCTACAGTTTCTTTTTCTGCAATCAAGAACTCAATCACTGCTCGCTGTTTGTAACGTGAATCACTAACAGACGCCATTTTGAAAATTCACTACAGCTCTGCCATCTGTTAGAATGATTTGAAACTTCGTCCACCGGGAGGGGACACACTGAACTTGAAATACCTAGAAGTGCAACTTTTAGTTTTTTCTCATTGTGGAGAAAAAAAAATATGGGGCATTACTTATTGAACGACCCTCGTAATACACTTGTTATATTCCATTTGTTTATTATCAGGTAACTGACACGTGTTTCGATCCTTACGGATCATTCTCATTCTATATTTTTTAGAATAGCTAAGAAATGGTTTCGATCTATTCGGATATTATGAGTGCAGTTAAAGACAGGGAAACGGATGCTACAATGGAGTATATATATAATCATCCAGTTATCTGTTAAGGATATAAACTGATTTCCTTAGTTGAGTGAACAAACCACCAACAATTAAAGAATAGCCAACAGCGAAAATCACCAATAACAATCTCTTCTCCACCCATGTTAAATGATACTTTGATTATAACTCCATAATCTCGATGTTAGTTTCTTTCCAAATGCTCCTGATTTTTTCACAGTCCTGTTGGTCAAGTCCATAGAATAGTTTCGGAAAAACTAACTTCTAGATTGTACAATGTATTAAAGTCCTTTTGGTCGTTCTAGAAAATTAACTAGTAAATTACAAATACGAAAACATTTTGTAAATCTTACTAAGACTACAAAACAAATCACTTATTGAAATAACTACTTTTCTGGCTATTACCTCGACAGATATGGAATTATACAAAAGTAATCTGCAAGTAGGATTTTCACCATATTTAACGATAGCCGTATATTCTCGTAGGTTCTATTTTGATTAGTGTATTTCTTTATTACTAGATGTTAGATAATTTTCTTTGATTTGGGCGCCACTTTTTAGCTAATATACACTTCCTGAACCAGAACCTGAAAATTTTTTTTTAGGTTTCCAAAATTTTTCTGAAAACAGGTGTAGTTATTCATCTTAACACGTTTAAATCTTCTGCTGGTAGACATTAATTAGAAAGTACTTGGAACAAGTCCAATTGCCCCTCTTAAGATACACCCTATCCAGCACTCTATCCATCGTAGTGTTTAGTTACGATTAATCGTTCTACTGTATAAACGCTTGATCATCTTTATTTAGAGTATTAAAGAGATTAAACTTCAATTGGTTTTTGTATCTGATGTTGCCTATTGTCAAAATTTTCTGTTATTGGATTTGATCATTAAATGTTTTCTTTCATATATTCTCCGCCTTAGATCATTTACAAAAATTTCTCCTGTCACTCATTCTTCAAATGGGCAGCTGAATTTCAGATAAAGATTAAAGAGAATAGCTTGCTGGAGACTATTTACTATTCACTCCTTGCACCAGTTCTTCACGACTATTTTATTGTTTATCCAATAAAACCTCCAAAGTAGTTTGATATACCTAAACCTCTTATTGATGATCCATTATAAATATTTTGCCTTACTGTATATATTCTACTCTTAGCGTAAATATTCACAGGTCGAATCTAAGCTAATATGGGACTGTATATGTGCTCTTAATAAACTTAGCACTCACAAAAAAAGTAACAATCACATGGGTCCCAGGACACGGAGAATATCCGGGGAAGGACAAAGCAGACGAACCGGCCAAACAAGGCTCGTCAAAATCAATAATTGGCCCGGAACCGTCCTGCGGCACCTCCAAAACCGCAGTCAAATAATCCATAAAAATGGGTGGAGACACAGGCCCAAATCTGGTGGACGAACTCACCAGGACAGAGACAAGCGAACCAGATCCTTAAGAAACAATTGTCTAAATTCACGAAAAAACTTCTGAACCAATGGTCAAAACAATAGTAGGTCTGATCACAGGACACTGCAAGCTTAACAAACAAATGAGCAAAATAGGCCTGGTGGAAGAAGCACCATGGCTAATAGGACTAATCAAAGAGGTAAAGCTAGAGCTGGTCATCTGAGATAAATAGAGATCCACAATAGATCTGAAAAGGTCGTGGTGGAACAGGCGCTGGTGTCATCCATATAACATCTACATCTACATCTAGTGTATTCTTCAGTTTTTGTAATACATCCCCGTTGGAGCATTATTTTTTTGCAAGGTGAATTAACTGATTAGTGATACTTTACTGTTTTAGATCATAAGTTAAAGTGTTTTTAACTTTTATAGTTCTGAATAACTTCATTGATATTTGTGATTTATCCTTGAAAATCAATTTATGATTATGATACTATCAATTGTTCATGGTAGTCCTAGATTTCTTTGCGAATAGATTCCTCTGTTGTAATTCGAAATCTTCATATTGTTGGTCGAACATTTTGCAGATTTGCTAAACTGTCAAGTCTAGTAGCATCAGCATCTAAATAGATTCTTCACCCCGCAAATATTCTGTTTTTTTAAGGACTTGATATTTAGAAAATGACTGTTGTTTTTTCCATTTTAAGGTGACAGTTTCTGAATTCTTCATTTGGAATATATTTAAGCAAATATGCTATTTTGCCCCTTGTTATTTGGGTAATGTTTGAGAAAAAATTTCTACCATTTGTAGGTACCAAGTCTTTGATAGGATAGAGACGTAGACAAAATGCACAAGAGTGATATTACGTGACAAAAAAATCAGCAATAACGTTTTCTCTTTGTATAAATCATTTCCAGATGCTAGATTAAGTCATTACTAGTTATTTTAATTTCTGAATATTTTCTCTATGGCAATTTTTACATTTCCTTATCTCTTTCATCAATTGACTGATGAAGAAAACTGATGCAGTATTTCGATTTAATTTAATTGGAATTATTATGCAAGTTTTTCTTCAATTTTTTTGAGGTTTTTAGATTTTTTTGTCAATTTTATCATTATATTCTAGAAATAAGAAAGTATGAATGCATTAAGAGAGAACAGTGGTTGTTTCTAAAGCAGATTTGGGGGGTTAAAAGATCAACGCCTCGCTACATTCTGCTTCAGGAAAATAGAGGGGAGACAATGGAGAGAGTTATGTAGTTTGAGATGAAGTTGTGTGGATTGGATAATACAAGGTGTGTGGAGAACGTGCATGTGAACAAGATTGAGTGAGTAGAGAATGGAACGCAAAAAGATGTATGAAAGAGCAGGAGTGTTCGAGAATATTGTGAATGAATGATTGGAGATTGGGGTAAATGTGCGAGCATGACTGAAAGAGAAGTGGAAGGAGGTTGAGATGCAGGAGAAACAAGGATGTATTGGGAGGAGCACATAAAATCCGAGGTATGGAAGGTGACAGTTATATGGGAGGGTGCTTTAGTGCTTGGTTAATAGTATCTTCTCAAATGAAACTAAGATTACCCTGGCAGAAACTAAATGCGGTTCGGAAGAGAAAGGAAGATTTGGATGGGGGAGAGGTATTGGACAAACGTATGTTTGTGTGTATACACATAGAATAGTGGGGAGTGGTTGGGGGGAAACATAAGGGTAATAGAATGAATGAGAGAGGATGGAGGTATTGTAAACGTTTTGGTAGGAATGGCGTGCAGAGGGAGGTAAAGAGAAAATATTATAGAATATAATTTTTTATATGTTGAAGTTTTTTTTACTTCTAGATTTTTAAAACTTTCAAGCAGCTTTTTGATCATTTTTTTTTCACTCGTATCAAAATATCGCTCTTCAAACTCAGAATCCTTTTTTGCAATGTTCTTTTTTGCCATTTTTATTATAATATTCAAAAGTTCGCTGGAATAAGAACTTATTAGTAAAGAAAATATTAATGCCTTAAAAGCTAGAAATAGGTTTCAAGAAAAACGAGGAAAATGTCTAAGTCAAAAAAATCGTAAATAAAAATGATTTCCCATTTTTTTTAAATATTAAAGCATAGAATAATATAATCAAATGTAAACGTATCTTTAGTTAAGAACAGTTGCCATATAATTGTAGTTGGTGGTAAGTTACATCAACGTTTCATCAGAGTGACGTACACACGACCACGAATTATAATGCAGACACCATATTCTCCGATATTTTAAGTGGTGAGTTCAGTCGCCCTCCCTTTTTAGCCGTCGTCTCAGGATAGAGTGCAAAGTTGAAACCATTAGCGTCTTATCACGCCCCAGCCGAACCAGCCCCGGAATCGTTCCGGGGGATATCTCAATAATGCATCGGCGGGGGCGGCGGGATTGCCTATCTCTGGATTGGCTGAGCCCTCGGGCCGAGGTGTGGATCTTGAGAGATACTTGCCGCTATCAGCGGTTCACGATGTCTGCATTATGTATGTATATATTGCCACTGTAAAAATTTCTCCGGATCCTGAGAGGGTAAAATTGGGGTGGAATGCTAAAGTGGCGGAGTGCTCTCTCGCACTGCAATTTATGTGATGGAAACGCGGGGGTGTGTATATATGTGTGTGTCTGTGTGTGTTGGTGAGGGGGTACTGCGCGCCACCCCCGCCCGTTTTACTGCAAACACTTTAAATTGGGGCGGCTGCCTGTTATACCTACTCAAACAAAGTAATTATACGCTTTAGATCCTTTTTTCTATTAAATGATCATCGTGTTAAAATGTGTCTAAAATAAGTCTATTCAACTTCAAAATTAATCTTCTGTGTATTTTATATTGTCCTAATTATAAAAGTAAAATCAAACAAAATAATCCATTAAGGTGCATTTATTGTCTGAGCATTGCAAACATATTTTGATCGTTATAAAGACAATCAAAAATTGTATATAAGATATTCAAGTAGGGTAGTATGAATCTAATAAAGAAAAACGTCTGCATCATCTTAATCCTTGTTTTTCGTCGTTAGTTTTATGAAATAAATGTTTAGTATTTAAAAGTTTTTGTTGGTGTACAAGTTTTTATTGCTAACTTCCTTTACGTAGTACATTTCGAAGAACTTACTAAAATTTATACGAGAGCTTCTTTTCACAAAACAGTACAGTACTCTAAAGTTAACTTCAAAGAATCACCATCTAAGTATGAATTATAGTCTTATTAAAGTATTTTGACATTGCTAGTATGCAATACTATGAATGAGGTATGATATATAGAATATAGAATAATAATCAAAATTGTGAACTAATTTGGAAGATGCTTCAAACAAAAAAATTAGTTTTGCTTGGAAGGAAAGAAGGATAGTTTTAACAATATTTACTTATTATTAATCTATGTCTTTGTATGTTGATTAAAGATTAAACTGATCCATTCAAATTTGTTGCAACAAACGATTTAGCAATACGAATGGATGCATGCAATGTATATAATAATTTTAGCTTAGCCTTTAAGCGCTTAAGTTTTGATTTAAATAAAAAGTAGTGCAAGGTGGCGGCAAACAAATGTTTAATGGTGTGTTTACGTTTTATTGTGCACCGCACAGGCTGCACATGCACCGATCTGACGTCTGATCTGACGATTCATTAATCACCCGTGCGCGCTTTGAACTGTTATCGCTTAATTTATGGAAAAATTCAGTTTATTCAAGAGTCATGCCCTACGCCATCAAACCGCGCACTTATTAAACGTCCGCCGTGTAATTACCCGACGTAAAGTAATTACTTAATTGATTGATTAATAACAGGCTTGCGCGCGCGACTTGATTCGACTGGGCCGCAAGGTTATGAATTAAACGAAGTCGGTGGAGGATCAATATATTTTTTTTTCGTTCAGTAAATGATGAATTGGATTTGTAATAAATAAAAATAAATAAGGTGTGCTGAGGTAGAAATATAAATGTTAGAACTTGTAATTATTTATCTGCGAAAAATTGGCTTAATTCTCTAGAAATTATCTAATTTGATAATAAAATTTATAAAATTATATTAGTATATCCAATTTTGTATTCAATAAATCAATTCAAAAATATAATTAAAAAATAACTTTTCATCAAATATTGATAAATACAGCATTTTATTTCAACAAATTTTACATAGAATTTTGTCTTGAAATGCCTTGGTTTTCGTTAGTTACTTAACATGTCAGACCCTAGTTTTGACTTTGGCTTTAAGGATTAGGCATGAGGTTTGAGGGAAAGTTTTGAGCTGATCAAAATCCCAAGATGTTGCATTTTGGTGTGGTAGATATTGGTAGATGGTTTAATTAGGGTTGTTGTTGTGGCAATTAAGGCAGTATCATCTGTAAATTGGAGTGGATATGTAGTAGGATTAAAGTGTGTAGGATTGGGATTACATATGTCATTCGAATATAGGTTGTAAAGTAATGGGGAAAGTGAGGAGCCTTGTGGGATATCATGCTCAAAACGAAAAGGGGATGTTTATCGGATTTTTACTTGACAGGATTGATTGGTAAAGAATTCATGGATTAGAACGATAAAATACTGGGGAACATTTAAGAGAAAACATTTATAAGGTACTTCGAAGCCACACTGAACTAAACGCCATTTATATGTCGAGAAAAGCAATGGCGGACTTGTCCTCAGAGGTGTCAAATATTGATTAGTGTCAAAATCAAAATTTGAAATTCAAATTTTACTTAACAGGTATTTTCTTCAATGTAAAAATTTTAGTTGTTACAATCGTTCGTCTAATCTAGGAATCGTCTTTTAATGAAAAATTATGAATTCGAAATGAATTTATAAATATTAAAAAGACAGGTTTTAATTTTTTTTAAATATAGTATATGTAGGGTGGGTTAATAAACCTAAAATTAAAAAAATCAATTGAATTTAGATATTAATTTAAATTATTACGAATAAAAAATGTAATTCTTAAAGAATGAAATCAGTTAAACATTTACAAGAATTGATTTTAAAGAACACAATTAAAAAATATTTAAACAAAAAACAGCTAAAACGGAAAAACAGTAAATTAACTATTAAATTTATCTTTAAAAAAGCAATTTACATTTGTAAAAATATTAAACTAAAATAATAATTGAATTGAATTTTTACAATTATCCCATTTTAAACTAGAAATCGCGTTTTTATAATTTGTAAAATTATGAATGCAAATTAAACGTGAATAATTATTATACATGTTTAAAAAAGCAGGTTTTAAAAATTTAAAATTTAAACATCGTTATTGTGGGAGCCTCTCCACAATAGCGACGTTTAAATTTTAATTCTAAAATGAAAATTAGTTCAATCCAGTAACAATAAAACTTCATAAAGGCAATGCAAATATCAATTAGTAAATTAAGTTAACTATAGGCAATAAAATTTGACGAACGAAAATAATGTGAAAATATTCAAACAAAAAATAGTTGAAACTAAATAAACTGCTAAAAAATTTAGATGCCTCTACAGAAAACTATTAAAATTTCATAAAAAACTAATGTCACGATTTAAATCAATTGAATTTTTTAGAAACAAATGACAATCAATAAAATTAGTTAAATATGATGAAAAACCAATAAAAAAATATTGGATATTAGGAAAAAATTGATGAACGAAAGCTATTGAAAACTGATTTTAAATATGTAAAAAAATTACCGAAACTTTAGAAAATATAAAAATAATAGACTTTTAACTTAAACTTTTGAAATTAACACGCACCTTCCCAACAAGAAAAGCAATTGACAAAAAGTTAAAAACACTATTATTGAAAAAATAATTTAAAAACAGAAGTGATTATTGAAAAAGAAACGAGTAAAACTCTAGAAAACAATATTAGGTAATTTTAAATTAAAACACTTGTTTAGTTTCATATTGTTATATTCAGTTTCCTGACACGTGTTTCGGTCAATGACGATCATTCTCAAAGGAATTGCAAAACTAACTGTTACTTTTGTAATTCCTTTGAGAATCGTGGTCATTGACCGAAACACGTGTCAGGAAACTGAAAATAACAATATGAAACTAAACAAGAGTTTTAATTTAAAATTACCTAATATTATAATTTCGTTTCATCAAGAGTGCAGTGAAGAAAGTATATACCTCTAAAAAACAATTGATAATTGTTAAAATCAATATTTGAAAACAGAAACAATAGAAAAAATCTTTAAAAACGTGTTCAGCAGGGTTCTCCCTGACACCACTCCTCTACAACATCTACGTCCACGACATTAATAACTCAAACCCCCAATACCTTAATCCTTCCGACTACTGTCTGCTTTTTGCTGATGATACAGTATTGATCATACACGATAAAACTATATTAAAAGCTCTTATTACTCTGCAGAATTCAACAATGGTTTGTTAAACTGAGAATTTCCATCAACCCTAACGAATCCTACCTAATTATTCCATTTCACAGGGCCAACACTTCTCGCTTCCATATAACCCTAACGCCAATATCTCTACATCACAGACTTGTAAATAACTGGGAATGACCATTGATACTAAACTCTCCTACAAAACCCATACCCAAAAGATAATATTAAAAGTAATAAATAGGGCTCGATATTTCAGACGTTAAGGAATCTATACGAAGATTGCCGTTCATATATACAAAATGTTTAGCCTTCCCTTGCTTGATTAGTCTGCAATTCTTGACCCCTCATTAAGTAAGTCGGTGAAAGATCAGCCCTTAGAATATTGAACAAAAATCAAGCATCCTCCCCCCAACAATTATCTGCAAAATCCATCTAATACTTTACTATATCAAAAATCAACGCCTTGTATATTTATCCACAAAATATACCACTAACATCCACATACTCCACATCCTAAACCACCATCCAACGCATTCATAACATAACATAAACTCTAAATCGATATATCCCAAAACCATTATCCACGAATTCAACTCATCTTTTCATACAACTCAAGCATAAGAGCAGAAACAACAAATGTTAAAAGAAGGCAGGCCAAAAGACCTACGCCCGATAGCCATTAAAAGGGCGAAGAAACACATGTAATAATAATAAAATGTATTAAAATCCTTTAGTTCGTTGTAGTAAATTAAATAATAAATTTAAAAATACGAAAACATTTCGTGAATCTACAACAATGAGTCTTACTAAGACTACAAAACAAATTAATTTGAAACAACTACTTCTCTAGCTAATACTTCGACAGACATTGAATAATACAAATTAATTTGCGTGTTACAAATAGTACAACTATTAAAGCAACACTAATTTGAATTAAATTATTTCTGCTGAATAAACTAATAAATGACAATGTACTTTAGATTGTTTAAATGTAACTATCATAAAAATGATGAAAAATGAATTTTAAACTGATTTCATTAAATTAAATTAGCAAAAGCAATTAAAAAATCTAGCATTCAAGTTTATAATCATCTGCAGACACGTGTTTCGAACTTTCGCTCTCTTCAGTACAGCTTTATTATAAAATTGATTTTAAATACAAATAAAAACACTTACTAAAATAAATATAATGAAATATGATAATGAATATAATGAAATATAAATAACTTACTCAGATATGTACGGCAACTGACACAAGAATGAAATATAATCGACTGAAGGTCTGATTTTATACCTGAGGTGGATTAGTGAATTCTACAGAAATCATTACATTATTATTTATTAGTTTATTCAGCAGAAATAATTTCATTCAAATTAGTGTTGCTTTAATAGTGGTACTATTTGTAACACGCAAATTAATTTGTATTATTCAATGTCTGTCGAAGTATTAGCTAGAGAAGTAGTTGTTTCAAATTAATTTGTTTTGTAGTCTTAGTAAGACTCATTGTTGTAGATTCACGAAATGTTTTCGTATTTTTAAATTTACATGTAATAATAATTATTATAATCATTTCTATAATACTATCTTCAATGAAGATGTTTTCTCTCTCTCAAAACAATTGACAACTGTGAAAAATAATAGAGAAAGAACGTATTTTCATGAAAAGAAATTGATAATTGTCAGGAACATAAAGATTTGTCAAGAAACAAAACATTCTAAAGATCCAAAAAACCAATGAACATTATTTAATTGCAAGATAATTAAACAGTTAAAACTCATTAACAATATTTTAATATTGAAGAAAAAATTGGAAATAATTAAAACAATTATTGCCACTTTAGGTATCAATTAAAATTGTTAAAAGGTAAGAAAAGAAAATAGTTGGCAATGAAAAAAAAGTTAGCCAATTATTTATGGGAAAAAATTACAACAGAAAGAAATTGAAAACTATTTCAACAGAAAATAATTAAAATTAAAAGAGTGTAAAACCATTTAAATTAGTTTAAAACTGTAGATATTAAAAACAATTAGAAAATTTAATCTCTATACGCAAAGACAATTTAAAATTGCTGTAAAAAAGTCAGTTGCTGAAGCAATTAAATGTCACTTTAGAAAAATATTAAATTGTTGTAAATGCATTTGAAAGAAACCTATCGACAATAGATAAAATTAGTTTACTGGCAAACATGAGAACGATGCAATTGTATATATATATACGAAAACAAATCAAAATTATTTAAAGAAAACAGATAAAATTATTAACAAAATACATAATAGAATATCAAGAAATTATAGGAAACTTATTAAGAAAAACAATTTGCAATTAATAAATGAATTGGACTAAAGAAAATTACGAAATTTAATTTTAATATAATCAACTGAAGCACACATCCACTGAATTTGTAACAGATTGTAAATGTAGTATTATTTATCCATTCATAATATTTGTGAAAATTTTTAGATATTAAAAAACAATTGATAAAAGATATAAGTGGTGAAAACAATTTAGAATTATTGAAATTGAAAAAACAATTAAATGTCACTTACTAATGGTTAAATTGATAGAAATTAAAAAAAAACAATCTAAAATAAATTAAATCCGTTTATTGACAGAAAAATATGACAAATAAAAAAAATCGAAATTATTAAATAAAGTTTTAAATAAATCAATAGTTTGTCTAGATAAACAAGAATTATTAAAAAACAGTAATTAAAATTTTTAGAAATTTGCAAAAAAGCAATTTATAATCGATATTATTAGTTGAATAATGCTTTTTTGTTTTATATTTGTAAAAAAATACAAAAGACAATTGATAAAAGCAAAAAGTTTTTAATATTACGAAAATAATAATTGATGTTAAAATCGTTAAAAAAAGGCAGAAAGACCTCTGGTCGATAGCCTTTTGACGAACTAACTCACTAACACATCATCCATTATTCATTATTTAAATGTAAATATGTATAGTTTGTCAATAAAAATGTGTATTATTCGTTAAAAAATTGTATGACATTTCAAAAAATTATTAAAATAATTAAAACTTAAAATAAATAACAATACGCAATAAAAATACGCATATTCACTAATTAAAGCGACGAACAAAAACTACTAAAAATTATTTAAAAAGTTCTAATTAAAAGAGGAAAAATTGTTTGTTAGGAAAAGAAAAAAATGAAAATAGTTTAATATTTAAAGCAGACAAATAACTGAATGTGAAATTATTGGAAATTTGAAAAAAAAACAATTGACTTTTGAAATTTAAAAAAAACAATAAACAATTAATAGTAATAATACTGCACCTGTAAATCAATGTTTAGTTTACAATTAATAGTAATGTTTGAATGTTGATAAAAATTGGAAATTATTTAAAAAATAAGAGTTGTAGCAGGCTGAACGACCCCAGGTCGATAGCTATTCAGCAGAATTTTTCTTTTTTCAATTATTCCTTATAATGTTGGTTTGCTAATATGTAAAATTGTCAGCAATAAAGATGTTTGTATATATAAGAGTTGAAATTGCTTGAATAATTTAAATTGTTATATATAATATTAGTTAAACATTTGCGAGAAATTTTTACGAAACAAAATTAATAAAAAACAGCACCTGCTTTATAAATGTTTCCTCTTAAAAATCATTAAACACCTTCTTATTTTAATCCATGAATTTCATAATAATTGATCTCTCCATAAAAAAATCCGACAGTCTTATATTTTATGATCTTTACTGCCACGATATATTTCATCCCGATCCAAAACACTTCGATCCCTACTTTATATTTTCTTCTATTTGCGGATGACACCGCACTAATTGCACATGCACCTACCCCCTCTATTGACCTCAGCTCTCTACAAATCACATTTAGCTCCCTACAAAACTTGTTCCGAAAATCGCGAATTGAAATAAACCCTATAAAATCCAAACTCTTTATTCCCTTCCACAAAACTACTCCATCTTCTCCCAAAATTAAAATCCATCAAACCGAAATTCCACACTCTCACAACTGCAAATACCTAGGAATTCTATTCAATCACAAACTATCCTATCCATTAAAGCCAAAGTCATAACCAGGACCAGACATTTCCGAGCACTAACTTTTGAAAGTCAAGGAATTTTAACAAATTCCCCTGACCAACGCGCATTAGCTACGAGTACAAACTTTGCTATTAAACCTTTCAACCTTACCCGACTAGACATTGACAAAACAATTGACGAACGAAAACAAATAAAAATAATTGAAAAATTAATAATTGCCAGTGAATTGATAAACAAAATGTCGGAAGAAAAAACTGTTCTAGATGAAACAATTAGAATATGTTACAAATATTAAAAATACGGAAAAAATAAATATCTCGAAAATATCTAAATTCTTCAGCCTACTGTCTCCTCTTTGCAGACGATACCGCATTAGGGTACGAGTGGAAGATCATCTAGAATGAACTCTGCCCAATTCTCGTGCATTCTAAATTTTGGATGAATATTATTTATATTATTTTTAAATGTATTAGGTCTTTATGTTAGCAAAGAATTAAAACAAGCAAATAAATTAATAAATAAATAAATTAATTGCACACGCTCCCACAATACCAAAGGCTCTGAGTACACTCCAAGGGCTGATTGACACTCTTGAATATTAGTTCGCTAAATGGAGAATATCAATATAGCCCAACAAATTCCATCTACTCATTCCTTTCCATCGTGCTTTAAACACCCCACTTTCTATATCTTTAAATAATATCAAAATACTTCCATCCCAAAACTGTAAATAAATTTCACTTCAGAACACTTACATATCGTAATAGAGGCATTTCTATTAAAACTGCGATACACATATAAAAAATGAGTTGTTTAAGCAGCTATCCTATTCCTTTATCCCCGCCCTCATCTTTTAAAAAATCTGTAAGAAAGTGAAAGATCAGCCCTTAGAACATTAACAAAAATCGGGCATCCTAAAAATCCCCTCTACAATCCTCCTAGATAGATAACAAAAGAGGAAACAGAGAAGATAGATTCAGAAAAGGATGAAAAACTGTTACCGGCGTTCAGTTTACCTGAACGTGGTAACAAATGCGTAATTATATTTTAATCCATTTTACGAGCTACCCATTGCTCCTAATAATAATTTGCATAAATTCCGCATTATTTAAATAATCCAAACGAGATAATTTTCCAAAATGTGCAGCTGCCAGTGCCGTACAATAAATCGGACCCTTTTTCGGCGAACGAGGATAATTACCTGTTCCAAGAATTACCGTGCCTACGTGACAAGAACAAAGCCGCGGTACCTGAGATCACCATATAAAACCAGGCCCGACCATCGCTCTTTACCAGTCGTCTGCCATCAGCAGCGGTGGTCAGCCTGGTCGGCTCCGCCGATTCAAGCCTCTTGCCCTTGTATATATTGTATATAATTCTGTCTGTCTATCTTTTGTAATATATTTTCTTCTTCTCCGGCCCCATGTTTTAATTTACACATGTTTCTCTTGTTTCTTTTACTCTGTTTCACAGCTAGCCGGTGCCTCTACGTTGACGTGGCGTGGAAGCTCAAGCAAGTATCACCGAAGGGAAACTGTTTAATCGAAGCCTGCGGCTGCTAATCGATGGTGAGCCTCGCCAGGGACCCCTGGGCCGCCTCCAGTGCGTGTTGGTTCCAGAAAGTACCGCCGGTGCTACTTCCTTGCCAGTCCGCCACGAGGACGTCTTCCGCGTCCATCCGTTAACAAAACTAGTAGGAATGATCTACAATACAATAAAGAAAACATTCTTAGAGAAAAAAGAGATTACAAAAACTTGTATTGTTGTTGAGTAACCACAGAGAGTAAAAACAGCAAAACCAATGCAATAGAAATAATATAGAGAATTTCAAGAAGAGACAGAGTACGAAATATAGAAGTAGAAAACACCTCAACAGCTCAATATTAAACCAATCAAATCAGTATTAGAAGAGAGACAATTAGGATGATTGGGTCATATATACCGATTAGAAGATAATATATTAACGAAAAGAATACACGAGGTAAAAACACAAGGCAAAAATTAATCAGGAAGACCTTGTTGGAATGAGCAAGTACATCAAGCAGCGGAAATAAGAATAAAATGGAAAGAAATAAGTAATATAGCACAAGACAGACAACAGTGGTAAAGAAGTGTAAAAGAAAATAAATGAGACATATTGTAGAGAATAAGTCGAATACCTCTAATGGATAAAAGGGGAAAAAATAAATACAAATAATCTTTTATAATAGGTTGATCCACGTTTGGTCTATTTCTCTGGTATTTAGTCATTCCAGGTTTCGTAATTTTAATTTGTAATTCCTTTAAAATATTGACTGCACCATTACAAATTGTTTAAACGATGTGGCAGTATTTTTCCTCTTATTGAATAAAGATAAAATTATTAGCGTAAGTTTTATCTATTTACTCAAAGTTTTCGTATTTCACTGTATTTCTAAAATTATGGTATGAAGCGCATAGCATAACTGTGAAAATTGGGGTACAAATCGAATTCTTTAGCAATTTAGCTTTATTAGAAGATTATCATCCCATTGCGAAATTAATTCCAATAACTCCACTATGCTTAAAAAGCATGTTGATCACATGGTGTCTTTTGTACGAGGCATTAAAAAATTTAATAACTTATTTAATGGTACCAATGACATTGCTAGCAGCATGTATTCTTGCATACATTTTGATATGGACAAATTTAAAGCATGGTTGAATCATAGTGTTCTAAAAACGTTGGACAAGATTGACTGCAATATGGATTCAGCACCTTTCAATTCTTCCAACATAAATTCCAATTTAAGTATAGGCTCATGAGTAACATCATTATAATGATCACATTTCAAGAGATATTTGTAAAATATGTTTAACTGTTTTATTTTTACAAATGATTTTTTTTTAATTATGTCACCAGCTGCAATTCGAAACGTAGAATTTCACGAAAATTGCCCTCGTTTGTAATAGATTTTGTATTTAAGAGAGAACCAGTGTCACGATGATCTCGTAATGGAATATTTGGTTTCCCCAAAAAATTATTCTTCTGATTATTGGATTTAATCTATTTCTATTTTCTTCAATTTGTCGAAGTCTTTCCATATTTAATTTATTTCTTATATCTCGTGACAATTGCATTTTTATGGTACATTTTTATGACTTACCGAAACAACATCTTTACCTGATAATTTAGAATATTGAGACACTGGCTGAGATACTAATTTTTGGAATGGTTCTTGTTGGTGCAACCCACCAAATTTTGTAAAAAAAGAAGCAATATTTGCAAAAGCTTTCGTTTAAATGATAAGAAAACATTAACCAATTAATAATTATCCAATTACCCCCCTCTGAAACCGCCACTGTCACCAGAATAATAGAGGGTGAGAATGGAAGAACACATATTTTGCGCCTTTCCAGATGCGAAAAAATTTCTGTAGAAAATTATTATGTATAATATTACAATCTTTTTGTTAACATTTTGGATGAAATAAATGATATCTAATACTTAATACCATTATTTAATTAAGTTCTGATGTTATGTAATAAAGTTCATGTTAAATTTTACATTATGGAAGCATTGCAATTATTGACAGATATTTTCCTAAGTAATTGTTATTCGAACGTTTTTAATATAAGTTAGTAATAGTTTTAAACGCAATTAGTGTGTACTATTTAATGTGGGCTTAGAAACAATATCTATTAACTAATACGTAGTATACTATAGCAATTTGTAAAATGTGTTTTTGACATTGCGGATTTAATAGAAATAATATATAAGGATTTACAATTCGTACGTAATTTTGATATTCACGAGCGACATTATAGAACGACATCTCTGTTTCCACTTCACGTGCAAATTTTGCATACGCTCCTCGCCTCTAACCCCTACATTCGCGCAGGTTTCTACTCTATCCCGACAATATATAGACACACTCACACGTGCACACGTATCCAGATACACATGTAGGTGTCGGAATAAACGGTCGGTGTTCCCCGGGGAAATTTGATGGTATGTGAGGGGGGTGGTGGGCGAGAGAAGCGGCGAACGGCAGGGGCGGCGGCCCCGCTGTTCGCCCCCCATTTCGGAAACGAGCAGCGATTTATTGGTTCTCGAAGCGAACCTAATTGGCTTGAGAGCAGCCGACATGTTTCCGCTGTGTGTAACTTCACGGCTTCCCGGCACTAATCTACGTGGTCCAGACATGTGCTCCAGGAATTCCCTAATAGGCCCGAGGGAAGAGCCACGCTCACGTTATATATGACCGACTAGCCGTCAGCTAAATCGTTCGCACCACCTTCATATTTACTTCATACCGTGGATGAATTAAATATCGAGGGGCCCGAGAGGGTTGCTTTACTGCTCCACATTTCCTGCCCAGGTAAATGTTTATTCATTTTTTATCCCGCCAACGAAAGGTTAATCTAAATCCTCATTCTTATATGTATATAGATCAAAAATTAAATATCATATGGTTGTAAAAAATTTTAAAAATGTATAAAATAAAAATATTTCATATGTACTAAAACTTTTTTCAATTATTATATAACATATCTATGTGATATAAGAATACTTTAAACTACTCATATAATTGTAACGATAACTATAAATAAAAGCCTGTAATTATTCTTAGCCATATTCGATTGCTTATACTCGTAAAAAAAAACATAATCCACTTACCATTTTAAGAACTCGTTGTATAATACATCTAATGAGTCACTAAGCACATAATGAACCATTCACGAATGTACAATTTAAAAAGTTAACAAGTTCTATTGTTAATTTAACACGAACAAACGATAATTCACGGCAGAGACACGGCAATCGACTAATGACGAAGAACTGATAGTGCGCAGATTAAGTGACTAGCAAGTAATTTAAAAAAATGATACAATTTGATAATGCAACGATTTTGATTAAATTAAGAGAATAAAGATGAGCGGTATTAAATTAAAACAATTTTTTTATTGGTACTTCATCAGACTTGCTTTCGCCAGCAAACTGAAAGGCGGAGATCTTCTTCCAATCTAACCTATAGGTCATCTCCATCATTATGTCGTCAAAGCGAAAAATGCGAATTTCTTCTAATAAATGAATAAATTTGGAAACTATTTTCACACTGACATTTAAATTTAAGATTTATTTAATTACTTCAAAGTAATTTGCTTAATATTTCATTAGCTGTTAAGATTATAATTATTTCCTTTTTATCAATAATATATTAATGCGTTTTTCGATCCATGCCAATACAAGTATATTTTTACTAGAAAATAACCGAAGTTAAGATCGCTGTTAAATCCAGTTGAATTTAAGGATTTCAATTTGCTTCTTGTTATTCTCTATTATTGATATTAGACACAGTTACTTAATTAAATTTCACCAGCAGTATTTTGAAAACTTCGGATTTTTTTACATCCGTGCGGTCGTTAAATCTTATATAATCGATACTTGTTCTGCTACTCTCTTCATGGAACCAAATTTTCAAATTAGGAGAAGTAAAACTCTTGTTATGTTCCATTTCAAAAAAAATTCAAAGAAATGGAACATAACAAGAGTTTTACTTCTCCTAATGTGAAATCTTTAGTTAGCAAGATAATTTTGGAATTAACTGAAGTAGATAACAGAATTCTTTCGATATGTGTTTACTTTAGTTTTTATTATTTTATAATTAAAGATGTTTCTTCAAGTCAATTCAAGCATGGAAGTTTTTCCAGTGTTTGAATGAATTGTACAAGCTTTGTTAAATCTTTAATCATTTTCGATTTTGTTTCTCCTTCAAATCTAAATATTAGTAAGGAGGTAAGTAGAAGAGGCAATAAACACCTCCTTCTAAGCTCTGATACCAATGCTCACAACATAGTAAGTGAAACAACGGACACCAATGATAATAGAGGTAAGTGTCTTCTTGAATTCCTTACCTCTAACCATTTAGATAGTTTAAAAAAAATTGAAAATGTACCACGAAGTGAACGCCGAGAAGATTCAAGAATTCAGATAGTAATTATAGAGATAGCGAGCCTTTGTGAATGCAATCAAGCAGGAAATATTGGACATCACAGCAAGTGCAATTCAAATTTGGCTTGTGTTGGAAGAACCCTATTTTCCAAACCAATAGCAGATTGAGTTCGAAATTGAGGCCACAAAGAAAGTCGCACTGGAGGGTATAAATCTAAGAAACACAGAATACCGACTATATATTTACCTTAACATCCAGACCACAGAAGTGCTAAAAACAGCAGCTGCTCAGAAATAGCCAGTTATTCGCTAAATGCCCGGGAGGAATAAGTATTTAGATCGCCTCTAGATCAAATCAGGAATCTTTAACGAGTGCAAAGAAGTCATGCAACTGTGATGCCTATATACAGGCATTGTCGGAATATAATAAAGAGTTGAGAAAATTGAAAAGAAGAATAACGGAAAACGTTCTGTGAGGGATTTATTCATACAACCCCAACAACCATGCTCCACAAAGTCCAATAGCATCGGGATAACAAAAAACCTGATCGGATTTGTGATATGCATAGGGCCTCAAGGAATAACTTAGTGCGTTTTTAATCTACAGAAAGAAGCATATTCCTACCTACTAGAGAAAGCAAGAGCAAAGCTGGTAAACTTATTACCAAAGAAAAAATTGAATGAGCAGTGAGTGTAGCTTTAAACTTTATACACCAGGTGGCATTTTCCTCGCAATTCTGTTGCAGGGGCTAGATATAATTAATAACCTTGTACCTGCAGGCAGTACAGAAAGCTAGCTTCATGCTAGGTTATATTCCAATAAAATGGGTGACATTTGTCCCCCAAAGTGGGCAGAAGGCCACCTGACGAGACCTAATCCTGACGCCTAATTGGCCTTACCTCATTTCTCCTAAAAGTCTTGGAAAAAATTACAAACGATATAAAGAGATGTGCTCTAGAGACGATGAATGTTATCTCACTAGTCTGACCTTGGTCCTATCAGTCCTATCAGTCCTGATAGGCTCCCTGATCATCATGATGTCTGGTTGCCTTTCCGTTTCGAGGACTGATATCATGTGGTGAGCGGCGCAGCATCTGTTAAAATTTGCCTGGAAGATGGATAATGGTGCCTCCAGGGTTGCACTGCCGTCCTTGTGCTCTGTGGTTCTCTCACGCTCACCTGCCTGGTCCGTGACAGTCACACCCTGTCGCTGCTTTTGCTGCGACTCCCCAGGCCTTTCTTTTCTTGACATTCTTGCGGAAGCAGGAGCAGGCTGCGCTTCCTGTGAAGTGCTCGACATCTTCTCCTGCGTCTTGGCATGGGCTGCACTTGTACACCTCTTCCAGCGGTCCAGATCATTGGGGCGCCAAGTGGACAAACGCTCTCCAGCTTCGCATTCGGGTTGTCCTTGATTAGCTTGACAAGGCTCTTAGCAACCTTGTAAAACTGTGAGAAAATGTCCTGGGCCTTCTCAGACATCATTTGCGTTTTCTTCACAGCTGAAATTTCCTTCGTTTTTGGCCGAATTTTGAGGAGACACTGATGAATTCCCCAAAAATTTTTGGCGGTTCTTGTTTGGGCAACCCTTGCTGATTATTTGCTCAATCTGATCAATTGCTCAAGCACCAATTAGCACGAAAAAACGGTTTTTTTAATGTTCGCGATTTATTTTTAGGGGCAAACGCCATTGACTGCCTCAAAAATATATACGGAACCTCGTAGGATAACTGTTTTTGCGCCACGTGGTTCCATCAATTACTCCTTTAATACTGGGCCAATCTGGGAGAAATGTGACAGGGACTTAGGGCCAGTGAATTTCTGTTTGGTGTTGATGCAGCGGCTCACTTTGAAGCGTAGAATAAGACCTGCAAGCCCTAAAGTGAGCTCGACGGCTTCCACTTGTCACCGTTTTGTTAATAGCACTCGCGATGTGTGTCCAATCGCCACCACACCCATACTTCCACAAACACTTAAACCATGTGCTCGCAAAATTTCGTTGTTATAACGCGCCAGTGGCAAAAGACGGGAGCGGTAGGCGTCTGCACTCTGTGAATACTAATCTACACCTCAAATTCGCCCCATATACAGCAGTTGGCCTATCAACCTGGCAAATCTACAGTGGATGCACTTTATAGCCTCACAACAGGCATAGCTTCACTTTAACACAAGGAGATTGCATTAGGAATTTTCGGGGATATTGACAACACAACCTTCAAAAAAGGGCCTTCGAGAAGGGTATCAACATCCCACAATAAGATGGATTAAGGCCATACTCGAAAATCGTAAGATCACCGTGGGTATGGGGAGTAAATCTGAAACGGTAACCGGTAACAGTTCGCAAGGCAAGGTCCTATCGCCTCGGCTATTATGTATCGTGTACCTCCTTATGACCTTGGTCGACAAGTCTTCAATGTCAATGTCAAGTTAAAGAACAAAAAAATGCGCTATCCGATTAAATTATTAATACTGGATAGGAAAATTTGGAACGCGTACTTAGGTAAAATAATCTGCAAAGCTGCAGCGGCACCATAGATATATAGCAAAGTAATATAGTTGAACGATTATTGAATATTATATTGAATCTCCTTTCTTCATAAAATTTATTAATAACATAATTAGTTTAGCATTGAAAATGAACACATCATGACCGAAATTAACATTTGCTATTAATTAATTTTCTGAAGAAAGGAGACTCAATATTTTATATAATAGAATGGTGGCAAGACCAAAGAAGCAACAACACAATAATTGCTTCAAACACTTAAGAGAATGGCCTGTCTTCATCCCGGGAGCTAAGCTCTTCTAGACCTACTTCCTCTGTACGAACAAATCAGAAAAGAAAGTCTAATGAGTGAGATGAGACTTAATTGGCATAGTATATAGGACATAGATTTGGGTACTCGGAAATTGTAGCACTAGCTACCAGCATTTAATTTCCTTAGTAAGGTCAATTATGACCTTTCCAAGGAAATTGAATTCCTAGGAACATACTAGTAGGGTATTAGTAAAAACCAGATTGCTGAAAGGCTGTCAGTAACCAAACGATTCCATCTTATCTAATCTAATTTAAATATCAGGATAGTCTGGAGTAATAAAGTGAATAATGACATCACTTAATTACAAAATTCCTGGTATTAAAGTCTTTTTGAATTCTTGTATCCGTTATCGGTAAATATTACTATTGCTTCTTCAGATTTTGCATATCCCAATTTTTAAACTGACCTATTATTATAAGAAATTTTGGCTGTATTGTTTCCAAAAATTATGTTTTCAAAGGAACTCGATGGCATAGTTGTAATTTTTTGTACATTTTGCTTTTTGGCAGATTTCACAGTTGTTTACAGTTTTGAATATTCCTCAGCATGTTATCAAAATTGCCCTCGATGATTTTTTATTCAATATATTCTAATTATAGTTTTTAATTTTTCAACCGGTTTCAAGTTTTTGGTATATTTCATGTGCCAAATTATTTTCGCCCCAGTATTGTAGAAGTTGCTGAATATAAGTCCGATAATTAAGTATACATTTATTTTCTGGGTAGTACATATGGAAATTTTCTTTTTCGGTTATATAATCGATATCGTTTAACTCGATTTAAGCGAACTTAAATCAAACCATGTTATCGGAATTTTAGGAAAAGATGCGGAATAGGTTATTTTCGATAATTTCTTCATAGACGGTTACGAATTACAGTTTCCCATAATTTTTGAAAAAGATCTACGTCGTTTTTTCTTCTAGGGCTCATGACAAGGATCTTCGATACTAATATGTCTTACTTCACATAATAACGTGTTTCTTTTTCTCTGACTAGAGTCCAGTGGAGAGCCTGGTGGATTCCAAAACTCGAACTCAATGTTCTTCTCCAGTGGGTGGTTTCATTAGTCAGGGGTTGAATTGTTGTTAAAGAGACTGGGCAATACCATAGATATTACTTATCTTTGGTATGTACGACTTCGATAGTTAGAGATTACATAGTTGAAACAAATATAACTTATTAACTTTTGTATATTCTTTAACAACCCGTACTACTACGCCAGTTATTATTTTCTTTTGATATTTGAAATTACTTTCTGCATGTACTACAGCGAACTAGCCTAGAATGGAGTGTGTTTTATAGGCTCATCAAACTGCTAGCCCGTTATTTTATTGATCTCCTTATGATCTGAGATCATACTTCCACTGATCCATGATTTTATATTAAAAGAAAGTTGTAAATTTTGACGCAATGTTCATTTTGTACACCTTGAAAATAAATCGATATTATTATTATTATTAATATTAGTTAATGTAATATACAGAGACAGCGTCCAATTTGACAATGCATGGACCTTATTATTTTGTAGTGTTTTATCCAAGCTATCAGCAATCTGATTGCCACGAGGATTGTAATTCAATTTTACAAAGTTTCTATTAGTAGTTTTAAATGTATTTTTCGAGAAGGCCAATTTTGGTTTCGTTGATGTTCTTTATAAGTGAATAGTACTACATCTTCGAAGTGAATGGAACGCGATGGTAGTACCTGAAACGCTCATATTACTGAAAGTGTTTTTTTTTTTCATTTAATTTGTTAATCCATAGAAATGTCATCTTTTTCTGACTATCCAACTCATATATTCTCCTGAATACATTCAAAAAAAACTTGTCAATGGTTTGATAGTAAATAGTATCATTTATTTATTCCAATATGCTTACACAATATTCCA
Organism: Ontholestes murinus; assembly: GCA_963969525.1. Taxonomy (NCBI): domain Eukaryota; kingdom Metazoa; phylum Arthropoda; class Insecta; order Coleoptera; family Staphylinidae; genus Ontholestes; species Ontholestes murinus. The sequence continues at coordinate 22,983,793 of OZ018391.1, forward strand.
AAATTGTATTTAAAATCTATTAATATCAACAATGATTTCAATCACATATGACTATAAAGTGTTCGTACCAACTCTTTCTTCCATGAGCAACCTGCTTCTTGAAGCTCATCTCAAAATATTTCATCCTTTTTTGGCCAAATGCCGCGTATTATATCCTCAAAAGGAACTTACACAAACATATGACATTTACACATGTATTAGCTTTTTTTTCTTTAACCCTTCATTATTGCAAATTTGTTCTTTGCTAAATGTTTTCATTTAGGAATGATGAGGTAACAATTGTGTTGTTATTTAAGTGTGAGTAAAGAAAATATTTTATAATAAGTGAAAGACTTGAGTAAAATTTATTCTTCTACGGGAAGATTTTTTGGTTCACAATTGTTACTGCTAAATTTTGACAGGCATCAGTTCAATTGTGGGGAAGTGAAATCGTTCCTTTGAGAACATAGGTTTCCGGGTGTCCTGAAATGAATATTTATTGTGTATTATTCTAAGAGGCATTAGGGGACCGGAAAGTAATGTCGTTTCTGTGCATCACCCAGTAATATAGGTATGGGTTCCCTGCTCTAAATTGTTAAGTATTTTGTTAGAATATTTTTTTAAGTGGACATGTAAACTAAAATCAATAAATCATATCGATATTTTATTGTTATTTATCAGCTCATTGTGTATTGAAAGCGCGCCAAAGTCATTTTAATGTTATTGTGACTTGTTCACTTCTAAATAATTCAATATAAAACTTTTTTTCGCAATTTGGGATGAAATGGCTAGCCAAATTCCAGAAGAGCATATCCGGCATTGTATGATTTTTGAGTTTCACAAGGGTAATAACGCAACAGTTGGGACCAAAAAACATTTGCGATGTTTATCCACGTGCATTAGTCGTTAGTAAATGCCAAAGATGGTTTTCTTAGTTCAAAAAAGTTAATTTTGATTTCTCGGACCAACAACATTAGACAGCAAACAAACAAAGACATGCTAAGGGTAGAAGTCGAAGCGAATCCATATAAACCATCGAGGAACTGTCAAACATCCTTAGCCAACCTTGGTCGAGCTTCCAAAAACATTTAAAGCAGATTGAGACAATAAGCAGAGCAGTTGCTTGTGTCCCCATAATCTGTCCGAAGGGAACAAAACCAACAGATCCATCACATGCAACGGCATCACACAAAACCGTTTTTTTATCATTTTATTACTGTATACGAAAATGGGTCCTAAATAATAAACCAAAACGCAAAATTCAGTGACACCCTCCAAATGAATCAGCGCGAAGTACTGCAAAGCTGGGTTAACATCCCAAAAAGGCGCTTCTGTGTATTTGGTGGAGTATTCGCGGAATAGTTCATTTTGAATTGCTAAAAACCTGGACGAACTGTCAATTCAGACCTTTATTATGAACAATTGAATCGAGTGGACCAATCTTTATTCGAAAAATACCTGGCGACTGTAAACAAAAAAGGCGTCATTCTCCAACACGAAAATGCAAGACCGCACTGTGCAAATCGAACACTGAAAAAAATTAATAAATTTGGGTGGGAGGTACTGCCTCACCCACCATACTCGCCTGATTTCGCACCCTCGAATTTTCATTTATTCTGATCCCTACAACATTTTCTTAGCGGCAAAAAATTTGAAAATCTGAATGATGTCCAAAATACAATCTCGAGATATTTTACTCAAAAAACAATTGAGTTTTATCGATCCGGGATTGAATATCTGCATACTAGGTAGAAAAATATATATGTCATTTTTTAACATTGGGCATTTCGTTCCACTAAAAGTAGTACTACTTTTAGTAGAACGAAATGCCCAATGTCTTGAAAAACATTTACGATATAAAAATGTTGTTCAACTAATAGTAAATGTGTCATTATTGTTGATGAAAAGATAAGATGAATTGTTAAATAGCTGTTTTGAGGTTTTATGTTTTAGAATAGTGTTTTGCCTGTGGAAAATACATAAGTAATTAATGAGGTATGATGGTATTGGTTTTTTATCATTTATTTCTAATAGTGTACTTATGCGATATACAATGGGGATTAAAAAATGTGTCTTAAAAGGAAGTTTATATTTCTCTATCTTCCTTATTTTTTGACACTTAAATGAGACGTCAAGCGTACATTTTCATTCAAAAATGGATGATAAAGTTTGAAGAGGCCGGTACAATATTGGAAGAACAGAAAACGGGTCGACCAAGATCATCAAGAATGACAGAAAACGTGGAAGGTGTTAATCAGTCTATTTCTGATGATCCGAACCCTTCGGATTGCCCATATCGTCATTATGTTGTATTATACACAAAATTCTAAAGCTGTACCTCCTATAAAATTTAATTGCTACAAGAATTAGAGCCCAAATCAGGATTGATTTCGTAAACCAGGCAATTGAGCGCATTTCAACGTTTACTATTTTCGAATGAAGCTTATTTTCATCTTAGTGGGTATGTAAATAAGCAGAACTATCGTTACTATAGTGTAATAAATCTAAATCGTAAGCATCAAATATTTTTACATTCGCCTAAAGGGTCCGTGTTGACTGAGATGTCGGTGTGAGGAACTATAGAAGATGAAAGAGAGCGTACAGTTACAGTCAAATGGAAGCGTTATCCAGAACTTTCCTGGCTCTAATCTAAGAACATGGTTGCAGCAGGACGGAGCAACGTTTCTATTTGGAGTTTTTCCCTGGAAAATTGATCTCCAATATAAAGTTTACTTTAATTGACCAACTTTTCTGTTGCATTTGATAGAAAACAGTCAACACAAATGGCAGCCATCACAATCTGCTGAGCTATTATGAGAAATTTTATTGTTCCAAATGATTGCGAAAGTATAGTTTAATAAATGATAAACACATTTTTGATAAATAGCTTATTTTCGGGTTCACCAAATATAAATTTCTTTTTGGAGACCTCTAAATTTTAATTTTTTTGGTTAATGAGTATGTTAGAAGGATTGTGCAGAAGACTGTAAAGATATCTAATCTTGAGTGGCTGAGCTGAAACACAACGCGGATGGTAAGAGGAATCAACTACTCCTGCCAAGAAACTCTCCGCTTGAGACTGAACCGCAGAGTTACTTTTGTTACACCAGGTGGACAAGGCAGCCGAATTGTCGTAAACTTCACCCAGCTGGTGTTGCTGAAGCGGGCAGGAGGTTGGTTAAATGATAAAGGGTCCCTATTTCGTTCATCGATTATCATGAACCAAGATTTTGCCTAATATATCAGGGCATCTGGTCAAGAACACCGCGTCTTCAGGCAGAATCCAACCTTATCCGAGAGCGCTCAGGCATCATGCATCTGGATGGCCAATCTCCGCCCTCTAGCATTGAAACCAACAACTGAGTCCAACAACTAACGTGGACAAAAACATCTAAGCCAGGCTATTGCCTGGGTACTATTTTAACTTTAGGATTCGAGCGAGTTGGATACTGGCCGGTACCATGTACAGGTTGAGGTCGCACTTGACTGATCAACTAATGCTTCACAGCATTTTAAGCTCTTAAGCTAGTTACTGAACCTGTCCACATTAAGTGTTAAAAAGTACTCTTATCATGTAATTTACTTCCTTAATGCAGAAATGGGCGAGGCTTATGTCCAGCAGTGGACACAGAGAGCTGAATGATGATGATGCACGACTTATGGGGTTAGAGAGAGGCTGAGAATATTTAATTATATACTTTTAATTTTTATTACAAAACTAAGAAAACCAACTATAAAAGTTTAAACTTCATAGAAAATACTAAAACAGCAGATTTTACTTTAAAGGTAGGTCTTTGTAGTCCGAATTAATGAATATACTTTAGTACTTTCACAATTCTGCACAGTTTTTCCTTGCACGCGATCCAATCACATTACATGCAATTATTAAAAATGCAGCAACAATTACCATTCCGTTATTTAGGTCATAGTCTACATTACCTTTTAATACACATCTTATTTTTTATTTCAACAGCCATACATGCTCAGTAAGTTAGTAGTGTTTAGAAGGCGGCCGATGTAAACGAAAATCGTTTCTGGTAATTAAATTAAATTACAGGGTCGGCCAGTAGGGGGCCCTGTTATGAAACGTTAGACCGCCCGTACCGACACCGAAAAAAGTGCACAGTTATTGAAATGTTAAGCTGGAAAAAGTTGGAAAACGCTTTAAATTACTTTTCGTTATTATCGGCACGTAAGTGTAATTGCACTTGATTAGCGCCGCAATTATCGCCCATAAATCTGGATTAACGGCAGCACGATGCCGACTTAGTTCCTCTCCGCTTTGAAACAAACTAAAAAAAGTACATCCTCGTCGTATGCGTAATTAATAGTTGGCGAATCTAATTGCTCTATTTTGATCAATTTGTCGGTGTTCGTATTTGATGAGTTATACGAAACGGACGGTGTCTTTCGAAATCTTTGATGATGTTTTGATTAATGCGTTCGCGTGTGTGTGGTACAGTTATAATTGGTTTATTTCAAACAAGTATCTTGTAATTACAATAAAACAAAAATCACTTTTTATTGGTGATAACTGTAGCCAAAATTTATGTGATGTGGTAGGAAAATAAAAGATTTTAATATTTTTGTCAAAAGTTTTGGAAGCATGTCATGTAAGAATAATTCGAATTTAACTATAACTGTCAATTTAATTGCTATTATTACACCAACCCATAGTTATGTCATTGTTCTGCAAATCTTTGGTTGAAGTTTTTGGCTTGCAAGAGTAAGCGTTTCGAATGATAATAATAAAACAAATTATAGCTTTGGTTATATAAAATCTTGACATCTTTCGAAAACTGTTTGCTTAATTAACTCGGCAATTTCCAACATATTTTGACCAAGAATAATTAAACCACCAAATTATTTTGAAACAAGCTCTAAACACACCAATCTCACGTTACTTAATATGCGTTTTGAGCTTAAAACTTTCGCAAATACTGAAGTACATACATTTTAAAGATTACTTCTTCTTAGCTCCTTATTGATAACTTCATATAATACAGGGATGATTGTTTGCTAATAACTGAGCATGAACTCAAAGTTCTTCTAAGTTCTGTCAGTTGTAGCAGCTGCCACTGACAAAACTTATAATAACCTTTTATACTCAGTTATTTCCAAATAATTATTCCTGAATTATATGACTTGACACTTCATCTAAATATTTATTAAAACTTGAAAATTTTATGAATTATTTTTAAATTAGTCAAGTTCCAACATTTCAAGTCACTTTAATATGTGATTAATCTTAATTCAACCAATAAACCGAAACGCCTTCCGGCGACTTTAAAATAGTTCTTCCTGATCCATTTATTATTACACTGTAAAGAATGTAATGGCGACATTCTTCTAAATGATTAACTGACTCATCTCCGAGAATAGGGACAGACGGTAAAACCTTGCGCCGTAAAAATTCCCATAAACCATTTCCACACACGTTATTATTATTATTAGAGACAGCGGGGCGAATATAAAGATTTCAATTTACAATGTTCCGCCGTTTTCCAGGAGTAACATATCATTTTCAAATATCAATTTCCATGCTAGCACGTGTCTTTCACGCATTCAACATTTCACATAGTCGTAACCGCGGGGGTAATATAATAAAAACGCAACTTCCAGCGCCTCCCCCCTTCCCCCCGCACCTCCCGTGCGCGCCAATGCGCGCATAAAGCGAGGAAGAGAAAAAGCGCGCACGTCATCCCGTAAATATTTCCATAAAGTTCCATGAAACGCGGCCATAAATAATTTTTATATCTACGTTTACTAATGTTACATGCGAAAAAAGCGGGACGTAATCGTGATACATTTCGAAATCAACAGGAAAATTCGTTCGGATCGATTTTTCATGTCGCACACGTGCACACGTGTACACGTAGGTTTTCATGATGGATTTTAATGCAGCTTTAGTGGTACTTATAATTTTTTTTGCAAACCATAAGAAAACAAGACATATCAATGTCAATATTAAATTTAAGCTAGTGTCTTAAATGAATCTAGGCTTTATTAACAAAAAGAAAAATTACAAAAAAACTTTTTTTTCCGACTATATAATAGAAAATTGCACCAGCAAAAATTTGGTACACGAAACTATATCAAACTTCTTTTTCATCAACACAATTTACATAAATACGGAGGTATATCTGAGCAATAATCAATACAAAACAATAAAAAAAAATGGTGATGTGGCCATCATAATACTTTCCCTATATTTTTCTCGAAAACCATGAGGTTATTCTTAATAATTTGCTCAATTTTGAATTCTTCATAATTACTTGTTATATAAGTAAATTTCATTTTAGTTCCTATAGTTTATTAGCAATAAGCAAAAAATTGTAAAAAAAATTAATTTAAGATCGTTACAAAAATGTTTCAATAAAACTTTTCCAGTTTTTCATTCTCTTTAACTTTTGTTTGAAAAGTTGTCTTATTTTTCAAAATTTGTTTGAATAAATCTATTAAATTTTGCAAAAATGTTTATTTACTTTTTACAACTTTTAATTAAAACCCTCGCTTATGTTTTACTGATTGGAGGGTGGGTTAGAGGCCACCCACCCACCCTACATATACATGTTAACTTTAATTACTGATCGCCTCGCGGTTTGCAATAACTTTAATTACAAAAATTGAATAAAAGAAAATTGTCAGAAGTAAAATTTTTGATAAAGAAAATGATTGCGTCCGTTCCTACGTGGTAATTTATACAAATTATTAAAATATTAGAGCTTCCAATAAAATCTTCACAATTTAGAAAGCGGATTGAATTCTTGAAAAAGTAAGTCTAGATTTTAGAAAAAAAAATTTAAAAAATCTAGGACCTCAAGAAAAATCTAGATTTCTACAAACAAATTTTCTAAAAAATTCTAGAGTCTCCAAGAAAATCTTTGCAATTTGTAAGATAAAAAGATAACCTTGAAATCTGTAGGTGAAATTTCTGGAAATTTTCTGAACCCTTAGAAAAAAGTCTAGATTTCTAAAAGAAAATTTTCTAAAAAAGTCTAGAGGCTCCTAGAAATTTAGGACACCAGTTGAAAAAATATCTTAAAATTGGGAAGAGAAATTACGGAAAATTCCTTAAAATTTCTCGAAAATAAGAAATGATTTGTAGGAGAAAATTTTCTAAAAAATTCTAGACCCTCCAAGAAAAATTCCGCAATTTAGAATTTTCTAAATAATTTTATAGCCTCTAGTTGAAACAAAATGTTGAATCCTAGAGAAACAATTACTGAAAATCACCTGAATTCTCGAAAAGAACAGGAATTAAAAAAACATTTAGAGGCTGAAAGAAAATCTTCGCAATTTATAAGAAAAAAAATTAATTTGGTGAAGAAGTTATTGGTCGTTGTCGAAACTCTAAACTTTTAGAAAAAAATCTAGAATGCCTCAAGTAAAATCTTTGCAATTTAAAAGACGACTTCAAAAAAAAATCTTGAACTCTGGAGAATAAATTGCTAGAAATTTCCTGAACCTCGAGAAAATAATCTAGATTTGTAGAAGTAAATTCTAAAAATTCTAGAGCCTCAAAGAAAATTGCGATTTAGAAGACAAGTTGAAAAAATCGTGAAATGTGGAAAAGAAATTACTAGAAATTTCTTGTGTCTAGATTTTTTAAAACAAATTTTCTAAAAAAAGTCTTCAATTAAATCTTCGCAATTTACTGGAAATTCCCTTAAATTTTACACATCAAATTCAAATTGATACAATAAAAACCAATAATTCGTTATTTTTATTTTTTTTACTATTTTAGCTATAATTCTTTAAATAATAATGAAATTACGAAAATTCTTTCACTAATTAATTACCAACAACGAGAAGTAAAAATGCTAAAAATTAGACATTTGATTTTCAATTGTTATTCAGTATTTTTAGAATATCTTTTTACAGCACGGACGGATTTAAAAAATTCTTTCACAAAATGATTTCTAACATCAAATACAAGTTCATTGACAAAAAATCAAAAATTTTATTTTCAATTGTTTTTCAGTATTTTTACAATTACTATTTACAGGATAGACGGATTGTAAAAATTCTTTTTCGAAACGATTGCTGACATCCAATTCAAATTAACAGAATAAAAATTAAAAATTTGTTCTTCAATTATCTTTTTTTATATTTTAGCTATAATTCTTGGAATAGTTATGAAATTACGAAAATTCTTTCACCAATAAATTACTAGCAACGAAGAGAAGTAAAGATGCGACATTCGATTTTCAATTGTTTTTCAGTATTTTTAAAATAACTTTCCATAGCAAGAACGGTTTAAAAAAATTCTTTTACGAAATGATTCCTAACATCAAATACAAGTTGATGGACTAAAAATCTTGAATTTCTTTTTGCAGTTTAGATAAGAAATTCCTAAAATTTCGAGAAAATTTTGTAAATTTTCAGAAATATTGCAAAAACATTCCAAAACAAATTGCTCAAAAATACTATAATTTACAGACCTTTTTGAGAAAAAAAAAACAAAATAAGGAAATGAATCTAAATAATTAACGGAAGAAACTAAAATTTTTGAAAAGATATTTATAGCGAATTCTAAAATCATTACTGAAATGCTACAACCTAAATATACAACAAATAATAAAAAAAATAGTAGACTCCCTGAAATGCTACAACCTAAATATACAACAAATAATAAAAAAAAATAGAAGACTCCTTGGAGAAATTTCTAGAACTCTACAAAAGAAATTGTTGGAAATTTCTAGAAACCTTTAAAAAATCTACATTTCCAGAAAAATAAAATTCTTGAAAAATCTACAAACTTAGCAATTTAAAAGATAGCTTGAAAAAAACAATCTTTATATCTTGAGGAGAAATGACTGAAAAGAGTCTAGATTTCTAGGAACAGATTTTCTAGAAAAATCTATAGCCTCCAAATCTGAATATGAGTTATTGGAAATTTCTGAACTCTCGAAAAAAAGTGTAAAATTCTGGAAAAGATTTTTGTTTAAATTTTTGAGCCCTGAAGAAAATCTTTGCAATTTATAAGACAACATTAAAATCTGGAAGAGAAATTACTGAAAACAGCCTCAAAGAAAATTCTAAAAATATTGAAACGAACCTTCTAAAAATCTAGAACTCACGAATAAGACCTTCGCTAAAAATTCTGGAAATATGAAGAAGAAATTACTGTTAACTTCTAGAATCCTCCAAATAAGTTCTAGAAATCTACAAGGAAAACTGAAAAATTCTAGAATCTTTGATCAAAATTCTATGGAAAGGAAGATGCAAAATAGAAATTCCTGAAACTTTTAGAAGCCTCTAAGTAAGTTCTAGAAAATTAGAAGAAAATTTCCTAACAAATTGTAAAACTCTCGAATAAATTCTTTGCTAAAAATTCTGGAAATATCTATTTATTTATTAGATAAGAAAAAGAAATAACTGTACACTTTTAGAATCTTCAAAAAAAGTTTTAAGTTAAGCCTAAAATGAAATCTTGTGAAAAATTCTAGAAACCTCAATGTAAAAGAAAAACTAAAAGTATGGATCATCTGAGAAAATTATAGAAATTTAGAAGAATATTTTCTAATAGAAAAAGTTGAACAAATTCTTTCAAAATTTCTAGAATTCTCGATGAAAGTTCTTTGGAAGGAAGTTGCAATAAAAAACTAAAAGTATATAGGAGAAATTACTGAAATTTCAAGAATCTTTAAAGAAAAATCTAAAAATATTTTTATAGTTAAATATTTTTCTCACAAATTAAGAACTTTATGAAAAACATGTCTTTATAAATGTTATTCAGTTTCTCATTCCCTTTAACTTTGGTTTGAAAAGTTATGTAATATTTTATAAATTTATATTTTAAATATTGAGAAAAAACAAATAAAAAACGCTTCGAGTAAACATCCACTTCCGGTTTATGAATGTTCATCAACAGCTTTTTAGTTCCAGTTTTTAATGATAAAACATTAAGTTTGAAGTTTCATCTCAAACAGATCATCCTCTTTTGAGATACAGACTCCACAGACATTCTCATTCACGAAAACAATACTTTCCAAATGGTGATGTGGCCATCATAGTACTTTCCCTATATTTTTCTCGAAAACTATGAGGTTTACGCAAAAATGTTGTTCTTAATAATTTGTGCAAAATTTTCAATTTCTATCTGGTCGTGTCTTGCGGATCATATTTATGTAAATTGGCAATCCGTCACAGGTTGTCGAATATTTGAGGATCCGGAAATTATAAAAGAAGTTACACTCTCACTAAGTATTACACTAAAGGGTCGGCCTGAATGCTTCCTCGACAATAATAATATAACCAACATTCAGACTGTAGCTATATAAAATAAAAGTTATAAACTCTCTATTGACCTTCCACATTTAGCGGTTCACTTTTTTCGATTTCTGGCAGAGACGAGGTCGATTCTTCTATCTGTTGTTTCTCCATTTCCTACTTGAAATTATCAATATCTTCATGACTAATTTGCACGAACAGAATACCATTGATAACATTAAGCATGTCCAGTACGGATCCCATCGACGGTGGTTGAATTTGTATGGGTGGCAGTGACGCGCCGTTCTTTCCTGTATAAATTTCATTCATCTTCTTCTGAAGCACGACTGCTTGATGAGTCAAATGATTTAGGCACTCGGAAGACTCCTTGGTTTTTTCATGATTATCCCCCAAATGTTGTTTATAAATTGCGTAAGCTTCCTTTTCATTAATTAACGCAGACCTGAAGTTGCCCATGCAACTCTGCGTCCTGGCGACGAGATGATAACTAACAGCCACTTTATCAAACACTGTGCAATTCCAGGATGCATAGCGCCATAAACATTGTTGAGTAAATTTAACGCTTCACTGATCAATTCGTATCCGTCTTTTAGATATCCAGCCTGAATTTTATTTTGCCCTGTTGTGTAAAAGTTATAAGCATATGTTGCCCTGGGATTGATGTGTTTGACAATGGGGAATATATTCAGAATGTCCTCTTCATAAAAAATAGGTTTGTTCTTTGAATCAATATTATAGTCACGTAAAAGAATCTGTACGCCGGTTTTTAGGCAGAAGGAACGTGAGCAGAGTAATGGATTTGTTCTACCTTTGCGCTTGTTACGCTTCTTATTGTTCTTGCTCTGAAACTCGTCAACTCCTTGTAGTGGATTCATTAACGTACCGGAATACAGGAAGCTGTTTAAAAAGTGTGGAACGGCCACAGAAAGGTTCATCATTTCCGTTCCCTGTAAATATGTAGTAAAAATATGTTTGGCAGATCTAAGAATTATTTCAGCCACGGCTATGCTGTACAGGTACTCGAGTTGTTTCATTTTGGCCAACAAATTGCAAACTTTCCCCAGATATCTGATGTTAATGCCACGGTTGTGCATAGCTTCAGAGAGTGTGAAACCATCCATGGGGGCTGAGCTGTGGTCCAAACAATCTTTTATAAACGTAGGAATTTGTACAGTAAGTAAAAATTCAGCTGCATCTTTAACTAATTGCCTTTGTTTACTTAAGGGTGGATCCATTTTCTCGCAGTGGCGTATTCCAGGCGAGTAGACGTCTGGGTTAAAGCGTATATCGAATTCTGTTTCCTTCAAGGATCCCACAGCCATAGCTGCTGTTTTGACAATATTTTTTGTACTTTCATCAGGCTCTAATTTGAATCAGTCCCTAATACTTTCAACGATTTTTTTGGCCACCTCAGATTCTAATTGCTTCTCCTTACTCTGCTCCTTATTGTCCTTCTCCTCCTTCTTATCACCGTCGGCGCCTTCCTTGCCCTCCTCCTTCTTCTCAGTCTTTTCAGTTTCATCGTTCTTCTCCTCGCCTTCCGTTATCGCCTTATCCTTATTGTTGTTAAATATCTCTTCGTTCTTGCGCAAATTGAACTGTTGCAGATGGAAGGCCGCATATTTAATGAACACCATGCACTGTGAATCAACAAAGCTGTCGATAAGTTCCTGACTCAGACAGCACAGCTTGTGCTTATGCTCCACCAGGAATCCGAGCAGTTTTACATCTTTACTTAATTCCTCATCCAATTTTAAAAAGTTCACATCTGGCGGGAAGGTACTCAGAAGATCTTAAATATAGTGACGGCCATCATTTCCAATGAGTTGAGCACAGCTCTACAGATTCATTTTTATCATTCAAAACGTGGTTGGGCAGAATTTTCAGTTGTTGTCCAGCTTTGTTCAACAAATCCAAATATTTTGGATGTGTCAATACAGTTTTCCCAAAGTCTATTGAACCATAAACAACAGACTGCTCTTGCTCCCTTTCCAAAATTCCAGGAATAATCGACTGTGCAGTCACTCTATAACCACGGTAATCAATAACTACCGTCCCTAATGTATATAATCCTGGCAGATCGACTGCACTGTACACTCTGACACCTTGTAAATCATTTCTAGGTGCAACGAATGCAGCTGCATCTCCTCCTAGTTCTTTGTAGTGATCACGAATATCAAAGCCAAGCGAGAAGAAAATATTATTCCAAATAAACATCTGCATTTTCGCCTCCTCGCCGGGATTAATGGCCATAACATTACCATCAATCGCAGCGATTGCACCACGGGTTGCAGCCGCTACAAAATCACTATGCACTTTAAACATGGCCCTCTCCCTAAGCAACCTTTCAGGTGAGGTTTTTCTAGGCAACTCTCTGGTTGTTTGAAGCTCTTCATTCCAATCCCTTGTCTGTTCAGGAATATGCTCCTCATTTCCCAACTTTGATGAAAATGTATCTTCAGCTCTGATGGCATCAATAGTATGCTCAATTGTAGGTGCGGTCCAAGCATACAATTGATATGGTGTGGCAACACTTTCAAACGGATGTCTCTGACTCCTCTTCTTCTGCAAAATAGCGCTTGAACAACGGCGATATTTGATTTAAAATCTCGATTAGCGAATGGCACAAATGACTAGGCGTTGAGGGCTTCGAGTTAAATTCTTCCTCAGTGGACTGGTTAATATAGAAACCTCGTGAGCAAGCTGATATGTGGTAGTGCTTATCCTCCAACGTGATGACGTATAAGTATATTAGGTCGCCGTGGATCTTCCTGTTACCGGGTGGAGGATTCCAAGCGGACGTCGTCAGTACTTTTATGCACTGAGGAGGTTTCTGTTCCTTGTTGAGGGGCAGCAAGGCGGTCACGGGGCGGTCCTTGCTCTCTGGCATGATGTAGTCCGGCGGCGTGCAGTTCACGCTCTCCGGTCGCATTTTTTTCTTCTCTAAAATGTCACCCTGTGTAATGGTGTTCAAGAAACTCAGGGAATTGCATTCAACACCGCTATAACCATCAGCGGGGTCAAGGGACTTGAGTAAATCCCTAACATGTCTGACGTGAATCCTGGCCTCTCTCATGGTGTAAGGTTCCTCCAGTACTTTGATAACGCACCGGTCTTTCAAACCATCGATGTTCTTCAGCTCTGCGAAGTTGTCCAATGTGTTTCCTTCCAACTGTAAGGAGAAGCACGTCCTGTGGCAAGTGTCTTTCCGGTCCATCAATAACTGGTGGATTTCCTGTACAAGCTCTGTACCTGAAACCTGAATACTAAAAGGTTCCGCTCCCGGACTCATTATGTATGCAGAAAACCCAATGTCCTGAATGAATACGACCTCATCCTTTGATTTTTCATCACTCTCATCTTTCTCCTTTTCTTCCACATCGTTTGAAACTTTTTTCTCTTTTTCATTTTCAGGAAGATGATTGTTGATGAGCTTCTCCTTCATTTCTGTGGTTCTCTCGGCGTTCGCGGTAGTATTAGAGCCGTTTTCTAACGTCGGGGTCCTAGTTTTCGTTTTGGTTTTCTCGTCGCGGTTATTCGATTCGAGTGCCATCCTGACCGCACTGTAATTTTTTTATTATAAAATAATCGTACACCGCGCTTCACGTTCGGCACATCAACTATTTACAAAATTCCGAAATAAACTAGGTGTTTGTACATAGAAAAGACTACCTTCGTAAAGCGCAAAGGGTTGGGAGCATTTTGTTAAGCACGTGCTTCCTCCAAATCTCCCCCCTAGTGACGAATGTCAGGAACTTTATCAAATGATAAATAAAACTTTCTTTGTTAATATAACACACGGTGTATGATATTAACAAAGTAAGTTTAATTTATCATTTAATAAAGTTCCTGATTCAATATGTATCACAAAGTTATGGCTTCAAGCATCCAACATCTTAACGGTCAGATTTTGATCTAATATTGGAAAATACATGATCATAAGATGACACCTATGACAACTTAAGTATAGATACCTTTACCCAGATGAAGAAAATAATTTTGCTAACGCATGATTAAGTACAAACAAACCAAATAGGCAATCGATTCTTTTTTAATCATTTCCACCTTCCCAACGATTAATTTCATAACAACTTACCACCAATTTATTAGACCAAGTATCAAGATCTTCCTGGTTCCAATTGTTGCTATTAAAGTTCTTATTTTAACTTTTGACATTTTTATATTTTCCAAAATCCTCAAAGAAAATACATTATGATTCGTACGAAAATATATTAAAATATTGAAGCTTTTATTCTTCAATAGGGTGATTAAGGAGTACCCTGCGGAACCCCTTATTGGATTGCATTAGAAATAGCAAAGAATATTAATAAGAAAACATTTATTCGAGAGATTAATACAAACCAAATTGAAAACCTTTTATATACCAAGAAGTAAAATTGCTATCAATGTGATGAAAATCCAAAAGGTATTTAAAATATTTATTATTAAGAAATATTAACTACATCTGCTACTCTTTCTTAAAAACTGCTCATCGGCCCGATAATTAAGCACCAATTTTATATACGTATATAATTAAAACAACAATTTATATTATTTAATTAATAGCGAACCACCTAAACATAACTCTTAAAACGCTCATATTAATTAGTTTCAATTTCCAGTTTCCACCCGGCACAGGAAGTGCACACATGTGCGGATTGCGAACGACGCTGGTAACAATTAATTATTAATTAATTGATGTGAGCGCAATTACTTTTTTTTAATTGCGGCCCACGGCGTATTTACATTTTCTTAGAAGACGCAATTGAGCCTGAGCGGTGCAGGTGTTAATTCTTGGTGGCGCGGAAGTCGCGGGCACAAAGGGCATCTGGTTAGGGCCATTAGTCACGGTTTACGGTTGCCCGGCTTGTTTCCTTTTAAACGGAATTTCGGTTTTGATTTATCGGCGCCGTTTACAAATTATGCGGACGCCCTTTGTTTGGGACGTTTAACATGTTGTATGTTAATTTTCTGGGTTATTGGGTTAGGTAAAGATGTTTAAACGATTTAACTCCTTTACCTAACCCAATGACCAAGGAAATTAAATAAAAAATCATCTTTAATTAATAAATAGTAACAAGAAGGAAAATATATGTTTACTAATTAAATGTAAACTTCATATGCGATTTCTAAAACTACTTGTATTTTACTTAGTAATTCATTGTGCAGAACAAAAAATAGGCTTTACTTTGAATTTAAAATAATTGGAGTTGTTACTTAAATCCAGTCCTCTTTTAGCAAATTTCGATTAATACTATATGTTCAAAATATGAGTATACCATATAATCAACATTCATTTTTTATGGTCCTAGAATGTTTTGTTGTTTCTTCTAACTATTACTTCTAACAAATTTTTTAGGGCTTTCCGAATGAAAGGTATTGTATTTGTATACCTAAACCAAACATGGATCCGTCATTTGTTCTTAATTCTCTCTAGCTGAGCTTTTTGAATTCCTGCTGAAACAGAAAATCCTTAAATGCACAATTTCTTCCATCCCTAACTACCAATTTGGAATCTTACCCACAAATCAACCACTCTTCCTCTAACTATTCTAGCCTTCAACTTTCAAACAGAGCATCTCGAAGGCCAATCGTCCACCGTAACCCTCAAAGATATTAAAAAAAACCTTTAAGTTTGTTCGGCATCAAGATTTGCTTTACAAATGTCTACAGTTAAATATGCCCCACCACCTCATCATTTTAATCCACGAACTCCTAACAAATCGTCCCTGCAAAGTAAAAATCTGCCAGTCTTACTACCATTCATTTAAAATCCAACAAGGTGTCCCTCAAGGCTCTCCCCTTTTACCCATTCTATATCATTTATACAGCCAGACATTTTAAACTCCGATCCCGATGTTTTTTTAATCCAAACTTATACTTACTATTGAAATACATCATTCTAAGCCCTAGCTTATCATTCATTTTCACAGAATAACTCCTTCATCGTATAAAATAAAAAGAAGTTTCCCCTCCCACACTTCTAAAAACCTTGGAATAATATTCGACTCATTATTAACAGTTCAATCCCATGCCCTTTTCATTAAATCATAACTCAAAGCAAAGGCGTGGCATTTCCGATCTCTAACATATAAAACCCAAGGAAATTTAAAACAAACAACAGTCAATATATACAAAGTGATTTGCTACCCCTTGATTATAGTGCACTCCTCTTCTTTCAATGTCGTGCCTAAACTCTCCACAATTTCCTAGTAACAGAAAGGTCCACACTTCATACCCTAATCCCTACAGTCTATGCAATGAAGTAGTCTACGAAGAAACCCAATTCATCCCAATGTCTGCATGTTAGCCATTGCTGAAGAGTTTTTCACTAAACCCCATAATTCCAATCTTTTGAATAAATATTATACTCCTCGAAATTTAACCTAAGTACCATCATTCAACAGACACATTACATCAAATCATTTGTTCGTATCATCCCGAAAGATAGTCACCTGCAGAAAGACAGGTACGTTATTGCACAATTATTAAAAATGTATGTATCTGTAATAAAGGTGCTGTTTTACAATTGATTTTTTTAAATTTGAAATTGCGATAAATAACTGTAATTTACAAAAAAAACTACCTAAGAGAAAATGTTGCAAAATTCTAGAAGTCCTGGAAAAATTCTTGAAAATTGAAAAAAACAGAAAATTGTCATAATTTAAAAAAGAGAGTGATGGCCAATTTTGTTAGGATAAAGTTGTTACGAAATATTCTTAAAAATGGAAAAAGACGTCCCTAGAAAACTCTAGAACCCTTGAAGAAAATACTAGGAAATCCTTGATATCTGAAATAGCAACACTAATAAAATTTTAAAAATTTGGAAGAATTTCGAAAAATAGCAGAAAAAACAACAGAACCCTTAAAGAAAAGTTTTTCATATTGTTCCCCGTCAACATCAGCCACGGACCGGTTTCGATCTTTTTGGATCTCATCAGCGTAGCGATACAATAGATGGCACATTAATGGTTTTATCGTATCAAAAGTTTTTCAATTTGGTAAGAAGATAATGAAATATTTTTCGAATCTAGAATATAAATTATCAGAAAATTCTAGAAACATGGCAGAAAACTACTGGAAAGTTATAAAAGCCTTAAGAATTTTTTCCACAAATTGGAAAATTCTAATAAAAAATTTCTGGAAAATTCCATTAAGATAAATTAAAATATGATGAAAATTTCTTAAAAATTATAATAAAATTACTTAAAAACCTTAGAACTAACAGAAAAATTCTTTTGGAAGAAATAATGTAAAAAGAATAAAAATAATTTTAATTTATAAGAGAAATTGTTGCATAATTCTAGAGATCATAAAAGAAACAATTTCTTACAATGTGGAAGAAAAATTGCTGACAAAACTAATTTTTATTTTATTTTATTTATTTATTAACAGTTAACACCTTTTACATTTAATTACACAAACATTAATAACAACAATATTCTCAACCAAATCACAAGCGAATAAACATTAAACAATAACTTAAATATAACCCAATATGACACAGCAGTGATGCGTTGAAGTCAGTAATATAATATAATCAAATTAAATTTAACATAGATTAATAAGAAAAATGGTATAATAATTTTTGTACGATCAACAATTAAGTAACGATAAATTAACATTTCTGAGTTTACGTTTAAACAAATATAGTGGAATGTTCAATTCATTTAAATGACTGTACTTAATAATGGAGGACATTGAACGTTCTGAGTATTCTACATAGTAGAATAATAATAATAATAATAAATTAAAAATCCTGGGAAATTTTAAAAACGTTTAGAAAAGAATTTAAGCAAATTCAGTTATATAAAGCAGGAAATTATGGAACATTGTCGATTTGAAGATATGTTGCTAGAAAAATGTATAACCCTTAAAGAAAATACTGTAAAATAAAACAAATATTCAAGATCGCTTACAGAAAATTCTCACAATTTAGTAAGAAAATATTTAAATATTTTTTATATTCGGGAGAAAAATTATAGAAAATTTCTGAAAACTCCTGCAAATTTAAAGCAGCTCCGAGAAAATTTTTCACAATTAGAAAAATTGCAATGAAATAAGTTGAGAAATTCAATTTCCTAAAAAAAATGAAAGCAAATTGTCATAATTTAGAATAGTGTTTAAAAATTCCGATAAAACAAAGAAAGAAATTATGACACATTCTTGAAAATTGAAGAAGATAATCCTAAAAAACTCTAAAGTCGATGCACTGCGCATCACACAGTGATGAAGCTACACAGTGATTGTGCAGTGCATCGACAATAAACTTTACACATGAAAATAACACACAGTTTATTTCTTACTTCACAAGATAATTTAAAATGAACTTAAAAACATTTATGGTAAAGTTTGGCAAAAAAAACTATACTTGAAAATTTTATTTTTTTGTAAATATCAAATTTTGTTAAATAATTGTAATTTTACAAAAACAAATATTTATTTAAACAAATAGTAATTTGTATCAAAAAGAAAATGAATAAATGACTTACTTTAAATTAGTTAAATTTGAACAAAAATATAATTTACGAACTGTTTAAAAATATATATATATATATATATATAAAAAAATCTTTAAATATTTGATTAAAGTAAAGAGTAGAAAAATAATTTAAAAAATAATTATAAAAATTAAACAAACATTACGAAAATAAACATTTGTGTAAAAAGTTGAAATAAAATCGACCTTTCTTGTGGTAAATTTACTTATTATTACAAGAATTACCCAAGGAGATAAATTAGGGTAGTATTAAATGTATATTCAAAACTAGCCAATACGTATCAATAAGTTCCCCTTCTTTACCACTTTAAATCCTTACCTCTAACTGCGAAACAGCATACCTCGAACGGCAAAAATCTGCATTTGTCTTACTAGACATTCAAAAAGCTTTCGATTCAGTTTGGAATTGAGGTCTGCTGTTTAAATGCAATTCCTTAAAAATCCCAACCCATCTTCTTTACCTAATGGTTTGCTTTCTATCCAATCAACTCCTACAAGTTAAAATCCAAATTCCCTTTTCCCAACATGTCGTTCCCCAATGATATCATTTATCCAATCCTTTACGACATTTATGTTGATGATGTTTTTAAACCTGACCCACATTACATCTATCCTTCATTCAATCCGATTCTATACGCAGACGATACTGCCTTAGTAGTACATGCCCCCACATAAAGCACTTACAACGGTTGATCGACACCATACAATTATAGTTCGCAAAATGAAGAGTAACCATTAACCCTAACAAATTCCATCTCCTAATTCTTTTTCATCGTTCACAGAATTCACCGTTCCATATAATTAGTAATAACCATTCCATTTCACCATCTTCTTCTTGCAAATATGTTGGAATAACATTTGACCCCAAATTAACAATTAAAACATATGCCCAAAACCTCAATGCGAGTGTCAAGAGAAGAGCTCAGCATTTCAGAATCCTGACCACAATCAAGGCATATCAACAAAAACAGCTGTACACATTTACAAAAATTTCTGCGGACCTCTTCTTGACTACGCAGCTATGATGTTCCATAAACCTCATCCTTTAATTCTTCAATATATCCAGGTACCTAAACGAAATAAAATTTGAAATTTCAAACATATTAGGCCAATTTTATTTTTACTATTTATCAACGATCTTGTTAATGTTATATCAATTGCTAAATGCGTGATTTATGATAATGATTTCAAAATTTATCAAGATGATCATACTAGAAATGACGGTAACAAGTTGCAAAACGATCTTGATAATATTAATAGTTGGTTTCAGGTTAACTGTTTGTATTTAATTACGTGTGGTGTGATTTCGTTTTTTAGATCTAAATACAATATTCAATTCGACTATAAGTTGGACTCTAGTCTTTTGTGTAGAACCGACCCAATAAAAGACCTTGGAGTTTTATTTGATAAAGCTTTAACTTTAAGATATCATATAATTACAATTTGTGATAAGGCAGGAAATATCTTTCTTCTTTCTGAAAGTTAAACAATGAATTCTTAAATATATTGTATTGTTAACTTGATCGATGCCACGTCGAATATGCATCTTCAGTCTGGTTAACATATTTAGAAACAGACATTGAAAGCATTGAGAGCCTACAGAAATTGTGATATCTATTAAATATAAACAGGGCATCAAACATATCAAATGTTCTTCATTCCTCTGTAATGACCCTATTGGAGATGCGTGCCCTGGAGGTTCGCTAATCAATGTCCGATCTATTCCATTGTTTAATAAATAAATCTATAAATTCCTCTTCACTATTGAGACATATAAAACAAGTTGAGTCAAATTTTTTAATAGTTTTAAGTTGTAACACTTTATTTTTTGTAAACAAATATAAAACGAACTTCTCTTATAATAATACTATTAATCACATGTTTAGATTGGCAAATTATTTATATGTCCATCCTTGGTCCAATATGTTCAATAAAGATGGTCCAAAATTTTAAATGGCCATCAAGAATAATTTGTAATAATATAATATCCTCTTATAATTTCAATTAGGTAACTAGGTTAAGTTTATTTAGTTTAAGTTAATTTAATTAATTCAGAGGTATATTTTGATGTAGCATTTATTTAGAGATTTCCCGTAAAAATATATATAGATAAATAAATTGAAACTTGAAACAATTTGAATTTACAATTAGAACCATAAAAAACAAACGATTTAAAATGGGCTTAAAAATAGTTAAAATTTTAACAAAAAGGATAAATTGAAAATTCGTATAAAAGCAATTTATTTCTTTTGTAAATTCGAAATTGCCATAAATAATTGTAATTTTACAAAAACAAACATCTCTTAACAAATAACAGAGGAGAATTTTTGCCGAAAGATAATTAATAAACAACTTAACACGAAATAAATTTAAAAAACGTTAAAATAAAAAAAAAACTTAAATTGGATAAATTTGAATAAAAATACAATTAAACAATATATTTAAAGTCCCTTTTTATATAAAATTGCTTACAATAGTTGGGACTTTACAAAAATGTACTAAAAATATTTGGAATTAATAAAAAACAGTTACAACAATTAAAATACGTTGTAATATATTGAAAAACAATTTAGATTTTAGAAAATCACATGGAAAATACAAAGAAAACTTGAGTTATTTATTAAATTTTGAATTTGCATAAAATTAGTATAACTTTATAAGAATAAAAAAAATTCTTTAAAAAAAACAGAATTGCTAAAAAAATAACAAGTTGATTAAAGTAAACAGAAAGTTTTGCAGAAAAGTATTATAAAAAATTAATTTAAGAACTGAGAAAAAATAAACTTGCTTAAAAACTTTATAAAAATAAACATTTGATCAAAATAAATCTTTTGTGTTAAATTTACTTAATATTACAAGAAATAGAAGTTTGATGGAAAGGTTTTAATAACTAAAATATATTTTTAACTTACATAAAAAGAATGGAAACAGCTAAAATTGAAAAAAAAGACAAAACAATTAAAAACACAAATTTAAAAGGTAGTTGAAGTTAAAGTAAAATTTAGGTATTAAATTTTTCATAGCCGATAATGATGAAATATAATAATTAATTTGTTAATAAGGAAAATAAGAGTTAACTATCAACAAAAAATGGTTTCAATCAGTTTAATTCTAGGAAAAAGTACAATTTAAGAAACTGTATCTTGTTTTGTTTTTTTCGGAAACATTTCTTTCGAGATAATTTTGAACCTTCTTTTTGATTCGAATTGTATTTATTATCTTTCCTTCGTATATTAAAATGGAACATAAGTTTCTAAAAATAAGGTAGAATATTACCAAAAATTTGAGTTATTTTTTTGATAAAATTAACTAATAGTAAGATTTTTCTTAAAAAAAAACAAAAATTTGAGATAAATAGTCTTAATAAGACTCATTTGTTATAGATTTTACGAAATATTTTCGTGTCTTTTCTAATTATTAGTGAATTTTCTACAACGTAAGGACTTATATATTTTATTAAAAAATTTGTGAAATTGTTTTAGTTTTTAAATTTCAATTTTAACTTGTTAAAAACAATTGAAACTTTATTATAAATAATTTAAATTCAAAATTTTTTTTTTTAAATTTTAGTGAAACGGAAAAACCAAATTTTATTTCTCTAAATTTGTATTGAATAAATTTTATTTTACAATTAACACAAATTATTAAGAATAAAGAAACGAAAAAAAGGTATAATATGTTATGTTTCAAAAAGACATTAAAAAAAATTGCTCAGAAAAGGAGTTAGAAGCTATTAGCATAAAATTGCTTTAAGTCAGTTCTTAAACTTGCTTAAGAACAATTGAAGCAACAAAAAACAATTGACATTAACATAAAAAATATTTTAAAAAAATGCTAAAAACAGTTTTATTTATATTTCTTTAAAATTTAAAGTAGCGTAAAATAATTGTAAACACATAAAAATTCTTAAAGAATAACAGAATATTGTTAAGAGAAAATGTGTTGATTGAGGAAAATAGGTGAAGTTTTATAAAAAAAATAATTTGAATAATAAAAACATTGGGGAAAAAGAAGTCGGCCAAAATATTTCTAAAAATCATAAAATGTTTGCTTATAAAAGTTTTTGTAAAAATTTACTTATAAATCTAAAAATATATTTAAATTGCAACTTTATCAAAAAATTATAAAATGGAATAAAAATAGTCAAAACTATTCAAATGCCAAATTCAAATTGTCGCAGCAACTACTCTTAAAGAAGCTTAAAACAATTTTATGAATAAAAGGTTTGCAGAAAACTAAATGTATTTATGAATATTGCTTATAAACTTATAATATTTAAAAAAAAAAACATAGACAAAATAGCAAATTAGTTTAGACGAGGTCGTTTGGCTATAGACAGTCTATAGAAGTTACATGAAATTTATATAAGAACTAATTGCAAAGAATTCAAAATTGAGCAAATTATTAAGAAACTTACAGTTTTCGAAAAAAAAAATTATAGGGAAAGTACTATGATGGCCACATCACCATTTTTCTTTATTAATTTAAAATTCTGTATAAATTTTCTACAGGAAAATGTACACTACAAAATATTAAACAGCAATACAATTGTAATAGTAATAATAACTGATATGCGAGTATAAAAATATCAAAGGTATAATGAAATATTGAAATATTTAATGAAATTGAACGTCATAATTTTCAGTCGTTTAATTCACTCGACTAAGAGAAATTTTATACCCCGTAAAAAATTTGAAAATAATCTGGCGTGATTTATGGAGGCGGCGAGGCGGCAGTAAAACAAAATTTAACTGGTTAACAGTGAATAGTTGAAGTCCGAGGTCCCATTTATCGGGAATGGGAATATAAAGACCGTTCCGGGTTTTATTGGTTCCGTGATTATATTTTTCAGAAATGCAATTATGTTTGTATAATAAACATATTTCCCAGCATTTATGCCCCTTTTTACCGACACCTGCTGGACGTCAGGTTTTACTGCCGCCCGAGGAATTTATAACGACGAAAGGCCCGGTGATTTTTTGGCTCGCGGGGGGAACAATTAACGCGGGACAAGTGTGACGGATTATATTTAATTTGTTTGGTTTTGTAAGGGACCACACACACCAGATTCTTTTAATTATATCAGTTTCTAATCACCCCGGGGATGGGAATGATGGAGTGAGCGAGTGACACCCGAGGTGATGCGCCTAATGGACGAGCCGTGGATCCTCTGGACGCGAGAGTAAATCATTTTCTCGTGAACTGGTCCGCTTGGTTTTGGTCTAATGCGGATTTGATGTGCCCACTAAATTCGAAGACAACCGCCAATTACTAAAGGCTTCACGCTACGTGTTCAGCTGTGGATTTGATAAATTTCATTCGGCTAAGAGTTTAACAAACTGTTAAGTACTTTAATGTTAGTTTACTAGAGTTGTATCATGTTAGATTAAAAAGTTATTTGTATTTTTTTTATATAATTCTATTTATATTTATCTTCTTATTTAACATCGCAAGTTATTTGATCAGCACCAAACAATGTGTAGTACAATGTTTTATTGATCCTGTAAATAAAATTTAAGAAAACTTTGTAAAAACAATCGATTTATAAAAATCTTCAAGGATATTAGAGTCATAAATATATTACAATCATAAAGCATTTTTTTCACATACTTAATAGAAACATTTTACATTTCCACATCCAAATTCGTTGAGAAAAGTAGAATTTTATAATTTTGCATATTAATATTTCTTTCTGTAAGAATTTTTTATGTTAATAATATTTTAAATATTTTTTTCTTTTATGTTATTTGAAATTTTGAATTATTTCTTTTCTAAATTTTACTTTTATTTTTAGATTTTTTTCCAGACTTTTAACAATCCTACATTAATTTTACTTTCAGATCTCTTGAACTTCTCAGCAAGTTTCCTATCATTTTTTAAGTAATTTTTCACAATTTTTTTATTAACTTATTAGAATTTTATGAGAGTTTTTCTTTAAAATTGAAAACATTTTGTTAAATTGTTCTAATTTGTTTTATTTATAGAAATAAAGAATTTCCTAATCGTTTTATAATTTTTTTAGCTTTACATTTTCTAAATTTTCCAGAATGTTTCTTCTAAATCTTTCCAATTCCTAGAATATATCCTTAACTTTTCTTTGGGATTTATAGAATTATCGAGAAAATTTTCTTCCAATTATAATAGAAGTTATCACTATTTTTAAAATCATCTTATCAAAATTTTTTGGGATCTTTTTTTAAATGCTTTTTTTTATCAGACATTTTTAATTTTTGGTATTTTTTTACTGCATTTAATTTTGTAAGATTTTGTTCTTATTTTGTAAGAACTGTTCTCTCATTTTTCTAGAATTCCAAAAAAAAATGACACATCATTCTCGTCAGTGTTGCTTTTATTCTCTTCCATTTTGCAAATTTTAAATCTTACTCCTTATATCTGAAGCCCATGGCACGGTTTTTCCGTATATAATTATTTTGATGATTTTGATTTTATTGGTTTGTTTTTATTTGCAGAATATGATTATTTCTTTCAAGTATCTAGATTCTTACAATTTTCATTTTTGAAAAAAATCTAATTTTTCTATTGAATTCTACATAATAAGGAATATCTCTTCTAAATTGAGATTTTTTGTTTTCCTTTCGAATTCCCAAAATATTGTGAAATTGTTTTTTGAAGTTATTCTAGAGATTGAACAATCTTCCATGATTATTTTGAGGATTTCTAGAATTTTCAAAAAAAATTTCTTTCCTTGTTAGATAATTTATTACCATTTTCTGAATTATCTTATGGGAATATTGTAAAAATATAATAACTTTCTAAAAATTATTATTATGTAATAATGCACTGAATACAGTCTCGATCTCTTCTCTTAGCACTGAATACAGTCTAAATTTAAGTCTTTACTCTCAAGCACTGAACACAGTCTTTGTTTACAACTACCCTTTTATTTTCTTATGTGTTACTTGTATATATATATATTTATGTGTGTGTAAATAAATGGTATATTTTACATGAAATCCGGAGATTTACTACCCCAACCACCGAACAATCCACTACAATCTGGCAGCCCAAAGATCAGCCAGATTCACGACAAGGAGCATCTCAGCTACAATGGCACAGCAGATAGTTCTTTCAGAAGAACAATTCAACCAATTGATCTACCACCGAGATGAGAGAGAGGTACAGAGGAGCGGAAACATTGCAAAATGCACGACAAGATATCTCAGGGATCGCGAGAAAGCTAAGGTAGAAAGTTTTGTGAATACAATCGGAATTTAAAAGAAAATCGAGAACATCTCAGACGTCGATGATCTCACAAGGCTTGCTCTACTTCTTGAAGAAGATGCAGCAATATGGTGGGATGGCGTGGGAATCATGACCTCCTCGAAAAATCCAGCTGGATTTGGTATTCAGTCTGATTTACCGTGATATCCGCAACAAGATTCCACGAAGCAGCATCATCGAGTTCAAACACGTCGTGCGGACGTTGCGCGAGATAGAGAGCACCCTCAACAAATCCCGAGTGATGAAACCCGATAAGAACAACCTAGGAAAATCTCAGTGCACGTTCTGTCGAAACTACGGACACACACTGAGCAACTGACGAGAGCGCGAGAAGATCGCGAAAAACGAGAAGCAGAACAAAGGAAAACACTCTTAAGTTCGCGTGTTATGGGTGTGGAAAGCCTGGTGTAGTGCGAAGCAAGTGCTCGACCTGCAGTCCTCCACCGACGACAAACAACACGGCTACCTTTCGTTCTGTGAAAGTAACGGAAAAACAGTGCCCGGTGTTCGACGTCACGATAGCTGACAATAACGGAACCGCGTGTTTGGACTCCGGTGCCGAAGCAAACATCGCCTCCACGTCTATGTTCCGGAAGCTGAAGGAGTCAGGACACCAATTCCGGCAGACGAACATACAATTGACCCTCGCGGATGGTAAAATCTGCACGGAATTAGTGTTAGAAACCACCACGATTGTGCAGGTAAAACACAAGCAAATTCCGACAACTTTTTTTTTGTTACCTGAAGAAGATGACAATAACACCCTGCTAGGCGTCGACTACATGGAGGACGCCAGAATCATCCTTAACATCCCGCAGAGGACCTGGTGCTTCGTGGAAGAACCACAGAAACAATTCGACTACTCCCCTCCGGCTGGCAAGACGAAAGAATTTCGCGCCCTCGCCATGTCCAGGGAGGATACAAAGTTTGACCACTTCGTCGTGCCCCGAATGTTATCTCCAATCCCAATGGAGACTGACCCTCCGATGGAGACTGAAGTACCATATGGATACTACCGAGTACCTCCGGTGATGTCACCAATCAGTGGGGATTTCGAAGCCGCTCTCGATGCCAATTATTCACCCCAGCTTATCGACGACCTCTTCGCCGAGTATACAGTGAACAAAAACCTGGACACCTACAAGGTACGCTCCCAAGAGTTGTTCGAATGCCCCCTATGCAAAACCAGATGCTGCATAAACAGCGTTCACCTCGGTTCTATCGAAGAGATAAACGTTCAACCCCACGCCGAAGAGAACGACCCCGGTTATATAGAAAACGACACACAATCACACGTCGTTAAGGAAAACGATGCACGTCCACCCGTGGTCAAGGGAATAAAATATTCACCCGACGATAAAGAGAATGCCCACGCTGTCACAGAACACAGCCCACACCTCAACACGGTCGAAAGAAACCACAACGAGACCCAAGCAATCAAGCGCGTTCAGTATAACGCCACCAGAGACGAAGACCCTGCACCAAAACCTTAGTTAGAAAATCTTCTCGATGACTTCGATGACCTATTCAGACCTTTGACAGAGGCAACACCGATGGCGGAGCACACCATAAACACCGGAAGCAGCCGTCCCATCGCCTCCCCTCCGTACTGGCTAACCGAACCCCGTAAACAACTGCTGAAGTTAGAATTCGAAAATCTCCTGAGAGATGATATTATCCAGGAAACCAGCTCGCCCTGGGCCACACCAATTGACCTGGTCCCCAAAAAGGATAGCGGAGTACGACTATGTATCGACCGAAAATTAAACGCAATTACGAACGCCGACACATATCCCTAGCCACGGATCGACGACCTCCTCCACGCCATCACCATACCCTCTTGGATCTCCACGATTGACCTGAGGAGTGGGTACTGGCAAATCCCTGTAGCCTTGGAAAATCAGCCGAAGACCGGATTCGTGACACCCTTTGGATCCTACTGTTTTACAAGGATGCCGTTCGGCCTACAAAACGCCCCGGCCACGTTCCAACGTCTGATGGATCGTTTTGTATGTGAACCACCTGGAGTCCAACTGCTCGTATACCTGGATGACCTTATCCTTTTATCAGCCACGTATGAGCAGCATATCCAAGATCTTCGCAAAGTCATGACTCACCTACGGGAGTATCAGCTGAAGATCAATCGCGAGAAGACCCCGGAAGGAATCCGCACCGACCCCGCGAAGACACAAGCAATCAGAGAGAGACAGGCCCCTAGGAACCGAAAGGAAGTCCTCTCGCATATTCATGGTATCGGAGGTTCATGTCCAACTTCGCAGACGTGGCACGACTCCTCACGGACCTCACCAAGAAAAAGGCTCCGTGGAAATGGGCTAACAAGGAAGAAACAGTCCTCCAGCCAGCAGACAGCAGCCGGCCGAAGGAGGAAGTACTAAGGATACTCCACGCCTTCCACGATGTACCAGAAGCAGGCCACTACATTGCTATTGGAAGGGAATGAGGAAGGTGGTAGCCGATTACATCAGGAAATGTATTCCGTATCAGCGCTGCAAGCCGTCGAACACCAAGCCAGCAGGACTGCTGCAAACTACTCCTCCCAACCAGCGTTTTGAGACGATTGCCTTCGATTTGTTTGGACCACTTCCAGCATCCCGAGACGGTGAGATGACCATTCTCATCGTAGAAGATCTAACTACCAAATTAATCGAGCACTTCGCCCTTGTCAAAGCCACAGCCGAATGCTGTGCAAAAGTTCTCATCAACGAGAAGCGAATTTAGTGAAACGAAGGAATCGGGACCTGAAAACTCAACTAGGAATCCTCGTGGGCCGAGACCACACCTATTGGGCAGAGAAACTGCCTTCCATTCGTTTCTCGATGAACACGCACCGGATACTCACCTGCCTACCTGACCTTTGGATGGGAACTTAGAAGCCCAGACAACATCAACAGAGACCTACGACAGGTCATTTATGCAGAGAACTTCGTAGAAGAAATCACGCTCTATCTACACATGTTATTACAAACTCTGGACGAGGTAAAAGAAACCCTTATCGACACTGCCGAGACCAGGAAGGGATACGCCGACCAGCATTAATACTCTTCAAAACTCGCCCCACGTTGAGATGGACCATACAGGATCATCCGGGTCATCTCAGCAACCAGCTTCGAGATAGCATCTCCAGAGAAACCAGAGCTATCCTTAGGCATATTCCATGCCTATACAAGGGAGACCAAACTGATGATCTGGAAGCAGCCCTTCCAGAACCAATTCGCCCTAGTAGGAAACGAGGACGACCAAGGATCGACCAGTTATGATCCAGCCCTTCATCCTTCACGCCTGAATCATAGGGGGAGGATATAACATCCCAAGATGGCCGTTGCGAAGACCACCCTGAAGAAAGAGAAAAGCCAACACGCGCTCGAATGCTTTCTCCCTTGCACCGCGTTCACCGCCCAGTCATTTCTTCTGGACTTTCTCCAGTAAAACATAAGATTTTTCGAAAACTATTTTTCTATTTTACGTAAAATTATTACCATTTCTAAATTATCTTATCAGAATTTTTTTGAAACATTTTTGGGAATTACATTCTTGAACTTTTTTCCATAACTTTTTGATATTTTTCTTCCATACGATTCTAACGTTTCTATTGAATTCTAAATGAATTTTTGATTTTTAATTCTCAGAGTTTTCTTAGGGTTTCTCTTTCTGGTTTATAGAATATATCAGGTTTAAAGGTTTTTCGAAATTTCTAGAATTTTCAACAAACTTTTCTGAGAAATTGTATTATCAGATTTTTTGTAATGTATTTTCTCAATTGTAATGTTTTTCCTTTCCAGATTATTAGAATATTATTACCCTTTTTCCAGATTTCTTCTAATATTTGTGCATAAGTATTTTTCTACTTTTTCTTTCCGAGAATTTATCAATATTTCATCAATTATCTTTTCGAATGTATTTTTATTTTAGTAGTTTTACAAAAAAATAATTCTAGTATCTCAAAATTTTAAGAATTTTGCTCCAAATTTAGAAAAAAATTCTAAAAAAAATTATTTGTAATACTTTAATTCTAAAAATTCTAGAAAGTTTCCAAAATGTTTTTTTTAATGTTTAGCTTTTAGCTTTACATTTTCTGAAAATTCCCGAATAACTCTTCTAAATTGTAAGGTTTTCTTTTCAGTAATAATACTTTTCAAATAACTTTTCTTCTGGACTTTTCAAATTTTGTAATTAAAGTTATTGCAAACCGCGAGGCGATCAGTAATTAAAGTTAATATGCATATGTAGGGTGGGTGGGTGGCCTCTATCCCACCCTCCAATCAGTAAAACATAAGCGAGGGTTTTAATTGAGAGTTGTAAAACATAAATAAATATAACATTAATTTAATAGATTACTAATTTTGATATTTAAAATTTTGAAGAATTTTGAAGACATAAGTTAACAAAAGTTAAAGAGAACGAAAAACTGAACAAATTTTATTAAAACATGTTTTTCATAAAGTTGATAAAAAAAATTAAAAATTAATAATTTTAACATTTTTTTCCTGTGGCTAATAAACTATATGACTTAAGTAAATGAAATTCATATAACAAGTAATTGTAAAATATAGGGAAAGTACTATGATGGCCACATCACCATTTTTATAATTGCAATTTTGCCATATATTTAATAAACACCCTTAATTAATAATAATAATAATTAATGGTTTATACATGTTCCACATTCCATCAGCTTTTTCGGCCCATTATTACTAAAATTTAGGTCACATTCGAAAACATATTTTTTGCCTGAATTGAATTGTAATTTACCGGACAATTAACATAGCTTCTGTGTGGAATTTCGCAAATTGTCCCTTTTAGAGTAACGCTTCTTCACTTAACGACTTGCGCTTGATTGCCACTGCCGATCCCTGTGAGGCGTATAATTTGAACATCATAAACGAACCAATAAACCATAAAAAGGAAAATTTGATGCTTTATATGCAAATAATGATGTGCGGCAAACAACACCCGCGGATATTACCGTGGCCATAATTATTTACGATTGTGATTGTGACGGTGATTAACGTGCACTTAAAACTACTTTGTAATGATATAAGTTAATTCAATATACTATAAGTTTATTATATAGCTTTAAGTAATCGACATGTAAGATGTAACTTATACCTTTTGCTATTGGAATATAATTAATGACGCTTTGGAGTGATGGGGGTAATCCTTTAAAGTAACAAGCTCATTGACACAATCACAAATAACACAGCGTATAGACCATGTCGTCGATAGCTACTATTACCTTTACTAATTCAAAGGTAAATTTATTTGGAAGTTAGATAAACTTAATTAAAACAATATTAAAGTATAGTACTTATGTTATGTCCAAAATATTTACATCTGCTATTACCTTAAGGATTATAAAAAAATTGATTACTAAGACCTGTGACCTGTGTAAAACATCTAAAATGTTAATAGCACCAATAGAAAATAGATCTTTCAATGTTATCTTAATTATTTAATAGTTATATGAGAATTAATAATTTGCCACATAATTAACAAAGAAATGTTTTTTTTTTAAATTAAACTTGATAGTTGAATAAATGAAGAAATAAAACATATTTCATTTTAAATTGATTTAGGTCAGTAATTACCAACTCGACTGTCGCGATATATATATTTACACTTATTAACGCAATATCCATATAAGAATTATTTGAATACTAATCATCTATAATCACGTTTTCTTGATGTAAATTTTTTGCTGTTACACTTTTCAGGCATGTTGGTTGCAACAATTATTTCATCGGATAGAAACTTGCTATCATTGATCTGTTTACGGATGAAAAAAATATAACAGTTCGCTATACGCTAATGACTAATTATCATATACGGTTCCATGTTAAATGTAAATAAGATAAACCTGTCACCACGGCGTTATTCAAATTATCAATCAAACTGCTTTTACAGTTGCCCGGCTTCTTTGTTGCTCCTGTCGGATTTCGAAGCGGCAATTAATAAACAAGGTGTGTAATTACCAGTCCTCTAATTAATTATAGTGCTGATCAAATAACGTGTAAATGCCCGGAGGGGTCGAGCTTCTGACGACCTATTGCGTCATTTCGAGATGTGTGAGAAAAGTGTTTCTATGGCTATATGTGTGTTATGTGCGTATCGCAGAGTAAACAATTGCTTCCAGCTAATGTCAGGTAATTCTTTTCAGAAGCGCATTTATAATGGTAATTTTATACAAAAGGTCGGTTGACCCCAGTCATCATAAGATTATTGCTCTAGAAGAATCTTTTTCATACAATCAAATACTTGATTAATATTTACCTGAATAAAAATCTTGGTACTAACAATTGGTATGAAGAGTACAGAAACGATAATAATACAGTTTATTTTTATTTTAACATTGTTTTCTATAAAAAAAATTGGCAATAAGAAACGTTCATTGACTTATTATTTGTTGTCAAAATAAAACAATAAACTATGTACAGATTTAATTAAAACTTTCTTTGTAGTAGTTTATATATATATATCATATACTTATTTCTCATTAATCACTTGGTGAAACCAAGTAAATTTAATTATAGAACCTATATATGTAGTTTATATAAACTAAGATGTATTTTAAAAATTCTCTCTCTGGTAAAACTGAGAAATTTCAGTTGACCAATAACTGAACTTTTGTTGATTTAAATGTCTACTTAAAACAACACTAGGCTTATCTAAAAACAAAGCTTCCTTATGAAAAAGTTCATTATTAGTGGCAATCCACATTTCGCGACGCTGCATCTTTTGGACCCAATCCGAAAAATAATCTTTGCATCAAGTTTGATATTTAACCACTCTAAATTATTGTTGAACTGTTTATAATAATAAATTGTAATTCTTAGAGATTATCTTAACGATATTTTATTCTTCTTCTTCTTTGTCCATTTCCATTTGCCCTTTCAAACGTTGGATTTCGTTCAATGGGTTTTAATTTGCCCACCTTTTCTATACTTTCCTATTTCTAGTCATCATTTTTATCTCCTCCATCGTTTTTCCATTATTTATTTGGTCTTCCACTTTTTTTCTTTATACTCTTTGTAGTGAATATTGCTTGTTTGTTAACCTGTTGGTTTGCACTCTCATCATGTGCCCTGTAGTCTTCCCATTTTGAGCTTGTTCACCTTTATTTACTTGCACTCCTTTTTTTCTATCTCTTCTATTTTCGCATATTTTAGTTCCGCTGTGATCATCCTGTGCTGCGTTCATAATTCCGGTTCTTTTCTGATGATTTGCACTCTCATCATGTGCCCACACCAGTTTAATTGAATCTTTATTATTTTTCTTATTATCGGTTCCTGCTTAATTGATTTTCTGATTTCTCCGTTGGAAAGCCTATCCTATTTTGTCTTTTCTGCTATCCTTTTTACATATCTCATCTCCTTTTTATTTATTTTGCTGTCATGTTTCTTCTGTATTATCCAGTTTTCACTTTTCACAGTATTATCTGTACTAATAATGGATTATATACTCTTATTTTGGTTTGTTGACAAATTTCCTTCTTTCCTTACTTTGCAAATAGTGCATAGTACAGTTTTTAGGATTTTTTTGCTGTATTTGCTAGTTTTAGATCAATGTTACCGTTATTTGTTATAATGGTTTCCAGGTTTTTATATGGAACAGTTTCCAGTTTTGTTTACTTGCATTTTATAATGATGTGATTACCTTTGCACTATACCGTGTGTATCTGCTATTATTACTGTGATCTGTATGCGTTACGGCCTCAATGTTTACTGGTTGTAGTGTATGATATCCTATTATTGTTTGTAGTTGATCTACTTTTGTTCTTATGGACAGAAGCGGGCTAAGACAATCCCATTTCTTAATACCTTTCCTCCATTCGATTTTTTTTTATCTTTCTCCTGCTAATTGCACTCTTCCCTTTGCTGTCTTATAGAAGCTTACTATTTTCCATTCAATTGAGTCAAATGCAATCTTTAAGCCAATAAATGCGAATATAAGTTGTTTACCATTGTCAATACTTCTAACTATTATAATCCTAATTATACATATATTGTTATTCGTTTGTCTTTCTGATCTGCTTGTTCTCCTCCTAGTTCTATAATTAGTCGTAGTCGTTTCTTTAACATAAGTGTATATTATAAATCACACCATTGATAAACGCATAGCTCTGTAAATTTTGCAGTTTACTTCTTCACTTTTTTTTAATATTAATTAAAATTAAATTATTTTGCCAGTATTTTGGTGTTTCTTGCCTTTCCCATGCATTTCTATATATTTCCCATACCCAGCTTGTACCTTCTTCTTCAATATACTTTACCATTTCCGTGTCTAAGTCATCTTTTCCGCATGCCTTACCACTGTTTATGTTTGCTATTTCTTCCAAAACTTCTTGGTTACTTATGTGTTCTATATGTATATTTTTCTCTTGTTGGTACGTTTCCATTATTCCTGTATGTTTTTTTTTTTCAGGTACTACTCTTTTCATACATTCGCTATATTTGTTTGGGTTTCGTTTGGATTTTACCATCTTTATCGCTAATTGTTATAACTTCATTTCGTCTTTCACTCCTTATATTCCTTCTTCATCTTCTTCTCCTATTTGGATGTATATGTTCCATGCTACTCTCTTCTTAGGTACTTCTATTTTCACTTCTTCATTCCACCATCTTATTCTTATTTCTTTTCTGCTTTTTATTCTTGCTTTAATTGTGTTCGACCCTTCTTCCAGTGTTCATTGGCCGTTCTGATTTTCAGTCCTTTAAATCTTTCGTCCGTCGTCTATGTATATTGTTCCTGTACTCTTCCCATTTTGAGTTTGTTCACCTTTATTTTTTTGTACCCCTTTTTTTGTACCTCTTCTATTTTTGCATCTCTTAGTTCCGCTATGATTATCCTGTGCTGCGTTCATAATTCAGGTTCTTTTCTGTTTTGACATTTTTGACACGTCGTTCTAGGTTTGTCGTGAATATTATATAATCTATTAAACTTCTCGCGTTTCTCTCCTTCGTTACAAATATATATTTATCTTATTTTCTGCTTCCAAAATATGTTGCCTATTTGACAGAATCAGCATTTTAATACCATTTCTATACTATATATCTTCTTCGTGTTATATACTTGTCTTACGACTTTTTTATTCTACTTTTTATATAAGTATAAGCTTCCCACTTTTTTTATTTTCCATCAATATTTAAGAAAAACAAGAGTTTCGAAAAAATAAATTGGCTAGTTTCGTTAGTTGCTTACGATTTGACTAATCACCAATGACTCAAATGTAACTGCTACACTTAACAAACAATGTCTTAATAATTTTTCATGTAATAGGACTTCACAATATATAACAATTTTTAAAGTCTAGTTAGATCTAAATTATATTTATATCTAACAAATATGTGCATCTTCTTTTTTAATTTAGATTTTGATTGTTGCAGTATTAAAATTTAGATGTTCTTACCCTCTGTTCAAATTGGATCTTCTATGTATTTTGTTTGTAAGGTTGCGTTAATACGATGCTCTTGCTGCTAAATTAGTATCAATGTGTTGTGTTGAAGACAAGCCTCCTTCTGGAAAACAAAAACAATCGAAGGCATTACTTGATGGAAACACTAGTTAAATGCAAAAGTCGCCTACAAAATTATTATAAATGAATGTAGTTTTTTTAAGATTATTATTCAATTGCAAGATAATTTTGACCTGAAAGAATTTTCACTTATGAGCAGCTTATCCAAGGTGTTCTTTTTTAAATAGGTTTGTAATTGAGAAAATACGTATTCTCAAGAAAAACCAAATACAGAATACAAGCGAAGATACAAAAAAAGTTCTCTTGCATGGAAACTGGCGGCCTCATTCACACTAGATTCCATCTTGTAATCTTGTTACGGCTGATCAAACTATATGCAAAAATGTAATTTGTAAACGTGAAGAGACTTAATACAAGGAGTAATAAAAAGAGAGACATTGTTTTTCAATAGATGGCTTTAGTTATCTGTGTCTCATCTTGTATAAGTCCGATCGGGTTCAACTAGATGGCGTTAGAAAGACGAGCTTTCCTACTAATATACCTTTTGGACAGTTTTGTGATTAGTTGACACAGTTTTCTTTGAGTGCGCGTTAAAGATAAAATACTTTATTTTTTACAGTTTTTCTTCGATAAAGGCTAAAACGCAAACCAAGAGGCTGAAAATATGAATAGTGTTTATGATCATAATACTGTAACAACCAATCAGGCGCAATTTTGGTTTCGTCGATTCCGTTCCGAAAATTTCAATGTCAATGATGCACCACGCACTGAAAGGCCAATTGTTGAATATATCGATTAAATCATGGACATTGTCGAGTCTGGCCGTCATATAATCACTATTTTGATTGTTCAAGAGCTAAAGATTGCACAAAAAAAAAAAACGTTTGGAACCATTTGAATAAGGATGCATACAAAAAGGAACTCAATGTATTGGCGCTACACAAGTTAACGCAAAAAAAACCTTTTGGGTCGAATTTACATCTGCGGATCGCTGCTGATGCGCAACAAAATGGACCCATTTCTGAAGCGGTTGTTAACTTGCGATGAAAAGTGAATCACTTATGACAATGTCAATTGCGGTGAGCCAGCGGAAACGGTGGCCAAGCCAGGATTGACGGCTAGGAAGATTTTGCTGTGTGTTTGGTGGGATTGACAGGGAATTATTTACTATGAGCAGCTCCCCTATCGCAATACTCTTAACTCGGAACTGTACTGTCAACAATTGGACCGTCTGAAGGAAGCAATCGCCCAGAAGCGACCAGCTTTGGTGAATAGAAGAGGAATTGTGTACCTGTGTTCCATGTGACAACACCAGACCACACATATCGATAGTGACTCGCCAGAAACTCCGGCAGCAGATCTGTTTCTGTCAATGACAGAATTTTGCTACTGAAAAATTCGGTTTATGAAAATCGACTGTCTCAATTTTTTGCCAATAGGGTAGATGGCTTCTATGAGAGAGACATATTACCTTCAAAATGGCAACAAATCATCGAACGGCGCATATTTGACCTAAATCGGATCATTCTAACTATGGGAATTAGAGCCTTTATTAAATAAAAAATAATGGATTTCTTTTTACTACACCTTATATAATAAGTCAGAAAGAAATATATAATTGTAACATTGAGTCTATTCACGTAACTCGAAAGTACCAACAGAAATTTGTCCATTATGTTTAGAACAAATCCAAAATATATTCTTACAAAATTTTCAGAATATCAATTTCTTACGTTTCTTAAGCAAAAATTAGCTTAAAAAATGAAACAAATGAACAAATGCCATCGACTTTTAATTTGCAAAGTCGATTATATTAATAAAATTAGATTATTATTTATGCTCAAAACACGAAATATTGACTTATGAACTTATTTTATTACAAGCGATAATTCCACGACTAAGGTTTCGACCCTTTCAGGTCATTATCAATTGTGTACAATAAAATACAGGATTTTAATAATTCATAAATGAACATGAAGGTTCTGATTGGCTGAGATGCTATAAATAGTTATTTAATTTATTTAATTTATTTTATTAGTTATTTAATTACTTGCGGCATTTAGGCGCCGCTGAGATTAATGTGCGGTGATTGTAGAAGATGTTAATATATTTATAAGAGCTTGAATAATGGTAAATAATTTAAATCGGTCTGTTATTTTAGCGTTAGGATTTTTATTTTGTCGTAATATTACTAAAAACTATAAAAGATAATACCTTGAGCCTTTACTACAAATATGTAGGAATTTTAATTTATCGATAGGTAGAAATACGTGGTCAAAGAAATATGATGCTTTTATCAATGTTTTTCAAGTTTGTCGAAAGTTCTAGATTAACACTATATTAACGATGCAGGGTAATAAATAAAGCCCAAATATGATAGCACAATATCTGGCCATATCTCACATCCCAATTCATTATTTTTTCTGATTACTTTACAATTAAAGATTGATTTACTCAATCCAATTGGTTATAGTTACCTAAACAAACAAAAGAATCTGTTCAGGGTGTTAGCTTGGCTTAACTGTACTTCGTGGCGACTCGTTTGAAAATAACTACTATCTTTTATGTTTTGGATTGGCATAGACGGACCATATTTCATCTATAGTAATCAGGCGATAAATAAACTTTTCTGTTACACCAAATAAAATGGTAAATCAAAATAATCGTGTCTCCTTCTTATTTTTAATGTCTTTTGCCTTTTGGATTATCAGAAAAAATCAATTATATTTATATTTATTACAAGAAAATTTGTTCTCTACAAGTTTAAAATAATATTTTAATAATAATTAACTAAAAATTATATTTTTCAAACTTCGCTTTGAAAATATTTTATATTTCAGAAAGACAAGTCATTGAGACAAATTCTAAAAAGGTTGCGTTTGAATAAATAAAAACTCATACTCTCTGGATATAATAAATGAAGTTTTAATTATTTTTTTATGGAAATAGTATTTACATTTTTTGGTTTTCAGTTCTAATTTCAAAAGATGAAAAATACAATTTTTTACGAAAATTTTTAAATAATGGATTATTTCTCAAAAACTATTCTAAGAATTTTCAAAAATCGTTGTTTATGTCTCTAGGTGACTCACTAAAAATATAACAAATATAACAAATTGATTTATTTATTTATTCACCGTGTTCACATAAAAATCGGAAATACATATGTAAAAAATTAATTCTTATAAATATTTTGATCATATATGGAAAGGCTTGAGTAATATAAATTCTCTTCCAATCTTGCCTACTGCTACATCGATGACTGCTACCTCCAAAGTTGATAAAAAGTGTCTAGCAGATCATTGTTTGTTTGGTACAGATTTGCTTTCACTTCTGCTCCTAGCTTGTTATTATGTAGTTGTTGATCGGTACAAATCGTTGAAGAGATTTCAACATATAAAACCACCTTTGACATTCTTAATGTCTCTTAGAAAATAAAAAAAATGCATACAAGACCGGATAGGATGGTATTGGATGACCATTTCATAATAAAAGTAAAAAAATGTATTTTCGCTCTCACCTTAAAATGTCTTGTTTTGAATTTTAAATACAAAATACCTGACAAATGACTAAAGAATACCGAACATAAGCTATGATTTATAAAAAAATACAAATAATAAGCTTTGTTGAGAAGACCTTGAGGCCGATTTTCATTTTTTCTGGCATAAAAACGAAAAAAGAAACATATTTTTTCAAATAAAAGTTATAGACGATAAAAAAAACTGTATGTAAATTATTATTTTTATAAATATCTTGAAAATTAACATTTTTAAGATGATAAGTGGTGGCAGATTCTAGGTTGTAGTCATGACATAATTTATTTTGTACAAGAATTTATTGTGTAAGATATAAATATAAACACGCTTACCAGTATATTACAAACAATAATTCCACGACTACAGTTTCGACCTATGCAGGTCGTTATCAATTGTGTAAAAAAATACAGGATTTTAACAATTCATAAATAACCGTGGTGCTTTTGAGTGATTTGGATTGGCTGAGATGCTAAAACTAATTATTGGGAATTAATTACCTGCGATTTTTAGAAGATATTAATATATTTACGAGAGGTTAAATAATGACGAATAAATTAAATCGGTCTGCTCGTTAAGAAGATTACTGTTAGGATTTTTAATTTGCCGAAATATTGCTAACAACTCTAAATGATTAGGCCTTAAACTTTTATTGGAAAAATGTAGGAATTTCAATTTATACATAGGTGGAAATAAATGATTATGTTCTAGTATGTGATTTTCAAACGAACTTGTTATGTAACTAAGCCGATATGCTCTGTAGTGTTCCTTATTGAAGAATTTGGGTCTACAATTCTTGATTTATCTGCGGCCATTCTTTCCAACTATCAAGTCAATTTTGAAGCCTTTCCGATATGCCAGATTGTTTTCTAGAAATTTGTAATTTGAACAAATTCATAACTTGATTTAAATCTAGTTACTGCTGATATTTAGAAATGCTTTCTTTCATTAAGTTAACAGTTAGTGAGATGCTGTGAGATTTATTGGTAGAGGTTGAAATATAAGGAAAATGTTTTAGAAAACTATTAGAAGAGTATCATCAGAAACTCTTAGACTCGGGATACTGTACCGATATTTTCTGTTAATAAAGAATAAGTTTTGCTAACAATTTAATTTTTTGTTATATTTATTAAATTTAAATGTAGATATACTTCAACGCTTTATTAACTACTAAGATATTTGAGATTTTTATGCAACAAACAATATATTCAAAGCATCGTAATAACATAATAGCAAGTCTAAGTTGTTGTTGATAATAAGATGATTAAGTACAAATCAGTAGGTCTAATAGTCTGATAGTAGAAGCGATAAGTGATTTCATTAATTCAATTGCATTAAAATTTTATATTTAACCAATAATGTAAAAACACCAATAACCTTTTGGCATCTAGTGTACAAATTGTTAATGTCGTGCCCGATGGCTTATACTAGGCCTCTTATTCTAATTCAATTAATATTTTCCAATATTCTTCTTGGATTCCTGGAGTGTAGTCTTGTGTTATCGTAGTGCATAATATAACATTTTTGGTTAAGATTTACGCGCAATGTAATTTTTTATAGTATAGATCTGCATACACAGTTTGTTCAGCACTTTGAAATGAATGAACTATCTTGAAATTACTCCACCAAACACTAAAAGTCATCATTTTAAGTTGGTTTAGTTGTACTTCGTACAATTCATAAGAAAACCACTACTTTTCTGCGTTAAAATTATGACAGATTCATTTTAACCTTCAAGTGATCAAAAAATGGTTCTGTAATATGCAGCAGAAACAATATTTTGTATTTCAATTAGTATTGTTTTTTTTCTCGCATTATGTTTTATGTGTACTGCACTTTAAATTAGCCTAACTCACGAATGTTCATATACTGCTGAAGCAATATGTGGTATGTAGAGAAACTGTTTCCTCTTTAATTTAGTTCTCATGTAACTCGTGGTGAAACATTTTATAATATAAAAAGGCAATTTACCTTGGTTTGTTTTAATATTTATTTATTCAAGCTCCAGTAATGAAGTAATAAGAACGCTTTTTTCGTACGTTATTCTCTAATGATAAAAGGATTGATACAAAGACCTGCTTGGTCTTGGTTTGTATCAAACCATTGATAATGGACACTTTGTGTCCGAAATGTGCATCTGGATAAAAATAAAATATTGAGGAAAGGTTCTAAGTGTTTTAATCAAAAAAGACCTGCTGCAAATTTTTTATTGGTCAATTAAGGATGGTTAAGAGTGTTTGACAAAACCTCGATTGTCAAATACAGATTTGTTTCACTTTTGCACTTAACTTGTCATTGGCTAAAGATGGCCTTTATCATCAAAATTGTCGGATTTAAACTTAAAAACCCACCTTTGATATTTACAATGTCTAATACGTTGAAATAAGTATTATAAATATTTTTCAAATAAAATAACTTACTGGTAGATGTGTTTTATGAAGCCACTGTGTGGTCATATATGTTGCAGTAAACTACAATAAAATTGAAACCCCACCATCACTGTGTTATTTTAGTTCTTCTAAGAACTATTCAATAGAAGTAATAAATGCAGATTCTAACAAAACCTTTTCCAACCCGTTCCCAATTCATTAAGGGGTGCCCCAGGGTTCTCCCTTATAATTTCTACAATATAACATTTCCTGCCATGATATAACGACCATTTGCTTTTAAAAGAAAAATTAATAAATATATACGTCGGTAGTACTTAAAATACAACTAAAATATCGAATATCTGTATTGATTAAAATCTGAGCTTATTCATATTGTAGGAACACCTGAAAACTTTTGATACTAAAATGCATCTAAAAATTAATTGTAATAAAATCAATTACATATGTAGTAGATTATAATCGTAATGGGTCTAGGGCAGTAATTTAATCACCTTATTAGTTCTCATCCAATGGTGTTGCCACTTAACCAGATAAATTTAACTGCTCAACATTCGAATGCATTTTGATTACCGAGAATCGAATCAAAATTACCATATTATTAATTTATCCACGGCGCGACCATTGCATGGCTCCAAAGGTGTTGGAATGAGATTCATCGATTTCCATCCAAATCGCCAATTAGAATCAATTAGATAATCACAACGCCGTTTTAATTGTATCAATGCGACCGGTCGTTCGTGAATTAGTATGCATCTGTATAGATGAGTGTGACCAAGTGTCAATTAACGGCCTTCCAGAATCCCGGTTCAATTATCCAATCGACGTTGGAGCGTAAATCAAAAATGGTGTTAAATCCATCGACCCGGGCACAAGTATAAATTTGCCCCGTCGGATTTATTTTACGATTATTAATGGTAATGGCCTTAGTCCAGCCCTGGCCAGGAATATTTATACCTTCGGTGAACGCTGTTGAGTGCACCTTGGCTAATTCGTAATGAACACCGGCGGCATCTTGGCTCGGAATCAATTAGAACACCAGTTTAACAGATAATTCACCGGCTAACTTCGAAGACCATAACTGCACCCATCCCTCTGCGCACGGCCAAACATTAAAGGCAATCACCGTAATTGTAATTTGTAATAATTTAAAGAAGCCACGCATCCAATTACCGCGACTAATTAGTCGTGAGAGTCGCGCTTTTCGGTTAGCCGCCCTTCCGGTCCACATTTTCCAGAGACCCAGACTCGAAACAGCAACGCCCACGTATCGTTTAACCGTCGGCAATTAACCACTCGTTCGTTTTTTTTTCTTACTGGTCTCGATCGCGACCACGAGATTTTCCCAGGCAGATAATTTGTGCTTCTTTGTAGATCCGCACGATTAGCTGTCTATTAACGCCGAGACCTACAACGGCAATTTTGCGGCCGAAAAAAAAATATGTGCCGAGGAGTAATTAGATCTACGAGAGCAAGGATCGATTAATGAGAGAGTTTCGGCGTTTCTTCGGTTTTACAAGTCGTGAAAGCACAATTATAAATATACAGGGGGTTTCATAAAATTATCTCCTAAGGTTGTATTTGAATTTGAATTTATTCAGTAGAGTCATAAATTCAATTATTTTTATTACCAATCTATACAGATTTCAGCAAAGACCTCAGCCCAGCAATGTCTATAAGAATGCCAAAAAAATCTTTAAAGCGACCACTGGAATAATGAGAAGTACAATCTTTCAAATTTTGGATGAAGATTTGGAAAAACGGTCTGTACGTGCTTCGTACCAAATACTTTAACAGAAGACCATAAATTGAAGAGTTCAGCAACTACATGTTAATAATGTTCTGAAGAAATACGACAAGCATGATGTAACTGGTGTTGAAACATGGTGTTTTCAATACAAGTCAAAAATCAAAACTTCAAAACTCAAGTCATGAAAACAGCCAAAAATATGCCCTTTCATAAAAGTCAAATCAAGACAATGCTGACCATTTTCATCGATTAAAAAAATCATTATAAATTTGTCTCAGAAGGTCAAAATTATTGAAATGAATTTAAAAAAATATATAATCCTTATTTAAAATAACACAGTAGAAAATAATTACGACCACAATTAGAAAATTGAATTAGCAATCAACAATGCAAATCTGGAACACCGGTCACCAACGCGGTTCAGCCATTCCTAGAAAATAATTACAAAACAAAAATTCGTACGCTCACTTAATAAAACGCATAATTAAATCCATTCCGATTCGTCACGATCATCAAAATGTAATTAATACCCGAACTCTCCCACAATTAAAACCACACGCGCGTGTATTTCTTTCTTGCCGATGCAATTAACCGCAGATACTCCAATGGGCCAGTTTCGTCATGTGACGATCAGATAATTGAAGTATGCAAATACTGAGGAATTCCTTAACGATGCTGGATGTAGATTTATCTACCCACTTTGCAGGGGCATCGATAAGGAGGACCACGTCAATTTAATTGGTCGTAATTCATTTAAATCTGTTATCGCAATTAAACCTGTAAATTAATTGCGTAGCTGAGAACATTAATTAGTGTCCGAAAACAAATATAGTTACTAGGGATCATATTTTGTGATAAGAAGGAGGCACGGGGCTTTGGATCTGATATGTCTCGGTCTATATATTTTTCAAACCATGTCTTTCGAAATGATTTAGGTTTTAATAAAAGCACTGTTGACAATGAATGATTTACCTGCTTAATGTCGTTTAAAATTAGGGAGAATGGTCATTAATAATATGTAATGTTTTACAGAACCCATAAGCTGAACCTAGATTTAAATGT
The DNA here is from genome assembly GCA_963969525.1 of Ontholestes murinus. Taxonomy (NCBI): domain Eukaryota; kingdom Metazoa; phylum Arthropoda; class Insecta; order Coleoptera; family Staphylinidae; genus Ontholestes; species Ontholestes murinus. The sequence goes on from OZ018391.1 coordinate 23,027,972, forward strand.
TTTGAATATGTGAGAAAGTAGTAATAAAGAAACATAATCTTGAAAGATTATTACTGATTATAGAAATAAAATGTCTAATTAGAAAGCAGCTAAACAATTTTCTGAATCTATTTTAATATAAAATGTTTTAGTAGAAATGCCACTAAATATTTATTGGCTAATTTTGCTTTGCAACAATTGCTACAGTTATTAGCAAATTACTTATTTTTAGACTTTGCTTCTAGGTGTTTGTCTAAATAGCACGTGTATATATTAAATCTATTGACAAATACAGAGACAATAGCATCTTTATTTGAACAAACAGTTGTAGAACATATGAAAACAAAATATGGGTAAGTCCGTCCATTTTCGATTTCGACCTTCTATCTCTTTGCTATGGCTCTAATTTACGTCCAAAATAATATTTACATTATAAATTCAATGCAACCAGTCAAAAAATGTTATTACTCATCTTGTTTTTAATGCCTGTGGGCGTTTGTTTTGCCCTTTTAAAGTTTTTGCTATTTGTCTATCTTTGACCTTCTAATAGTAATAACAAAAATCTTCTAAATTCAAGTTGATGTACAATTTTAATCAAAACCATTATATACAGTTATATGTATAAAATAAACGATAAAAGTTTTTATCTAAGAATAATTCTTTTCCCTTTCGAAAATAATGCAAAGGATAACACCATTATTATATAATTCTATAGCCACTGTCAATTATTTAGCAAAATTCTTTGGGGTTATTGACCAACATAACAGTTTCTAATTATTAGTTATATTTATATTGATATCTGCTTGCAAATAATTCAATATACCTTCCACTATCACTAAATGCTGCCTTGATGGCTCTGCTACCAATAAAGAACTCTGTGGTGATCATCTATCAGTTTAATTGTCATGTATGGCAGAATTTGTTGTTAAATACATTATGTCACGTTGGCATTATGTTACAGCTACACGTTTGGCTTCAAATTAAGGTGAATAATAATAACTACATTTTTCCTTTCCAGAATTGCTTTCGTATAGTATCAAGCCATTGAAAAATAGGTGGTGAATCTGAAATATACATTAAAACATCTTCATAGAAAATAAGAAAGAGAATACAGACAGGTCGAGGCTATCTAGGAATTGGATAAGAAACCTGAGAAATCGGTTGGCAACAATTACTTAAAAATCTAGAGCTTAATAGTACTTATGTAAGCCATAAAGTAAAAGTGAACATAAGAAAAATCGAAATACTTACAGATGTGACCTACATCACTACAAATCAAGCTTAATTTGAAGCAGAATTTCGTAGTATTAATCTGGAAACATCAGTCAATTAGAAAGTGCGTATACTAATTAAACTAGGCATTAATCATTTCTATTTATCCATATGATTTCCTAACAAATAATCCATCATAACTCTACATCGAAGATCTAGAAATGATTCGAACAAGGATATACTCTGAAAATAAGAAATAAAAAGTTTTGACCCCAACCTCAATCACGAAAGTGAAACTTCTGGTAGAGTTCTGTGAAGGTGCAAGAATATTTCTCTTAGTAAGGTTTAAATCCATTGAAAAGAGGAAGGTGAAGAAGAACATGTATTATGTTCAGAAACATCATCATAGAAAATTACAATAATTATAGAGAAAGGTATGTTAGCCATACTCAAATTGAGGTTAAGGCTATCCAGGAATCAGATACGAAACCTGAGGCATTGGCTTGAAACAAATACGCCAAAGCAAATTGAAGTTCAAATATAGCTTTAACAGTAAACGATAAATCAAAGTGAAACAAATTACTATTTTTAGTATTACTTCTTTAGTCATACCTGTTACTATAGTATACTACTAAAATAAATATTTATTTTTTCTAATTTATAATAATGTATCACGAAGTGAAAGCCTCAATAATTACTTATGTAAACGAAAAAGAAAAGGAGAACGTAAGAGAAAACAAAATACTTACATTTGCGACCTGCATCACTGCAAAGTTGAGCTTGAAATAGAGTAGAAGTTCTTTGTACTAATTTAGAAACCTTAGGCAATTATAAACAGAGTTCATATACTAAAAAAACTAGGCACTAATCTGTTCTGTGAATTCATATTATTTTTTAGCAAATAAACCATTATAAATAATAAATAAAATAAATAAATGGTACCTAAACCATAGATGTGGCAGTGATTTAGGTAAGGATATAATCTGAAAATAAGAAAAAAGAGGTGTAGCTACATTCTACAAGAAATTTTGACCCAATCTTGACTCTGCTTGAACACTGTGGACTATCTGTCTTAGTACGATTTGACTTCAACTTACACCACAAGCTAAAAGGAAGACAAGAAAATAATAGCAAGGGTAAGTTTGATGACTTTATATTAAATTAGAAGAGTAATCAAAGTTGATAAACCAAATTTTGTGAACTTTCGTTATTAATGTTAGGCATTACTACGTATGTAAGGAATTAGTTCATATTTAAAAAGACCATCTCTGCATGGTCTAAATTACATTAGTCTTCAATATAAGACAAGGTTAACTAGAAGGGAACTGGGATCATTAAAAGTGGGGTTGTAGAAAAAGAACCAATAAAGTTATACTCGAGTAGAAAAATATAAGCAATGTACTCTAAAAGAGGACTATATCAGCCTAAAAGAAAGAATTTCCTTCTTAAAACTAGACAAGGCCTGGAAACCACAAACAGGTGATGACAAAAGAAAAAAATATGAACACATAACAGAGCGAAGAATTTAAAAAATAAATATGGAAGGAATAATTAAAAAATGGTATATCGAGATTCTAAATAATATTACACTGAAGGTAGGTATAATGCCACTTATCTTAAGACAGAAAGACATTTTGGTCTACCACCAACAGAGAAAATTGTTCGAGAATGGAGAAAATAAGAAGAACAATTAAAACTGCTAAGTAAAGACATAACGCATTCCATTCATTCTTAGAAAAATCGTCAGAATTAGAAATAGAAGTGAAAAATTGAATAATAAACAATCGAAACACGGAAATATTTGTTTCTATGAAAGTGATAATTCATGAAGCGAAAAGTTTAGTTGTCCATCTTTTCGCTAATAGAATTTTAGATTTTACCTTTATGTATTGATTTATGGAAAGACATGGATTAGGTATGAGTACAAAAACCACACTAGCCTAGAAAAGTTCGGCTGGATACGAATCTATGATACAATTATAGAATTCCATAGAATATAGATGAGGTGCTTCTAACTTTTGATGTTCCTTCAAATAAGACTTTAGATTTAAATGGAAACAAATCAATAGTAATCAAAACAACACATCACGAAAACACTCACTACCCTGTAGTTTGAGCTTGCTGTGCGGACTGAAGAAACATATCGCTAATGGTAATCTTCAAGGGCAACATTACCACAAGATGAAATGGCCAAGAGAAAGGCAGCCGACATTTTTATTTATTTATATTTTATTTAATTTGAAGTCCTCTCAGAGGAGAATTAGCCAAATTCGCAAAAAAAAGTGGTGAAACATTCATCATATAAACCTTCTGTGGCCGCACTGTCATCAAAGCAGGCAAGAGTGGAAGAACATGTTACTGTGAGATCAATTAAGAGCGTATACAACGGAATTAACCAAGAAGCTCCTAAAAGTAACGAATAATGAAATAGCACTCATTTCTGGAGGGCTCACAAGTCAATTACAGCCCTTAGATAACTATCAATGAACCATTTAAAAACTTTATGCAAGAAGAGTGGAATGAATGGATGACAAAGACAAATAACAGGACGTATGAAACGACCAACAATTTCAGAAGTTTGTACATGGGTTAAAATATTATGGGAAGCTGTGAAAGAAGATACGATTATAAAGTCATTTAGAAAATGCGGAAAAGATGGTATTGAAGATGACGCAGTTTTTGAAAGGAGTGACGACAATAGTTCAGACGAAAGTAATACGAACGGTGATATTAACGTGATGAGTGATAGTTCTGAGAGAGATAATGGGCTGACTATTGGTAGTACGAGTTATGTTAATAATAAATAAAAATTATGGTCCGAAAGTAACATTAAAATATATTTTTCTAAAATTATCTTACAAATTTGAGGTGCAAATTATCATCCAGTGCATCTTATAGTCCGAAAAAAAAAATACGGTAAGCTCTAGGTAGAGAACATACGCAAAAATATTATTATTATATTTTTAATAGGGATGACAATGCATAAACTAAACACCAAATAACATTCTTCCTTTCTTTCTACAATGTTTTTCATTTATGATCAGAGCACAGAGAATACATACGGAAGCAAGAGATCGAACAATGTTGATATCTCACCATATAAATAATGGGCAAGCAAATAGATCCTGTTCTAATATATTATTTGACTGCAAAATATTAGGGATGATTCAATGATTCATTTAATATTATTTAATAAATTGTCTACGCATGAAGCCAAGTATATTCTTTAATAAAATTTCATTTACTTAAGTATCAAATAAGAGTGGCTTAACCGATCACAAGTAAACATTTAAACGGACGTAGAGTTAAAATTTGTAAATTGTAATCTTAGATTTTGCGCAAAAGTAAAAGTGTTGAATTGTTCATCCGCAAAGCGATGTTCGTCACAGTTAAAAATATTGACGGATATAAGTAAAATATTTGTGTTACCTTCATTAATTGACTAAAGTGTTGAAATGAGTGTTTTAGTTGAGGAATTTTACTGTTCATTCGCAAATCGTTCTTCATCAGAGTTAACAATAAAGACAGATATAACCTTAAACATTTGGTTAGCCTCATTAATTGACTCTCCCAAGGTCTCATCAAGCAAATGAATGTGTTATGGCTAAGACACACTTAAACACGAAAAGGAACGATAAGTTATATACTCTAACAAAACCGACAAGAGGTCTTACCCAAACCCAAACATAATTTAATAGTGAATCTTAACACCAATTATTGTTAAATTGTTTTTGTACCCTATGAAAATGAAAATGTATTCTTTTGAAATGTTCTAAAGCACTAAATCACCTTTACCTTTTCAAACTATCATAAAATTTATACATTGTGACATTGCTTTATCTAATGATATTAATAAATAGTTATGTCATAATTGAGAAGAATATAATTTAATAAATTGAGTTTGCAGGCATGCATTACCTTAATTAGTCTCATTTAAATTTTAAAAAATGTTGGCAATAAAACATCAAAAAATAAATACATCCACAGGTAATGCTTGACAGTTTCATGGTTAAATTATTTATAACTTAAAAAGATTTTTTCTTAATAAATATGAAAATAATGACCTGAAGTTATAAGGTCTGAGCAGAGTGGGATATTAAAAGGAAAGGACGGTGTTGGAAAGGTTAGAGAAGATATTGATCCAAGAGATAAGAAAAATGACGAAGAAAGGCAACAATGGAGGCGCAAGAATTCTATCCAAAAAACTGATCTAAAGAGGCTCATATCTTCAGGATTTAGGAAAATCAGCTTCCAAAATAAAGCCATGAGTGTTAATGTAAAATGTAAAATTATCTGAGGCGATTGTTGTTGTCGTAGAGAAAACGATATCTGATATGAATAAGATGATGAGACCAGAACAAATTGCTCAACTGTTAACGCGTTTAGAAGGGAAACGATTAAAATGGATATGAAAGGGGAAATGATAAATGATGATTTCCTAGCTGATTCTGATGAAAAGCAAGAAAGTAATAGTGTTGTTGTTCAAGTATTAGATCAATTTCATCTAATACTTGAACAACAAATTCTGGTAAAATAGGTTCGACATCCAAAGCAGGTATCACAACAACCTAAACATATTTTCGACTGAATTCCAATTGTTATACAGGGTGATTCATATAAAAGCAGCATTTTTAAATGAAGCCCCCTGTATATTATTTCATATTTGGATTCCTGGGTTAGTTCTGGTGTGACTTTATACCGGGTATGTAATTAGAGAATTTCTACAAATTCACAGTATTTTTAATTTTTAATACCTTTCAGTAATTAGTAGTCCATGAAAAAATAATAATTTAGTTCTGTCACTTTACTTTGATTATAAATCAGTAGCAGCTACTATTTATAATTATAATTTTGTTCAGTTATTAATATTAACTTATTGATAAAAATGGCAAATTTTTCTCGAAATGAATTAGTTGACTTAGTATGCTCTAGAAATCTGTTGCTGGCAAGTAGAGCGTATAAAGCAAGATGTCCTAAACGGGACTTCTTATTTGGAAAGAGTTGTTGCAACAGGAAATGTTTCTTACATCGAAAAAACAAAAAAGGATTAAAACGTGATAAAGGAAGAAAATAAATTTAATAGGGGTAATGGAAAATCCTCATACGAGTATATGCAAAAGTATTTTAAAATCAGTGTACCTCCATTCAAAAAATTATTAAGAAAAACAAATTTCATCCCTTTAATATTGAACTGTACAAGGCACTCAAGGAAGCATTTTTTCGATACCGAAATATTTTTTGCAATTGGGTAGAACAAAATGTAATTGAAAGTGAATCTTATTTACGGACGACTGTACGTTTCACCGCAATGGATTTGTTAACCGGCACAATTTTCACTATTACTCGGATGAAAATCCTCACTACTTCCGGGTTAATAGTCAAGAAAAATGGTCGGTTAATATAGGGTGTCCAGGAAGTAAGGGAGAATTTGAATTTAGCGCCATTTTATTATATGTTTGTTATTTGGGATCCTTCCCATTAGCAGCCTGATAGCTTTTGTTTGGTGAGGATTGTGGTTTAATATTTATTTTCGCCATGGAGCAGATAACAACGTATCCAAGTGATAAAAAGTCACTGTGAACGATAACAGTTACAGAAACAGCTTTCTGATTCGCAGTTTTGGATGAAAATGACGATTTTTGGTTTCAACTAGATAGTGCGACATGCCACACATCCCATGAAACAATTGCTCTGCTGACTGAAAAGTCTCCCCAAAAAATTATTTCACGCGTCATTAAGATCTTCAATGAACACATTATTTGTTGCCACGCGGTCTTCCGTGGTCATATGGAGGATATAATTTTTCATACAAAAATGGGAGATGTTACTTAATGTGTTTATAAAAAAAATACAGTTTCAATAAATTGTGGATCTTCTATAGAACTATAATATTCATTCCTACTTCCTGAAAACCCTATATATGAGCTGGCATTTTAGGCACTTCTGTCATTGGTCCAATTTGTATAGTGTTTTAGATTCCAAAATGTATTTAAATTTCCTAAATAATAATTCATTTAGACTCCTTGAAGATGTGTATTTTCTCAAATTAGAGGCATCCATTTTTAACAAGATGGAGCACCTCCACACCTTGAATAGGAAAAGATGGACCATTCTGATGGATTAATTTTTGTGGGGGTATGTTTTATGTGGAACCACCAACCACAGCGGAAAATATAAAGAACAGAATTAGAAACGCTTTTACTACAATAAATTTACAAATGTTTTTAAATAAAAAAATCAGTAGGTAAAAGCTAATTAAATACATTTGATGCACCAAAATAAAGTTGGTAGTTCCATTTAAAAAATCAAGTTAACAATGATTGATTTTTTTTTAATTAGCGTAGCGATTTCTTTTAACACAAAAAACGTTTGGCTTTGGCCGTTTGGCCTTTGTTAGTATATTTTATCATTGCATAGTCACGGCCTTCTAAGTTTTATGATAGCTGCGAATTTAAATTTTTACTGAACGTCTAGTTTTTCTTAAAATTGCGAATTGGGGCTAAACGAATTATTTTAGATACCATGTATGTATGTTACATTTAGAAAAAAAAAGTCAACTTTTATATGAACCACCCTGTATAACAATTGCATTCAGTCGAAAATATATAGGTATATTCGGCAGGAATAATTGTGACAAGATACAATAGGTTTAAACATAACCTATAAAGTTTAAAGTATTCTAAACTATTACCTTTATTACTTGAAAAAATACTTCGGATGGTTTTTCGCTAAGTGATTTATTGTAATTACTATATGAATAAGAAGGCAAAAAAGTTCTTTGGCAATGTATTCAACAATATATATGTTATAAATTAATTTCCAAAATTGACATGCAATGGAGATTAAAACGGCCACATAGGGCATGGTTATTTTTAAGGGAGGTACCATATAAGGAACATAATTTCATCCCTACAATTTCGTCATTAGAAAAAGTGTCACGCAATTGAAATCAACGTACACCATCAGCGTCAAACCGACATATATACTTAGCGATTGGCCACGCCGAAGCCGAAGACCGAGGCACCCAAGGGCACCCCTAATTACCTCTGAAAATCATCCGTGCAACTTTTTAATGCGCAATACAAGGTAATGCGGTGTAATTACATGAATTTCGTTTGATTAAAATGCCCCGCTAAGTGAGCCCCACACTAATTTTCACAAATGTATTGAAATTGCCCTCTTACCGCATGCGATGTGAACGGGCCCACCTGCCTACAGCCATACACACCGGCATACCCGGCAGAACTCGGTTTAGGGTTGATGTGTATATATATATTTTTTTCTCGCTAACAAAGAGTGAATTTTTAAACAAGAATTTTCCCACAAACCACTTGCGTAATCTAATACGAGTGAAATTGGAGGGCACGCGACAGCCCGTTTTCCCATAAACTGTCCCTTTTGTGCGAAACATGCCAAAACCGTGTCGTACAAGTCCCGCAGGAGCCGACGTCAAGGGTTCGTCTCAATTTGTGCGCGGCCCCCTCTAATTTTATTCCACTTGTTATTGCGTTATTGAAATTTCCATAGGAGAGGAGAATCTGTGGGAAACTGTAACACTTGTTCGGTGTCGGTGGTGGTGTGTCACAAGTGGAATTGGTAATTGCGGCTAGTTGATATAAATTTATTATTATGCCAGCTTTACGGGCGGGACACCCCTAGATATTTCGTTTTTATTGGTATATGACTCGTGAGATTTATTCTCTACAAATATTTGAAAAAATATAATGCAGATGATATTTAACTCTATACTTATAACATTTCTAGTCCAAATGACATAATGCTTCTACAACATTGATGAAGTGCTATATTGATGTAAATTACATAAGTTAATATACAATATTAATTAATGCTGTTCTATTTTCTAGAAATTTTATTAGTGACTTATCAACTTTAAGAAAGGTTTTCAACTTAAAATTTATCCAGAGATGAATGATTTAGGTATTTGAACCATCCCTCACTTAAACTTAAACTAAAGATATCAATTACATTTTTTTAAGTCTGCTGCTATAAACTTGGGGTATATTATATAATTATGTATAGCATTTAGAGACGTTGATGTCATTAAAATACAATACTTTGCGTATCATATGAGTAAATTGAAATATAGAAATATAATCTAGTATTAATTTTATGCCAATAATTGTGTGTCATTGGATCACACACATTAATAAAAGATTCTTGAAATGTCTATCTTACAGAATGGACGAAATGTAAACAATGTTTGCATCAAAATTTCTTTCTTTCAAAAATGTTCCATTCTACTGTCTAGAATGAACTCAGGTTCCTTCTAGCTCAAGATATACACCTTTCTATTCTTGTAGCCTATGTCAACCATATAGTTAGCTACTGTTCTATTTATGGTTCAAAAATATTATGAAGATATTTGCTTTGATATAATGTTATAATGTTTCTAAAAAAAGAGAAAATGCGCGTCCATTACTATCTAGAATGAACTTTCATGTTCGTAAATCTAGCTCAAAATATGTACCTTTCTATTCTGTTAGCCTGAACCAACCCGATGAAGTTGATTACTGCTCTAAGTACTTGCTTTGATAATTTATAATCTTTTGAAAGAAGAGAAAATGCTCGTGCCTCTATCCAAATACTATTTCTTTGCTTCTTCTTTATCTCTGAGCAAAGAAAGGTTGACAATGACTATGACATATATTTACTCTAGATATAGAATAGGCGTAACAGATCCAAAGATTATTAAATATTATATAAATCTACAATAAATATCTACAAATTATAATTGGTGCACTAATTATGAATCATAAGCTTTGTGTCATATTATCATTAATATATCTCATTTACAGATTGTAATGGCTATGTCATCTAAGCATAGTTTATGTTATTGCTTTTGCAAAGACGAAATAATCTCTAGCTTTATTTCTAATGACTAAATTAAGAGAGTATATTTCAATTTGTTAGAAGATTGCTATTTTTTCTAATAGATAATATAAATAAGACCTTTATTAGAAATCTAACTTTATCATTATGTTTTCTAGAGATACTTATTCCGTTCATAAAATTACCATGCCGAATTCATACATTACAAATAATGTATGAATTCGGCAGATCAAACTACTTATTTTAGCTAATTGAAACACCAATATTTCTTATTTGTTATACATAGTTGATCAAAAAGTTAACACTTTTTAGTTTTGAATAACTGATTTTTTTATTTGGTGATCAGTAGTTTTAATACATGTAATTATCAATCCAAAAACAGCTTTAACATCAGCAGGTACGGTATTTATTTGTAAAAAGTTTATATAAAAATAACATAAAAAGGCTGATGAATATTTTAGGTCAAGATGTCTGTTGATTACTAGAAGTTTTGGATTAAAGCGTTGGTTGTAAATTTCCAAGAATTCCAACAAATCCATTTAACAATCATTTTTACTCCTTTCGAGGAGAACCTCACATAGGTCGATCGGATTCCCAACTCTTAGCGATCCATCACCCTACTAGAAGAGACCTTTAGGACAGGTCCAGTCACAACAGCGATCGCGGAGGAATCGTTTTAGGCGGTAGGAGTCCGACACTACCCTACTATAATGGTGTCCATGCAAGATTAACTCTCTTACAAAAAAAAAACAATCCTTTTCAGCAAAATGAACAAAAAAATTGTTTCAATAGTTAGCGAATAATTACTTATTTTGATTTATTACTTTTTGTCTAAAAATTTTCTCTCAACCGAAACTTAAAATTAAGACCCTTGCATGAATGGCATATTAATCTATCTCTGGCCTATGAACAATTGCTGCTTTTGTTATTGGATTTTTAGTTTTTGGGTACCTGTAGAATATTTTTAATTTTGAATTATCTATTGCCGAAATATCAGATGACAAAAATATACGAACACTTTGGAGTTGATTGATCAATTTTTTTGATTTTTGGGAGTTATTAACAGGAATATGAAAACGTATTTCGCATTACCAAAAGGAAGTACTGCGGTTTCTTACATTAGACAACTAAGAAGAACAGAACTTTAACTATAAGCCACCAAATATAATGCGCAGTTATGTTCTAACTGGTTTTTTTAAACTAGGCGTGAATTATTCCCACTTTTGTGCTCAATTCTTAGAAAACTTTAGCGGTGGAATCATAATTGGCCTTGAAAGAATATCTGACTGTGAGTATGGCAAACGTTGCATTCTCAATATTATTTAATATTTAAAATTTAGCATTCATCATAACACAATTGTTGTATCTATTCATTTCATAATTAGCAAAAGTTGATAAAGGAAACTAACTTTTGACAATCGTACCTACATTTCGAAAGTAAATTATTTTTTGATAGTCCATATACCATTGAAATGGGGGCACATTCAACCCAAAAAAAAATTACTAAAATCTACAATATATGCCATGTAATTCTATCTTAATCTACAAACTAAAAACACAAATTAAACACAATTTTTACTTTGTATAACTCAATTTTATTAGTGTTAATACATATAATTTTCAAACAGTAATTATGATAAATTTAGAAATGATCGAGCTGATACTTGGCGAAACTCCATTATAAAGTTTATAATGGATATAAAACACGTTTGTTTTTGAGTTACACAGATTTATTGTTAAGCACTGCAACAATTGTTTCGTCATACAGTTGCTTCATTAGGCAGATGAACAATGGCTAGAAATGCATTAAAACTATAGTCACCAAATAAAAATTGAGTAATACAAAATAAAAATTCGTGTTTGTGGTTAACCATTCGTAATGTTTATAAACATCTGTAGACACGTGTTTCGATCTTTCGATCTCTTCAGTACAGCTTTATTATAAAATTGATTCTAAATACAAATAAAAACATTTACTAAATTAATAAAATGAAATTCCCATCAATGAACGCCTTCTATACCTCAGTGAAAAATTTTCCAAAAATTTCTTTAAACCTTACATTCTTTACCTTTACTGCTTGCGCAGAAATCCTAATCAAATCCCAAAATACAACATTTGAATTCATCGCATCACATCATTCATCACCATCATCAGAGACAGACTGACGAAACACGCCGATAATAACAAATCCAGGCTGAAAGACCGCTGGTCGATAGCCATTTAGCAAACTAATATACTAACGCCTACCATTCACCATTGAGATACAATTAATGGTGCTTTAGAATGACGGGGGCGATCCTTTAAAGTAACAAACTCATTTACACACACACAAATACACAAATGACACATGGCGGAAGGACCACGTGGTCGATAGCCTAACACTACTACTACTACTACTACTACACTAACGCCAATTGTATCATTCATGTATTATATTAATTGTATTTGTGTTTGTTAATAAAAATTTTGTATATATAAAATTAAATTTTTTATAACTTACTCTGTTATGTACAGCAACTGACACAATAATGAAATTTAATGGACTAAAGTTCTGAATTTATACCTGAAACGGATTAGTGAATTCTACAGAAATAATTACGTTCGGGATTAAGGATTAATGAAATGTTGTCGTAATGTTGTAGATGTATTTATCGTCAACGAGTTTGCACTAAAATCGACTTCGTTTCAATGTGACTCAATTTTTTCAGATCCATTTAAAAATCTACAAACATAAATCCTTGATAAGTTTCTTCTGTTAAATTTCCTGCAGATAAAATTGCCGTCACCATATCTTCTTTTTTTGAACTGTCTACAGAATTTAGAAACCCAACATTATTGTAAAAATGTTTGGAATAGAACAAATCTTTTATCGCCAAAATCTATGAACAACCTAGAGATATTAAAAACAAAAATTCTAAAATATATTCACAAAATTGTACATTTTGCGAAATTTATTTCTTTATGTTCTATGTTCTACTCGTAAAACTTATTTGCTGAGCTTGTTATTCTAATATCGTCGACTTTACGGTGACATTCCATTGAGGAAGTGTTTTCTTTTAAGCATCGGTGTAATAATTCTATAGCCTAGTAAATGCTAACGACAGTTGCTAAAAATGGACTATTATTTTCAACATTTTGTAATTATCTAGTAGCCTTCAATACGCGACGAAGTCAAAATTCCATCCAAAAAATTAAGGCAAATATTAATGGTAAAAACCAGAGAGAATTTTTGGACTCTCACTGCCTGGCAGAAACAAGAGTTAGAGTAATATAGAGAGAAAGAAAAATCGTTATTGAAGATAGTATATAATTATAACAACAATAAATTTTAAGATTCTTCGGCGAAAAATATTTGGAACAAAAAACAAGGAGGAATAATATAGGTATATTTAAATTACCTGAGAAACAAAACGAAAACACGAAAAATGAAGTAATGGATCTTATAAACAACAAAATGATCATTCAGTTATTGGACAGTGATATAAAAGTATTTCACCGAAAAATATTTGAACAAATTCTAAAATTAAGATTCGTGTCATTTTTAAATCGTCACAGTATTATCTCTACAAGCCAATTTGGATTCAGAAAGAATGTTAGTATTCAAGACGCAATCTTGAATTTTATTAATGAAATAATTCCAAACTTAAATTATAACAAAAGGGTCCTGGCAGTTTTCTTTTGTGCTAGCCAAAGAATTAGATATCGTAGTACATAATATTTTATTTGAAAAGACCTGAAAGAGCAGGAGTTAGAGGTGAACCTTTGAAACTTTTCAAAATTTACTTAAGCGATAGGACACAGCAAGTAAAATTCAATAATTGTGTAAGCGCACTACTTAAGGTTACTTTAGATATTCCGCAAGGAACTGTTTTTGGTCCAATTTTACTTTTAGTATATATAAATAATATTCTACATATCAATCGTTTTCAAGGTCACATATCATAATACGCGAATGAATCCGCTGTACTATTTTCAGTTGATTCATGGGAAATACATATAAGACTGCTAAAGCAGACTTATACAAATTACAATGCTGGCTGAATGACAGTCTTTTAAGTTTAGATATAGAAAAAAGCAAATTTCCATCTTTTACAATCTTGAGTGCTGATCAACAAATTCACCTGTATTTAAACTTTCATAAACGTAATTGGGATAAACAATTATGCAGTTAAAATCACTTATGTTTTGATAATGATAAGTGTCTTGCCGAAACTATAGTCAACGTAAAACGAAAATTAAATCCAGTTATCCAAACAAGTTATAAAGTGTTTTCTTTGTATACTACAAAATGTAAAAGGTGCCCCAAGAATCAACGATATAATTATGCAGTTGCCCAAAAATTGAAATATGTCTATGCATTAAAAATTTAGGGGTTATGGTTAACCAACATTTAAGGTGGAAACATCATGTGGGTTACGTTATCAAAAAAATTGACGCTAATGATTTCAAAATTTTATCAACTTAGAGATATACTTGGTAGGCGTGTACTGTTTGTTGTTTATTACTCTATGGTTGAATCTATATTAAGATATTACCTACTAATATGGAGTGAAGCATATCCAGTTCACAAAGTTATATAAAATCATAATTTTTAAATGTAATATGTGCTTGTGTAAATATGGAAGTAAATAAATTTGAATTCTTCGTCTTCCTCTTCCTGGCTATCGACCGTAGATCTTTCAGTCTAGAGTAAAATATTAACGCAGACGCATAAACTTTGCCCAGCTTATTTCATCCGAAATTTTTGTGCAGGCGATTTGCACTGTACCAGTTTTTTGTTAGTATAATAGCATCTTGATTTTTTCCTTGGCTACATCAAGCTCAGATTTAGTACTTACAATGTTAGTATCATCCGCCTAAAGGTCTAGGAATGATACAACAGAATAGGAACTATTCTCGAAAGTTTTCAAAATATGTTTATTTCCGGAAACCAGATTGATGTGAACTAAATAAATTATAAATATATATTGAACAATTTGGTTATACAAACTTTTCTCTAAAATCTTTGAAAATGAAAAATGAGGAATAGATAAAGGTAGAAAATTGCTGTGGTTTTACTAATTCACAAGAAAGGAGATAAGTTACTAGTGGACGACTATCGCCACTAGTAACTTATCTCCTTTCTTGTGAATTAGTAAAACCACAGCAATTTTCAAGGCATCCGGTACAGTGGATGTCACTATATATTTATTAATAAGCTCTGTAAGTATAGGTAACATTGCTTCCTTACAGCTTTTGATCACATTTATAGATATATTGTACGTTAGTAAATAAGCAATTAAGATATCCGCTACTCAAATGTAGATTGCGTGGTTCCGTTGATGCCGGGGGTGGACCATCATTCACGACTGATAATGGTTTTGATTTTCCGAAAAATATAACGGCCAATCGTGATTTTAAACCAGTTGTAGTTCATGGTGTAAGAAACTACTCACATGTTTTCTTACCCCTAACACCGACACCTGCTTCTGGACACGGTTAATGCAGATCCATGCTCTTTTCGGTTCCGCTATTATTAGGAATAAGGTCACCTGTAAACTACTCATAAGCGAACTCCATTCCTTGGTTAAAATAGGTGTAGTTACGAATGATATCGGTACCAATTTAGCTAATGATAAAAGACCGAAAGATGTATACGTCTTTTCATCAGTCGTTGCCGTAAAGATAAATCTACTAAATCAACCATCATTTGATACATCATTATCACATGAACACTCTACTTTTTTACCGCATGTGAGTATCTGGTTCAAACATTAAACATCTGGTGGCAGTAGTTTATCCTCATCAGTACCCCTAAAATCAGAGCAAGCGTCCAACGATATCTGTAACTTGCACTTATATTATTAGAAATTAGCTTTATAAATTCTGCCGTTCTCTTGATAGAACTTGATGTTTCTATTTTTAGTGAAATCTGGCTGACCAACTTTATCAAATTCTAAACTAGGCTTAAAGTGAATAGAGGACTTCTTATTGCTATATCTAACAAATATTCTTCTTATAATATCTATAGTCATAACTCTCTTTATGAAAAGTTGTATGTCTGTATTCATATCGGGAAGTATCATCATTCATGAGTCATTAACTCTGAATATTCTATCTGTAAAAGTCGTTGTAAATCCGTAGAATCAATATCAAATTTCAATATGTTATTCATGCTATTATAACAGAATCTTAAAACAAATTTTGTTTCTAATACCTCTGGATATATCAATGCATACCAAATGAACATTTTATGTAGTTGTAATAATATTATACTAGACATAGTTCTTGTGCCATCTAAATTTTTTGACGATCACAGGCTTATCGTATCTATTCTACAATATTTTATAATTAAATCCACAAGAAAAATCAACCTTTCCAAAATGGTTTAGTACGGAATTTATGGAAATTGTATTTTAAAAGAAAAAACTACACAATGCTTACAAATTATCTCAAAGTGTATTGGATTATTAGAAGTTCAGTATATAAAAATAGCAAACGATTGTTAAGCTTGGATTGATGAGGTTGTTACTTGGTGAAATACCATTATGTAGGTGATATCTCACATTCTATCAGTTATGTGTTTCATTATAAACAATCCATAAGCTTTTGAGGCCTATGAAATGCCGACGACTTTTTTTCATGGTGATTCATTAATTACAGGCACCAACAATATTGTAAACGAATTCTCTCAAATTTTTGGATATGTTTACCGCCCATCGTGTAATGCAGGTTTAACTAATTCTAATTCTATAGTGGAAAATACTCACATAAATGAAAATAAAAGATATTGGATGTATTAATCATTAAAATTCAATAATTTTCCTAGACAAGAGGGTTTGCTTGCATCTCTTGTTTTGAACTGTAATTTTCACATGATCGTCCTTTATGGCTTTTATATAATTAATCTCTCTTTGCAGGTAGTTTTCCCAAGTGCTTATATTACAGCATTACATAAATCGTGAAACAAAAATAATGTTGAGAATTAGAGGCCAATTACTTTGTTATATGACTTCTGAGTTACAATCCTTGATCTCTATGGGTCAACATGGTTTTAGCACTGCTCAATCAATAACAGCAACTAATCTCGTATTATGAATCCTACATAATGAACTCCCTTTTTGAGAGAAGTCAGGTAGATTCGATTTATACCGATTTCTCAAATGCATTCGACACAGTCCATCACATATTTTTAACATTTGTAGGTTTAGATAAATAATTATTTATGCGGACAATTTGGGTACGATTTATAAGAAACTTGGAAAGTCAATCAATTGTATTAATGCAAATTCCCAAAAACAATCGTTCATCAACAGCATTTAATACGAATTTTTATGAAAATTAATAGTGAAAATTAATAGTGAGATAAATTAAATATCTATTAACATTTCTGCACTTATGTTTTACAATAAATGTAAAAACTCCAGTTAACAGTTAAAACAACTACTCCCCGTACTAATTTTTATATTCAAGCAGATTGATTGCTGTAGATAGTCTATTAATAATACCATGATGATTATTTGAAATTAACTGATGTGAAAACTATGCTAGTTGTTTGGATATCACCTAACATCTTTGGAATAACTCATTGTATTGATATCCCTCTGTAGTTGTTCACTAAGACTCTAGGGCTTGACTTGTATATGAGTATTACATAAGTTGTATTTCATTTATTTGGTACAATTTTGAAAGTTAGAGATTTTGTGAATAACTTATGTATTATTGAAATAAATACAGGTTTGTAAAAAAATATATGAATATTTCATCAGGGTAGCTACGGACCAAATCAAATTTCCAGAGGTTTTTAGAGTAATAATTGATTTAAATACTTCTTGAACTTTATCGTATTAGAGGCAAGCCTGGTAATAAAACTGGCGGATTGGTCGATTTAACATAAACTGTGGATTAAATTCAGAAAACAGATTGGCTATATCATCACACACCGGAAAAAATAATATTTGGATATCAATTATCCTTTTTAATATCTTTTGCCTATCGCAAGAAAATTTTTTGATCCTATTGTAAAGTGTTTTCCACTTTGGAGAGGTAAGTTTTCCATCATAATCTGCTTAACTTCTTACATTCGTCCTAATATGTGGATACATGTTACAATCATTTAAAAACCACTTTGATTGAATTTAGTGTGAACTCTCTTTTCCAAGCGAATCAAATGAACTAATTCTCTGGTCATCCATTTATATTGAAAAATTTCTTTTGTAAAATATCTAATCTAAGAAAAGTAAATTTTATTAAAAATTTTGAATTTGATGTCAAATAAACTATGTTTTAAGTAATTTACCTTGAGAGAGGAAACAGTATATAGGACGTGGGAAGTATATCCAAATAGAGAAGAAAACGACTAAATCGCTTAGCCGCCTTAATTAAAGCATGATTCCATCGAAGATGATTAATTCCGTTTAATTGAAATGATCTTACCGGCACACAAAACGACGGACAAAAAGCGTCCGTGCATAGCTGTAAAATTAAATTGCCACAAACGGCGAAAACGACGAGCGCCGATTTTTCATGTTAATTAACTGAAAACATAATTAAGCGTTGAGCACGCAAGACAGTCTCACCAATATCGTTAATTATATAAATCATCGGCGAATGAAGCCGTTCGCGTCGAGTTTGGCATGTGGCAAAAAATCAGACAGGAAATTCGAGGCGACAGCGAGACCGGAGTGGGAAAAAGGGGAAAAAACAACAAGAGGAAAACGACACCGGGAGAGAGGAAAGTAGGAAAGTAATGATCGCGCTCGTTACCGTAAAAAGTGTGAAGGAGCGCCCTTGCACACTAATATACGGATGCCAGGTGCCCATTATTCATGCAGATGCTTTTGTACACTTTTATTCCAAATTTATACTTTTTCCCTTCCTTTTTTACCCATTCAAAGGGTGCGACCCATATTTCTTATTAATAATCTATGGCCCCGTTGTGTTTTATTTAAATTTATACCTTAAATAACCATCGTTTAGTCGGGCCGTAATTAAATTTTTAACAGACAGGACTTAAATCCAACAGTTTATTGCCCATTCTGTATTCTTTTTCATTACGTATTTTAAAATATGTGCACCAGTTTTATTTATTTACCTCCGCAGTCCGCGATAAATTTCTTATGAAGATTAGCTCAACTTTCTAGATGTTAAGTTTTTGCATTATTCGCTATAAAATTTTTCGTAATTAACTCGAGGAGATACCAGTTCATCTCAAAATGATCTCTTCATACCATTTTTCCCAACTTGTTTGACCCAAGGTCTTCAAATGCAGAAAAACCATAAAATGGCCAACACTAAAAGTATTTGAAATAACGCAAACTGAATTACATATATTACAAAAGTTTTCTAAGGAAATTTTAACAGCAAAATCATTAGTTGCTTTTAATAATATTAAAGCTCTGAGTTTTCAAAATCTAAAATTTAAAATATTATTATAAATTCTCATCCAACGAGAAATCTCGTAGATTGGAAACAATTAAAAATAAAATCAATGGCAACAACTAAGTTAATTACGATCCTACCTTCAAATTTCAATCCGAATTAAAAATCCTTATCTAATACTACTTCGTTAACAGATAAACTAAAAGACATGCATAACAAATTTAAGCTAGTACCGTTCTACGTTTCCAACATGTTTCAAAAACCCTTTGTCCGGTTATCTCTTTGGCCAACACTGTTTTCACCATTACTATACCTTTACATGTTTTATTTTCAATCTGTGTTTATAACGCGAATCTATAAAAGAAGGTAAACGTAATAATATTGAAAACTATAGATATTAGATATAAGATATATTGGTAGCAAAATAATTATCGTAGAGTGCCAGATATCTTTTAAGTGATAATGAGCATGGGATCACTGCAAGTCGATCAACAATAACTAATTTATTAGATTTTGAAAGTTATTGTATAAAGACCGTAGAGATGCAAAAGCAAGTGGATATACTAATTTCTCTGAGGCCTTTTATCGGATACGATCATACCTACACAGTAGAACCCAAATTGTGAAATACAAAAAAATTAAGTCTGAACCAATTTCTGTTTATTATGATATTAAATTTTTTGCAATAATTAAAAATACACAAGATTCTAATAAAATTCTTTCAGATTTGTATTCTCTCGAGAGATTGTGTAAAACTGATCTGCATTTAAATATTAAAAAATGTAATGTTCTGCATCAATTAGAAAAATTCAGCCTATTATTTTTGATTATTCTGTAAATACCCAATAGAGTATTAGTTATTAAAGATTTAAAAGTGTTTTGGATTTAAAGCTTAATTTCTCTGATCATGTTAATTTTATTTGTACTGCAGCTCTTAAAAACCTAGTCTTTAAAAAAAAAATTATAGCAAATTTAGCATCCATACATTGAAGCTCTTATACTTCTCAATTGTTCGATCTACTTTGGAGTATACCTCAACAATATAGTGTCCTTTTTATGATTGCTATTCAGAACAGATTGAGCGAGTGCAACGTATATTTATTATAATGGCCTCAGTTAGATTACGCACTAATAATAGTATCGACTCTTTAAAAGTACGTAGAATAAAAAGTGATTTTAATTTTTTACACAAACTGTAATAATGTTGTTAGCTCATTGAATTTTTATGTAAATCCTGTATTTGTGAATACTCGTAGTAACTTGCTATTTAAATTATCTCATTTGAAAACTAATTATAGTATTAATAGCCAACTGTATAGATGAATACATGTAGTGGTAGTACTTTAAGTAACTTCAATTTGCGACTAAAATCTATAGAACTACTTAGCTATGTTTAAGATATAAAATGCGCTAAGCTATTAGTTATATTTTACTGTCTCCATCACTTGAATTTAAGTATTTGTTATATTTTATGTAAAAAGGTTATCCGTCAAAAAATATTCTATTCTATCTAATCAATAATACTTTAGAAGAAATATTAATCCCGTAGTAAAATCTGAATTCAAAACTATTATTAAACTACACATCACACAACAAAATTACTTTTCATACTATAATGAAATTATCGAACAAATTTAAGGTTTAGCGATGATCTCCCCACCAAATATTTATGACGGATGTTTTTTGAGTTTGTCGTCCGGGTTGAAAGGTCCTTTCAAGATGTGTTTTCAGGGGACCAAACACATGGAAATCGCAGGGCGTTATGTTCGAGATGTAGGGTGGTCAAGCTGCTCTCACACAGTTCCGCGTATGTGACTTTTGAGGCATCATGAGGCTTTTATTCTTGATGGACCTGCGTAATCTTTAGAGTATCTCACAGTACATAACGTAGTGAATGATACTTCTGTGCTCGAGGAATTCAACAAGTAATGGACCGTGGACATCAAAAGAGATGGCAAGCAACACCTTGCCTGCTTTAAAATTTTTAGGAGAACTTGACGACCCATGCTTGTACTGGATACTGTCAGGCTCCAAGAAAGCGGGGTTTTCATGATAGCAAAACAGACGTTGAAGTGCAAGCACCATACAGAGTGCCTTTTGCTTATAAATGACCCTAGCTGTCAATGTAGTTACCGCCAAATCGGGTCATTGGCGCCATTTCCTTATTGACATCTTTGACAAAGATTTTCAACTCACAACAATACAAGTTTCATTTACCAGCATAGTTTGTAATAGCTTTGAACATGTCTAATTTTGTGTCTGGAAACTATGATTTGCGGACAGCATTGATTTTCGGTTACCAATTGAAGAAAACTGCTGCAGCATCGCATCCAATGCTTGTCGAAGCTTACGGTGAGCATGTTCTTGGTAAATCACAGTGCTTTGAGTGGTTTAAAAAATCAAAAGTAGCGATTTTGACGTGAGAAACAAAGAACGTGGAAGACCAGCGAAAAAGTTTGAAGACAGCGAATTGCAAGCATTGTTGGATGAGGATGACAACTCGCGGATCAATTAAATGTGATACAAGAAGCCGTCTCCATATGTTTGAAAGCCATGGGCAAGATCCAGAAGGGTTGAAAATGGGTTCCACATGAATTGAATGAATGACAGCAGGAAAACCGAAAATCCACTTGCGAAATGCTGCGTAAAATACCATGTGTAACTCCAGGCGAACCATCGACATCGACTGCAAGACCAAATCGCTATGTACGGAAGACAATGTTCTGTGTTTGATGGGATCGGAAGGGTGTGATCTATTATGAGCTGCTAAAACCTGGCGAAACCGTTAATACTGAACGCTACCGACAAAAAGTGATCGTTTTGAATCAAGCTTTGCGTGAAAAACGACCAGAATATCAAAAAAGGCAACATAAAGTGATAATGCACCACCACACACAGCAAAACTGGTCAAGGAATCGATTGAGGCGTTTAGTTTGGAAATACTTTCGCATGCGGCTTACTCATCAGAGTTGGCTTCGTCCAATTACTACTTATTTCCATCGGTGGGATACGCAGCGCTTTACTTCTTACAAAAATGTACCAAAATGGCTTTGGTTTACCTCAAAAGAACAACAGATTTTTTGGCGTGGCATCCACAAATTGCCATATAGGTAGGAAAAATGAATAGCTAGCGATGGGAAATATTATCATTTTCATACAATAAACGTGTATTTTCTATACAAAAATTCCGGTTTCATATTTATAGACCTAGTATATTACGGATTAAACGAGAAATTATTTCATTCTATATTACAAATATTGATTAGCTTAAAATATGAAACTTTACAGAAAAGGGCAAGAAACTCGATCTGCTAGAATCCATAGAAATTTATAAATACAAACATAATTCATGAAACGATAAGACAGATCCTATTTTTGTGGTTATGTGAATCCTCAAGAAAGTGCAATTTCTTTTATATTTTCTAAATAAACTATATTGTTATCCTTCAAAGATTTAGAAATAGTCGTTTCCAGGATCAGGTGTGCTATCCGAACACAATCTACTGATAGCCATGACACACGTTAGGCTGAAGGCAATAAACTGCAAATATGTCACAAAATCCATGGATATTAAAAAGGTTTGAAGAAAACACGCTGTGGAGGAAAGGTTAGAACAGACAAACAGGAGAATGGATAAAGTAAAAAGGTTAAGACTTCTACCTAAAATAGATCAATAATAAGATAGAAGATCTAAAAGAAGAGCTAATAAAGGCAAGAAAACAGGACTAAAATCTATGAAAAAAAGATACAACGAATGAATTACAACGAATATTTTAAATAAGAAGGAACAGTGCAGATTATAAAAAATAAAAATGTAGGAGCCTATAAATTCATATATAACGGCATTATTTAATATTACTATAATAATTATAGTATGAAAAGAATGTCTATCACAGAGGCATATAAGAATAAGTAGTATCACTTCAATAAATACAAAAATTAAATATATAGAAGAATAACCCGCAACTGGACCAACTAGATAATCTTTAAGAACTGTTTAATGGCTACGGTTTCCCCTCTGAGACACTCTCAAACTCAAACAAGGCAGTTTTAATTATAATAAAAGAATAATTTGGGAAATTATTGGTTCGTATAATTTAAAAAAAGTTCTTCGCTTAATTTATAGCTACTAAATGTATATTGCGGTCATAATATACATCTATAAAATAAACAAAATAAGTGTTTAACCATTGTTTTAGTTCGAATAATTTTGACACGAATAGAAGAACTCAAAATTTAAAAGAATTATATCTGACTGATAACGCGTAGAGAAGAGAAATACATCGGCATTGTGTTTAAACTATTAATAATAACATATACAAGATAAACATTAAACCAGAGTGTTTGTTGATCTCACCCTTAGCTACAGTACTAAAGAAAAATGGGACTAAAAATCCTTATATCACAAAATTATTGTCTTAACAATAATAGATTTTTTCTTCTACAAAAGAAAACAAGGAATGGACATGAGTGACACGCAGGATTATTTTAGGAGAAGAATGGAAATCAATGAAATGTATGAAGACAAATTTATAAAGAATGAAATATATATCTGTTATGTTGATTTCCAAAAAGAAAAACTCTTCACACAGTCAAACATTCGAAACTGCTAAAGATATTAAAGAAGGAAAATATTGATGGCAGCGATATATTAATAACATTTATTTCTTCCACTTAATTGAAAAATAAAATTTCACTATATTTTAACCACAAATAATGATTGTAAAAATATTATATAAGTTTTGACGTTTTATCTAAATTTTCCATCAATGCAAGACTAACAGCGTTGAACAAGACAAGTATTTCGTAGTTTCTTGACTAATCTATTAAAAAGTTGAAAAGCTTAATGATGGTTGCTCATTAAGAGCAAAGTTATTATTTTATACTTCATATTTAAGATGAGTGTAATATCACGCTAAAAGCAACCTTGCAACAAAGATAAACCATTTAGTTTAGTTGCATTTAAAAACCTAAGACAGTTTTGATATTTAGTATCTTACATAGTTACACGAAGACATATTTCAAAACTTGTAGGAATTCCTTAGTGGATATATAATACATTCGTTACAATTTAGAATAAAATTGCGATTACAATAAATTACTGCACTTCGTATAGGGAAGGTAAAAATTCCGAACAAATAAATTTAATACAATGTATTACGCAAAACAAATGTAAACACTAATTCATTTTATGTAAGAAGGGGGTAATTATTGACTGAAATCGAGTGTTAAACGACAGGAAAATGTGTATCATTATAACAAACACTAATTAAATAATATCGCTCATTGCGGTTCCCCCATAGTTTCATAATTCAACAATGCAGGTAATTAGTACTTAACCGGGGGGAATCCAATTAAGTCGTATTGGGAAATGGACGATAAAAAAATGTAATAATTAATAATTGCACACCGAACAACTTCCTTCATCAGAATGTTTAATCCGTTAATGCAGAAATGATAGGCGCGTTAGTAACTGGTATGGTGTGAGTGGTGGCAGACCTGCCTACCTGCAACATAATTAGAAGTTGTTAGCGATCAACTGGCAACTTGGCCGATTTCTCTAATTGCCTGCCCGCATTCCTCTTTGCAGCTCTTTATTATCAATTTAATTAAGCCTTCATGTCCTCGGTCACCATTTACCATTGTTTATCAAGCGCCTGATGATAAATGATCCATGGAAATCTATATGGCTGTGTAATTAAAGAGCACACATACATTATACCAAAGTTTACTCGGATACCGTGAAATGTGGTTTTAATTGCCTACTTGATATTCTAATGGATTTAGGATTACACGACAAGGGCATTACCGGTACATTTCGATGTTGTTAAACAGCTGTTGTTTGTATTATTTCAGTCGCCTAGTCAGCTACAAGTTGTTAAAGTTTATTTATTTACGTATGACTTAACCTCGGGATTGATTTATTCTAATCTCTTTTATATAAATTTTAGCTTAATTCACAAATATATCGATGTTAGAAGTTAAAAATAATTTTAAAGATGTGAAGAAGAATTTCAATATTGCTTAAGAGCAACTTAATAAGCTTTTCTAGAAGATACCTTCTTAAGTATTATCTTTCAGTAGAATGCAGTAACCTTGACATTTTACTTTCCTTAGCACAGGAATTACTAATTTCAATTAGGTCCTTTTTTTGAAAACAATAAAATATTTGAAGTAAATTTTCGAAATTCTTCAAAACTTTTTTCTAAAATCAATTGAAATACAGAATATATTCTAAGAAATACATTTAAAACTAGTTCTTGGATCTTATCGGCGTTCACTTCGTGGTACATTACAATATTAAGAATAAAGAAAACACTTTTACTTTTTTATGCCACTTTAAACTTGCCACTGAAAATAAATTTTAAACTTTAATGTTGAATCCCACCTTATGATTCTCAATAATTAATTTTGCATGTCCCATTGTATATACATGTAACATGAGAGAGAATAAAGTCGTCTATTATTATTAATATTATTATTGTTATTATTAAAAGAAATGTCCAACAGTGTATTCAACTTGTAATGTTTTTTTTATCTGGCTAAGATGAAAGAAACCCATTGTGTCTATAACTACTTCACATTGTCACGTTGATTGGTTTTTGTTGCAGACTCTTAGTTCATCATTAACCAATGTTATAAAAAAGGGCGAAAATATGCATCTGGTAAGTTCTGGTCTCCACAGATTCACTCACTTGGGAATTTTCCATCACTTCCTCGATCGCCTAACGATGGGTCTTGAATATTTAAACAGGTGAATCCAGTGAGAATACTCCGCACCGAGTAAATAGTTCTATTTGTTTAAACAAATTATAATTTTATAATTAATTTATATAATTTTCTTGGCAAGTCTTATTACCCTCCCTCTTCTAAATTTATTAGAATTTAATGGCGAGCGATCAGTTCTGTAAATATTATACTTATAGACATCTAATTCACTATTATGTATTTTATTCGATTGCCAAGTTGTGATTATATCATAAATTTAATGTAAATTCACATAATTTAGATTTTATACCACCGAAATTGTGGAAATATATATTCAAATATTCTATTTTTGTGGTGAGTCATTGTTCTTGTCAATTTTAGGAGATCCATTATATTGAATAGTAATATTGACTTCACCTGAGTTAGTATGTAGAGCCAACTCAGTATTCAACTCCTTTAAAAACTGCTGATAAGGTGTTAAATCAGCCTTTCTCTTGCTGAATAGGTTTTTATTTTTAAAATTTGGATCACCTGTTTAGGATTAGTAAAAACTAATTTTGCTGGAGAAGCAATTGCTGGTTTTAGGCCAAGTCTAATTAATTTTACTAGGATCGTATAAATTACGATACCTTTTAGAATATTACCAGTAACAGAAATGTTATCGTTTATTTGATCGCCAAAAAGTGATTTGGTGGATTTGTGTACATTAAAAACCATTAAATTATTTCATCGTTTGAGCAGCTCTTCGAATTCTTGCAAACAATTTTCAAAAAAGATTTTATTATGAAAATTATAGCTAAAATATTAAAATTATGAAACTGCAGAAAACTAGCTTTCTAGAAAAGTTTAAAATTTCAGGCTGAAAGACCTACAGTCGATAGCCATTAAGAAAAAGAAGTGATTGTTATAATTATATGTAACTACTATCTTCAATAAACATGTTTTATATCTTTAAAATTTACTTAAAACCAGATGAAATTGTATATAAAAATCAATTTATAATTTGTTGAAGACTTACTAAAACAAAATAAATGGAAAATAATCGAATTTTTAATGCTTTAAATTGTCTAGAAAACAATTGAAATTTTCTTGATGATAGAGGCGCTTACTTCGCGGTATATCTTGAATAACTTGAATTGAAACTTATAATCAAAACTATGGTTACTGTAAAAATTATAAAAATTAAACAGTCACCGTATTTTTAGTTAAAGTAATTGAAAATTTTTAAAAACATTTCTTAATTTAATTTGCCTAAAAGCAATTAGAATTTCATCAAAAATAAAACAATTTATAATTTACTTTCCAGATAATACTTGAAAGTTGTAAGTAAGAAACATATTTTAGCGTATCTTAATTAATTTGCTTAAAATAGTTACTTTATTTTACAAAAACAATTGAAATATTGTTCAAATAGGTTTGAAACTTTTCAAGTAATCTTTTAAAATCAATGAAAATATAGCTTTTTTTTTAAATATATAATAAATAATAAAAGAAAATTTAGATAATAACAAGTCAGTAAACAATTTGCCAGAATCAGTTTTCTTTTTAAATTTGTTTAAAAAAACACATGAAAAATGTATTTAAAAAATAGCTAAAACTAAGATTTTAAATAAATGACAATTGGCTTTACATTATCGAAAATTTGGCAAAAAAGTTGAAAACTTTCCAAAAGAAGTACTCTAAATCAGTATATTTCTAAATTTTGTTAAAAACAATTGAAATTTTGGTGAAACAACAATATGGAAAAAAAATCTAACAAAATATTGCTTAAAGCATTTGAAAACTAGAAAAGTTTTAAGTTTTCTCAAAAAAACTTGAAAGAAAATAATTTATAATTTGTTAAAAACAAAAAAAAATAAATTAAAATGTTGAATTATTACAAAAAGAACATTTGAAAATAAACTGCCGAAAATTTCTCTAGAATTCAATATTTCTAAACGATTTAGGTTTTTCAAGTAGAGAACCTTATAATTGAAAAACAATTAAATAAGAATTTAAAAAAGTCATTATTGAAAATTGTAAATTACTTAAAAATGTAATTAATACTTCTTTAAAAACTTTAATAAGTTGATTATGCAGAAAACATTAAAAACCAGAAACGTTAACTAACTTTCTATAAAAATAAAAATTTGCTTTACTTTAAAAAGAAAAATAAAATGTTCGGTAACTTTCTAAAAGTATTAGAAATTTGAAAAAAAAATTTAAATTAGTTGGAATAGTAGCTGAAAATAATTTTAAAACTATACAACATTTGCTTAAATCAGTCGAAAACTAACTTTCTAGACAGTTTAAAATTAGATAATTAACAGTTGGATTTTTATCAAACAAAATTAAAAATTTATAATCTCTGAAAAGTTACCACAAAAAATATTATTAACAAAAAAACCATTGATAATAAACAATGGTAATTTATGACAAAAAAAAAAACCAGTTTGTAACTGAATTTTCAAGGAAAATCAATTAAGAATTTGTAAAATGGAAACAATTTAAAGAGGGGTATCAAAATTTCCCAAAGGAATTTAAATGTTTATTTTTTTTGTTGAAACAGTTGAAATAAACATCTTTAAAATTAAAAAACAGTTATATGTAAAAAAAACAGATAGGTGAATAATTAAAGATTTAAAAACTATGTAAAAAAACTTTTAAGTTTTTGTTCATTAATAAAAATTTCATTATAGTAAATTTAATTTGAATTTTTATGTTCTTAAAAACCTTCTCCAAATTAAGTTTGTAGTTAATGACTGTCTATTGTTTTATTGTTTTAAATAGTTCAGATTATCAATAAGTCATAATCAATTAGTTTGTATAACCCTTTAAAGTGTGATTTTATAAATGTATAACAATGTAAAATTGTATCAATAATAAAAGATTGTCACTTTTTATATTTTATTTTTAAAGTAAGTAAATTAACACTTCTCATCTTAATTATATACATAATTGTTTAGAAACTGGAGATTTAAGCTATCCATCTTACGTGTATAAAAACGTTGATTTGTTGATATTTGAGTTATGTTATATTCATTTTAAAGCTCTTTTTATTTTGATACAATAAGTATACTTTTAAGGTAATGAATACTTGGCTATCCTCTTATAATTATAGAAGTTTTAGTGAATTGAGAAGAACATTTAGCATAATACTAATTTATAAAGGTGATGCTTGTTATGCTACATTCTTGATGGAACCGGATATATAAGTTTGGTGAAGAAAAGCGCTTGTTATGTTCCATATCAGGAAACTAAATAAAAATATGGAACATAACAAGCGTTTTTCTTCACCAAACTTATACTAATTTATATTAGATTGTATTACATTAGACGGAGTCGTTAGGCTATAGACAGCTTTACAGAACTGGGTCCTGGTTAGATATTTTATAATACCCTACTACTAGTATGTTTCTAGGAAGTCAATTTTCTTGGTATGGTCAATTAACTTCCTAGGAGGCTGTGTCTTGATAAGTTTTCCATTTCTTCGATTAGGGCTAGTCTAGTGGTAGCCAGTGCTACACACACCCATAGGATGTGCTCGACAGTTTCTTCTGCAAATCAACATGGTCCACAAGTGGTGTATTGGCCACATTACCTATTTTATGAAGACGTGGCTGGTATTTATCCAGTGTCATTTTTTGCATTTTTTCCCCAATTTTTGACCATGCCCTTCCTGTATACTCTTGATAGCCTACATATATTCTTTGGCCCTATCATGGTAGTCGCAGCTCATTTATTGGCAAATATATCGGCATGTTCGCTGCCTATTATTTGCCTTTGGCCAATTCATTCAGAGCCTGTTTACAGTTCGAAATAGCTTCAGAATTGAAGCTGTACGCTTTGAAGTTCTTAAGGGCAGCTTGGCTGTCTGAGATCAGTCAGATGTCTGCCCCTTTATAGCCTGTTTTCTTACAAGCTCATCTTTCCAAAGCTATTAGGTATTATTATTTAGGTATTATTTATTTTATCCAAGATGCTAACAAAAGTATTCCAATATTATACATAATAATAATTTACAAAAATTTCGATCGCACTTGAAAAGGCTTGAATTCACAAAAAATGTGTTCTTCCATTCTCACCCTCTATTCGTCTGGCAAAAGTTCTGCTCCACGAAGACTTTCTTGATTTATACTGTAAGAACCCACTTCCGTTTTTGATGCATTTTTATACCAGATTAAAGAGTTATGTTTTAGTTTTTTTATTCAATTCTTGGCGACTGTCGATAATCACGCGATACGCTTAAACTTAATGTAATTTATAGATTTTATTTATTACTATATGCGCAATACTTTGATATAAAATTTTTAATACTATTTGTAAAGAAAGAAAAGATAAAGCGAATTCATATATTGAGAACTTAAATTCTTAAAAATTTCTAAAATAACTATAAAACCATCATCATACAGAAATATCTTTGTCCTTTTCTGCTACATCAAATGTCTAGATTATTAGGTGGTCAAGTTTTAATTGCACTGTTCAAATTATCGTTTTCAAAATATCATTTTCCTAGCATAATTCACATAATTTCCGTAAGAGTTTTAAGTGCATCAAGATAACCAGATGTGTTAGTCTAAAGAAGTTTTAGTGTTTTTGTGATCTTGGCTAGAATTTTAGGTATTAATACACGCATATGATTCAAATTAACTTATTACTAAAATATTAAAGATTAAAGAGTTATCTATTCTATAAATCAGTTGGCCATATGAATACATTTGAAAGTTTTTTAAACGATGAAATCTTACATTGTTAGTTGATTGTCTACAACAAACTAAAGGACTTTAATACAATTGATTGCAGTTACATTGTGATACATCTTGTTTACTAAGTAGGTTGAAACATAAATACTTTGCTAATATCACGAAAATTGTTTATTTTTTAATTTAATACATTTTATCTAGATAATGATGTAAAAATCGAAACTAGTCGGAATAAATCTTAAAAATATTGAAACCAATCAAGTGACTTTCTATAAACAACCCTTAATATTAAAAATGTTTCACCACGTGATAAACGAGAATCAAATTCAACAAATATTAATACATTTTATTATCAAATATTAATTTTAAATAGATTAATTTTTTTAAAGAACAATAGACAAATTAAGTATTGACAATACTATTAAGAGATATTTTATCATGTGATAAACGAGAACCAAATTCAACAAATATTAACAGTACTTACTACTATTATCAAGATATTTTCAACTCCTTCACATTTCCAACATTTAAGATTTTCGTTAATTTCAATATTTTTTTCTGTAATTCACTCCTGCATTCTGTTAACATAAGGAGGAAAAAATTAATTAATCATATCTTCACATAACTCAACAACAAATTTCTATATAAGGAGGGAATTCGTGTGTAATGAAAGTTAATAGACTCTGCAGCAATTAGTGCTCTGGCTTCATTTGACAAACATTACAATTAATTATCTCTTCAACATCAAGTTATTTGATCAAAGGGACGACTATAATAATTAAAATAGTGAGAGGTACATGCGCTACTGTTTAGATTTTAATAATGTATGTCAAAAGAATTGTATTCCCAACTCTAGAGGCATCTTTCTTGATTTAATTCTTTTAAACATTGATGAACTTAATATTTCAAAGTCAATTTATAATCTTTTCTCAGATAGTATTTATCATGTTCCTCACTCATTTACTGTCAAATACACAGATGATCCTGATCAACTTCAATCTGATTTATTTTCTTATGATTTTAAATCTGCCATTTATAACTCACTGAATCAATACTTAGCTTCAATTGATTGAAATACTATTCTTAAGGACTCAGACATAAATCTTAATAAAATACTGACACAGTATTATATGTACTATATACTGTGTCATTATTTTTTATTGAGTGATATGGAGTTTCAACAAGTAACAGTCTTATCAAACCAGTATTCTAGACATAAATGTATCATTTAAACACATTTATGAAGTTATGAACATAAACTTGGAATTATTTGTCCCATTGAAACGTAGAAAAACGTCTACTTTTCCTAAATGGTTTAATAGTGAACTTATATATCTAATTAGGCATAAAAAGAAAGCAGACGTGAAATATTAAAGCGAATTCTACTTTAGATAATTATCAAAAATTCAGAACTCTCAGAGCTCAGTGTGCTAATTTAAGTACAGTCTTTTATAGTTTGATTTTTGTGAGTTACGTGAAGGTAAACTTGATTAATTAAAAAGCACTAAAAACCTTTCTTCACAATTTTATTTATATTCACAGATATATATTTCGGACACAAAGTGACCATTATCAATGTTTTAATACTGTGTAGTATTAAAACATTAGTTAGTTACTTTGAACTCTTTATCTGTTAGCACATTTCAAGTTTTTGATTGTTTCAATGGTTTGTCTGATTATCTAGCTGCTGGACCACCATATTTGTTGAGATGATGTGTGTATACCCTTTACCGGTCCCTTCATTTTCTATATTTTCAATCGTTGAGTTGTGGTATTTTCCCAGATTTACAGTCATTCACTAATCCCTTACATAAAGATGGCGCAAGGGAGAACGTTGCTAATTACAGAGGTATTACCTTGCAATCAGCCATACCTAAAGTACTAGATCAATTTGTGGCTAGGCAGTTGATTTGGGATTGCAATTTGTGCAGCATGGTGTCTTGAAGAGCAGATGTACATTGACCAATTTATTATTATACCAACATTTTCTACTAAATCTATCTAAAGGATTTGTTCGAGTGAAACTCGACATCCTGTTAAACAAGCTTGTAGATCTTGGGTTTGGTAATTTAGTGTTTTAAAAGTTTTCCGAAATGTCGGCTTCGTTACATCGTTGAATAAATCAGTGAAGATTTAGAAATAATAAAAATTGTTAACTGCTGACTAGAGCGAGAAGAAATGGCGAAGGTTCAGAAGTAAAAAGTGATTCCGACAAGCGGCGTCTGAGCAAAGAAAATTAGAACAAGAAGAAAGAAAAGCTAACCAAAAGAAAACTGGGAACCAGAATAACAAATCAGAAGAAAATAAAGAAACGATGGAAGAATTGAAGAGGATAATGCAAGATTTAATGCGGGGAGTGAAGAAACACAAACTTAAAAAGACCAACGAAGAGATAAAAAAAAACAGTGAAGAACTAAAATACGAAATACAAACAATAAGAAGAAAAGCAAATGAGAAAGAAGAAAAGTGGGAAGATGATGACAAAAATACAAGGATTAGAGGAACGAGTGGAAAATGCAGAAAAAAAAAGAGGAATAATATCATAATAAAAGGGCTAAACAATCAACGAGAAAATGTGAGAGAAGAGATAGAAGAGTTCCTAACAAAAGAACTAAAGGTAGAAATAAAAATAAAAAGTGAATACAAAATAAATAATCATCTAAACCAAAATATGGTACTAGCAGAAGTAGAGTCGTGAGAAATGAAGCAACAAATCATGAAAGCTAAGAGTAATATAAAGCATACTAAAGTAAGAATGGGCTACAGAAAAATACAAATTAATTGAATAGAGTACGGATGAAACAAAGGGAAAAAAGGAGTGGAGGTAGTTGAAGTCACAAAAAAGGGACAACAAACAAAGCCAAAAATCAGAGCAAATAACAACCACAGATAACAAACCGGGCATGAATATGGATAATGTCAATAAAGATAAGGAGAAACAACAATGGAAACAAGGAACATGGAATATAAGAAGCATACAAGGAAAAGAATTGGAACTAGAGGAAGAATTTGAACAAACCAAACTAGATGTGTTGGGTATTACAGAAACAAAGAAGAAAGGGAAAGGAATTATTGACACCAAACTGAGAAAAATCATAGAACCAATACTTCATGAGGCTCAAAGTGGTTTCAGAAAGGGGAGAAGCATCCAAACCCACAACTTCACTCTTCAACAAATAACAGAAACATTTCAACAACAGAAGAAAATAGTGTACCTCGGATTCATAGATTCGGAAAAGCGTTAGACAGTGTGAAAGGAGAAGAACTATGGCAAATATTAAGAAAGAGAGGACTTAACAAAAAATTAATTAACATAATAAAAGAAATATAGAATACAAACACCAACGTAGTAATAAGAAACCACCAACATTCAGAAGCTTTGAGAACAAATGAAGGATTAAGACAAGGAGGACGATTGAGCCCAACATTGTTCATCATATACATAGACAAAATATTAAAGAAGAGCACAGACAAGACTAACAAACTACTAATCGGATATAGAAGCATGCAAAGAATAGAAATCTCAGAAGGGACATTCGCAGAATAATAGTCATAATAGCTGGTGGGGAGAGAGAACTTCAAGAAAGCTTAAATATATTGGAATGAGACACTGAAGGAATATGAAATGAAGACAAATAAAACAAAGACAAAGGTAATGATGATAGGAGAACAAATAGATATGAATATAAAGATAGAGGACACATACATAGAACAAGTAGATACTTTTAGATATTTAGGAGTAGAAATAACAAGAAATGGAAAACAGGAAACAGAATAGAAAAAACTATTAAACTTTACTACGCAATGAATAAGACGTTTATTAACAAGAAGTAAATATCTCGCAAATTATTTAGAGCGGTATTGACATTCGGATGCAAAACCTGGACACTGACAAGAGGAAAAAAGAACAAAATACAGGCGATAGAGATGAAATACCTACGGAGAGTTAGAGGAGTCACAAAGATAGACAAAATGATAAATACCGAAATTAGAAAGAAAATAGAACCGCTGGACGAATTTATAGAAAGAAGACAGCTTAGTTGCACCTACAACGAATGGGAAGCACAAAGCCTGTGAAGCAAATATGGCAAGCAAGAGTAGGAAAAAGAAAAACCAAAGGAAGACCACGACAGACCTGGGATAAGACGATAGAAGAGATTCTGGTAAAACCAGGGAAAACATGGGCAGAAGCGAAAGGACTCACAGGAAACAAAAAAAGAATGAGCAATGTTATTCATGTCACATCAGGGGTCCCTAAAGGTTCCAACTGTGTCCCTATTCCATTCTTGCTCTTCATAAATGATATTGGTAAAACTTAAAATATTCTCGCTTCATTTTATTTGCCTTAAATTGTTTTCCATTGTAAGTTTGGATCAATGCATTGAAATCCAAAATGACCTAAATAGTCTTTCTAGGTGGTGTATATTCAATGGCAAGATTTTGATATTAATTTCTTATATGAGTTCTTTCTTCATTGTGAATATAAGAATTTATATATTAAGCACATTAATATAATTGATGAACCTTCTCTTTATCTCTAATTAGCTATACAGTAACAAATCTTCCTTAATAGAAGTTATCAAAACATACATTATTAATAAGAATCGCGCTCGCAATAAATTACAATACTTCTCCATCCGTAATAAACCCAGAAGATGAATACATCTGTTGAAATCTGTTCACCCAAAACACATCGGACTACCCGACGTTCACCCATGATATATGTTTATTTAATGCGTAAATTAATGACAAATTATACGATTCGAATTGCGTTTCGGTAGCCGGGAGTGTCGGATCGGAAAAAATATACATGTGTAATGGGGTCCGGGCCCCCCTCCGGCCCCGGAGTGAAGAGGGTAAGAGGGTGCATTTAGTCGAGGGTGTTACGCTGATTTATTGCAATGGCCGTTCCGCATCTATTGAGATTTAAATTAACGGCCACTGCCGATACACACGTTAAAAGTTAAAGACACGCCGCAGTGACGCCGACTCAACTCCAATAACCGGAAAATTGAATTTCAGAACATAACCGGACACACGTTTTCATGCCGCGATTTATGGAATTATTATTTTATAAATTAGTTTTCGTTTTATTGGTTATAAAATTTGACACTGTGTGCTGTAACTAAATTCCCTATTAACGAAATTGATTATTGGTTTTAGTGCAAACTTACTTAAAATGTAGTTCATATTAAAATTTTGAATGAATATTTCTTTTTGATAATAGTTAACAATTAATTGAAATGTATTAGTTGTTTGTATATGTTCTGAATAATATCAAAATAAGTTAATGTAATACCTGGGCCAAAAAAGTAGACCTATTAGGAGGATAACAGCTTATAAGATATATACAGAGATGTATAGCAAATCTACGATTACCAAGAATTTTTGACTTATTTTTGCTATGATATCTTCTAAAAGTACAATCTACTAATACGAGGGTAGATTGAAACGTTTCCGGAATGGGCAAGAGGTGGCGCGCGTATCGTGAAATTGTTATGATGGTTGTCAAGGCTAACCTATTTTAGGTAAGCTGTCAAGTTTTCAGATACGTGCGTCGTTCCGTTTTTGTTTACTAGGATATCTTGTGAAGCAAGTCAGGCACTTTTGCAAAAATGGATAAAAACGAATTTCGTGCAGTCATCAAACATTTCTGGATGGATGGGAAAAAGGCGAAGGAGATACGAGATATTTTGCAGAAAGTTCATGGCACATCCACACCTTCATTTTCGACTATTAGTTTCTGGGTGAGCGAGTTCAAACGTGGCCGTACGAGCACCAAGGATGAACCACGCAGTGGACGTCCAAAAACGGCCACAAATGAAGAAATGGTCGACAAAGTCCATGATCTCGTGTTAGCCGATCGACGAGTGAAGTTGCGCGAAATAGTAGAGACCACGGGCATCTCATACGAACGTGTGCAAAATATCGTGCACGAACATTTGGGCATGAGGAAGCTGTCGGTGCGATGGGTGCCGCGTTTGCGTACTGTCTTCAAGTATGAAGATTGCTTAATTTTGAAAATCCAAAAATGCAACTTTCCCAGCGTAATAATCTTTGGAAGTATTGTAATGTTTCCTGGGTAGCAAGGATGTTTTATATTAACAATATACTTTTGAAAAGACTTAAGATGATTTTTTATGCTTGAGTATTATATTAATAAAAATATAAGGAGTATTCTTTAACGCGTTTGATACATTTTGATGTTTTTACATCTCTATTGTATAAAATACA
The DNA here is from genome assembly GCA_963969525.1 of Ontholestes murinus. Lineage (NCBI taxonomy): Eukaryota > Metazoa > Arthropoda > Insecta > Coleoptera > Staphylinidae > Ontholestes > Ontholestes murinus. The sequence goes on from OZ018391.1 coordinate 23,064,998, forward strand.
TAAAAATAAAGTATAGTGCATTGATTTCTTATAAAAATCCGTAGTACACATATATCGAAGACTATTCCTTGGAAAAGACACCAAGACAGACTAAAAGCATTAAACAAATGAAATTTTAAATCAATGTAGGACTCGCTAAAATAGAAAAACCGCAGATCAGAATCCTTGAATTCGTCATTTGTAGTATCAAATGGATACATCGACGCATTCTTCGAATTACTGACCTGTTTATAAAGCTCAGATTACAGACAACGCCGAATATCTAAAAAAATACCTCCTTCACAGACAAAGCCTCGTTTCATATTTCTGGCTACGTTTATTCTCAGAATATTACGTTATGGAGTTCGCAAAATTTAATTATACACACAAAACAAATGAGTTTTGGCAGAAGAATATTTTTTGTGTTTAAAGGCAATTTAAGAAATAGGTGTACAAGTTATTAATGATTTAATTTATTATGCCAACATAATGACAAGTAGTACCAAAAAGTAATCAATCTTGGGAAGAAAATATTCCATTGGCCAATAAATGAATAAATAATTGAAATTCGTTCTTGAGTGAAGATTTAATTAATGAACTTTTAATAAAATCCTAAAACTTTCTCCACAAATTATTTGTGAAAAAAGTGTTAGTGTTTTATTCCAAGTTTATGAATAAAGCCTCCTCCATTTGTAAAACCTTTATCAGAAGAATAAAGGATGCCATCAAAATTTTTGTTGAAATGTATTATTTATGTTGGAATTAGAATATTTTTGTTAGCCCGTGGGATAAGATACATAATTAAACAATATCTAAGCGTAGAGAAACTATTAAGATGACATCTTTTGTCTAAAGGTTGCATGGCCTTCTTTCATTGAGTTAACAAACCACCGAGAAATAATAATAACAATGCTAAACGATCAATTATTATTTCCCTATCAACAATAGTTGCGCTGACCAGATACAAGATAATATATAATCAATAAAGAAATTTCTAATGCAAAGCAAAATATTATTTCCTTGTCAGCAAACCAATTGAGCGTATCTCAGTTAATGATAATAAAATGGAGATCAGATATTCGTTAATCTACGACTTAAATGGTATATCTAAATTTTTAATAAGATAGTTGACGCATCATATTAGATAAGAGAAATCAGCTCTTCAAGAAAAATTATTCCTCTTAAGCATCATTACGCCAATTTAATATAATTATAACTAATAATACACGACAAAGATATTTATATTGCTAATTTATAAAGACTATTCAAAGAGTATATATTGTAACAAACTCGAAGAATTAAAACATATTTAACCATAATTATATCTGTTCAATGAATAAAAATGGTTGGAACTTGTATCTGTATCTATCAAAATATTGTTGCAGAAATTTAGAACTGTGGTTTTCATCGATTTTAATCTAGAGATTCTTAAAATCTTCTTGAATTCTTAAGAGTATACTCAGCTCAAGAAATCTTTAATCTAAATTTCTATAATTGGAATATCAGTAATTAAATGATTTCTTTGATTTGCTATTCAATTTATTTTTGTTGTCTATAAATTGCACTGGTTAATCAGCTTCTCTCAATTAATTATAGCTAGAAGAGATTTTTGACAGTATAGAATAGATATCCGGCTCATAAAAAGTTTTTTGATATATAATTGTCTGATGTTGGGTGATCAGCACTTACATGGTTTTAATGATCTGATTTTCCATTATTTCTCGTTGACCATTTATTGCATTTGCGAATTAAGTTGCCCCAATAAATTCTATTTAGAATAGATTATTGGAAGTAGTAACTGTATGTCCAACTCAAAAAAAGTTTCTTGGTAAATTTAATTTTCTAAGGGTGTTTGATAAGCACTTAAGTTGCTATCCTCTTTATATTCTTTCTCCTTAACAATTAATTACATTTGTCAATGGCATTTTCCCAATTAATTTTAGTAAGAGCAGAATCTTAGGACAATTATGTGGATTTTCATCTCAATAGAATTCATTAAAACTGTATTAAAGCCCTTTACGTTGTAGAAAATTAACTAAGAATTAACTAATGAGTTTTCGTGTTTTTACTAATTATCAATAGAATTCTCTTGATGATTTTTTCTTGAGGGTGAGTGTTTATATAGTTTCATTGATATGTTGTTTCCTTCCTTCTAATTAACCATTGGTTGCACTTGTCAATCTGGTTGTCCCGATGAAGTTTAGTTAGAACTGATTCTTAGAAGTATTGGGTGTAAGTTCGCATCCCATATAGCGTTTCTTGGTGAATTTAATTTTCTGGGGGTGTGTGATTAGTATTTACACTATTTTAATTTACTGATCCTTTTCTGCTTGCTACCCATTGATTACACTGGTCAATCGGGATGTCCCGATTCACTCTAGTTGAACGAGATTTTTGGAAATATTGTATGGATATCCAATTCATAAGCAGTATCTTAGTAAATCTAAATTCATGACGGTAAGTGAACAGTATTTATACTGTTTCTCTTCTTTTTGTTGACCATTAATTCTATTTGTCAATCGCATGGTCACGATTAACTGCAATTAGAAAAGATTCTTTGAAGTATTGAATGTATGTCCAGTTGAAAAGAAGTTCCTTAGTAAATTCAATTTTCCGAGACTTGATCTTGATCAGCATTTATACTGTTACGCTGCTCTCTCCTTTATATTTTTTTCTCCTAAACGATTACATTTGTCAATGGTCAATGGCATTGTTCCAAATAATTCTAGTAAGAAAAGATTCTTGGAGGTATTACTTGGATGTGCAGCTTAATAGAATTCTCTTGATGAATATAATTTCTTATGAGTTAGAAATCAGAATGTACATGGTTTTGTTGATTTTTTTTGTTTCCTTTCTTTTCGTTAACCATTATTAATCGGGTTGTCCCGATCAACTTTTGTTAGAAGTAAAGACATTTTTTGGTAAATTTAATTTTCCGAGGATGTGTGATCAGTATTTATACCGTTTCATTGATTTGCTGTTCTTTTTTCTTCTTGGTAGCCATTGGTTGCACTTATCAATCGGGTTGTCCCGATTAATTCTAGCTGAAAGAGATTTTTGAAAATATTGTGTGGATATCCAGTTCATATTCAATCTCTTAGTAAATTTAAGTTTATGACGGTAAGTCAGTTCCTCTGATTTGCTATTCCTTTTCTTCTTGTTGACCATTATAAGCACTTGTCAAATACGTAGTCTCGATTAATTGTCTTTGAATTATTAAGCGTATGTCCAGTCAATAAGAAGTTTATTTTGACGATCAACGTTTATACGATTTCGCTGATCTACTGTTCCTCTAGTTAGAAGAAATTCTGAAAAGTATTGAGTTATGAGAAGTGCCTTGGCTGATTTAATTAAGTAAGGCTGTGTGATTAGTATTTATACAGTTAATATTCTATTCATGTTTTCTCATTAATCATTGATTGCACTTTTCAATCAGATTACTCCGTTTAATTCTAGCCAAAAAAGATTCATGGGAGTACTAAGTGGATACCCAGCTAATTGGAAGCCTGGTAAATTTAATTTTCTACGGTTTCGCTCATCTAATGTCCTTTTTATCGTTAATCATTGATTGTACTTATTTGTTGTTGTAATAATGCGGGGAAAATATTCTGCTTTGTGAAATGGTATCCGGATTACTATCTTTGTAGCTTCAAATAAGCTCCTTATATATCTCTTGTCTGGCAAGGACGTATATTTGATATAAGGTATATTCCAATAATTGCATGGGTTGATGCTCTAAACCGTTCTATTGACCTTGTATATGCCTTTTGACTAATGCTTAGTTTCCATATTTTATACATTATATTTATCTGGCTATTTCTTGTGCATATTCTCTTCTGCATTTTATAGTTTTTTTTTTCAATTTACCCATGGTTGCAATTAATTTTTAAAACTTTGGGATGAACTAATTCTGGTCTGTTGTCTCCGTCTTCAAATTGTGTGTCACGGTTCGGTTTGTCCTGTAGTCTAGCAGAGAAGGCAAAACAATTAATTGGGATTTGTTATGTTATGAGTTTTTAACCCAATTTTAATTCCACTTGCTAATAGAATATTATTTCTTGTACTAAATAACGGAAAAATTATTTATGTGCTTTTTTATCACAATGTCATTGTTATTTATTAATCTCTTTATCCCAAATGCACTATTACATATGGTCTAAAGCTTGGCATGAAGGCTTATCACATAAAATAGGATAATGTTAAAGAGTAAATAAAAGTACTTTAGACGTTTTTATACCACTATTTATAATGTACACAAACAAAGTAATTAGTTTTTGACACAACTATAGTTTCGACCTTTGCAGGTCATTATCAAATGCGAGAAGAGAAGATTTATTACAGAGAATTAATTTAGTGGCTCATTGTGGTGCAAAACAGGTTAAGGTGCGATGTTTTCAGAAGAGGTACATACAATTATAAGAGCTTAAATAATGGCGAAGAAATTAAATCGGTCTGCTCATTAGGCAGTTAATACTCTTACTTTGATGGTATATCTCTAATGACTCTGAAAGATTAAGCCTTTGGCCTTTGTTGCAAAAATGTAAACATTTTAGTTTATCATTATGGGAAAATGGATGATTACAAAAAAAAAAACTTGAATGTCCACGTCAGAATGCTCTATAATGTTCATTTAACCTGTCTAATCGTAGACGGTTTCTCTGATTTATTATTTCTTCTTGTAAACCATTAATTGCACTTATTAATCAGGTTATCTCTATCAACTTAGGTTATAAATATGGTGCATCGATCAAAATATTGTTATAGAAATTTAGAAGTGTTCTCTGGGTCAACTCTAATAAGAAGAGATTCTTGGAAGTTTTACGTGGATACCCATCTTTTAATAAAAGTTTCTTAGTGAATTCAATCTTTTGAGTGTATAATATCAGTATTTATATGGTTCCGCCAACTTTCTGTTATTTTCATTCTCGTTGACCATTGATTGCACTTGTCACGTTGTCCCGATTAACTCTAGTTAGAAGAGAATTTTAAGTTTTGAGTGAATGCTTAGCTCATAAGAAGTCTGTTAATAAATCAAATTTACTAGTTTACTAGTTTGTGTGATCAGTATTTATACGCTGATTTGGTGTTCTTCTTCTTCTTGTTGACTATTCATAGCATAAAATTGAGTTTATTTTATCAACAATAGTCAGAAGAGGTTTTTCAAAGTATTAATTGAATGTTCATGTTATAAGTAGTCTCTTGCTGAATCTAATTTTTTGAGATGGGTTTTGCTTATATGCTCTTCATTTTGTTTCTGTTAACTATTGATAGCTTATATCGATCGCATTGTTCTAATTAACTCTAGTTAGAAGTGATTTGTTTAAGTATTGACTGTATTTCCATTTCTTAGCCAAAGGTGTTTGATCGTTATTATTATGGTTTCGGTGATCTACTGTTTGTTTCTTTTCATAACCATTGACTGCACTTGTCAATCAAGATAAAATTGTCCCGAATAAATCTAGCCAGAAGTATTGACTATATGCCTAGCTTATAAGAATTCTATATATACGGTTTTGACGATCTACATTCTTTTGTTTGCTGATAATTTATTTTACTTGTTTGTTGTTATGGTAAAGCGTAGAGAGGATTAGAATTTGTGCGTTGGTATCTAGATTACTATTTTCTCGTGTTCAGATAGGTCCTAAGCTTTACCTCTTCCTTGCACAGCGCCTGTGGAGAAGGTCTCGTCTCGTCGCCCGGAGCCTTATCTGAGTCATCTTGTGGCATCACCTTCTGTTAGGTCCTGGCTGCATCACAGACAATGCGTAACTCGGTGACCGTTACTGTCATTCGTAAAGTCTGATCCCTCTTGGAATACTTCTGGATGTTTGCGCTCTGGGGCTAATTTAGAAATTACGTGCTTCGGAGATTATCCACACGCATCCACCTACATTAGGTCGTAGATATAATACAAAGTATATTCCAATGATACATGGAGTGATAAATTTGTAGAAACTTCAAATCTAGCTACACATGTCTTCGTGTAATTCGGTAGAATGCATTTTTCTTTGCTGCCATTTTTAATTAAGTATATATTTTTGACGAATGCTTTTCAACTCTGAAATATGTACTTTAGCGTATTTCTTGAATTGTATATATTCAATACTACATCTTATAGTTTTCTTATTTTATCTAAAGTTTCTATTAATTTTTTAAACTCTGTTACAACGTTCTGGACTGTTGTCTCCGTCTTCATATAATGCTTAAGCTTATAAGATATTCACAGTTCTTTCTTAAATGTTAACAAAGCGGGGGTTTGTTCTATAGTCTAGAAGACAAGGCAAAACGAAGCATTGGGATGTTTTGGCTAGGAGTTATGTTGAACACTTACTAGGATGGCAAGCCTGGTTTTAATATCTCAATATTTATTTCAGATGCTAATAGAACATTATATCTTATATTAAATAAAGGCCATATTATTTATGTTCCTTCATTACATTCTCATAAAATAGTGTGGCTAGTGTAAGCAATAATAGTTTTTAAAAATTTTAAAAGTGTTTTTACTTCAACATTTTTAAAGTGAACATACATTCTTTTAACATACAACATCTTCAATAAATTTATTATATATAACCTCTCAATATTCTATATCCCAAGAAGATATCGTTAAGTAAGCTGTTTGGCACATTCTTTTCTCGTGTCTCATTTTTTAACGGGAATATCCATTCTCTATTCTAATCAAACTCAATATACAATTAGACAAAGCATCAACACAAGGTGGTGGTTGAAGTCTGGATAGGGCACCTGCGATGAAATTCGGCTCTTCATTAATGTGTTTGATTGATTCTCACAATATAAAGCATTTTTTAGTGTACATTTAACTAAGCAATCAGTTGGCGAATTTTAGTACAGCAATTATTTGAGAGAATTATCAATATAAATTGTTTTCTTCTAACTTTTCTGAGATTCCAGACGAAAACTATGCTATTCACATTTATTTTATGTGACTCTCTATGTTATATATAATTCCACAATTAAGATTGATGTATATTCATATATAAATCGATGGCCATGCTTCGAAACTGTGGTTTGTACGAGATCCACCGTTTTGTGTCTTTTTACGTTTTTGACATTCTTGAATTGGTGTCGCTATATCGTTCCAGAAGAAGTGTTTTTATATCCTATGCAAATAGGTCTGTACTCCAGAGAGGCAAGCCGTTGGCTTATTTTAAAATGCGGCTAAAACTTTAAAAAATATAGGTTTATTTTGGATACAATTTGAAGACGTCTAGACAAGATGATGAGGCAAGAGTAACCTTAGCATCCCTAGTTTTCTGATCAAGTGTCTTTTAAGATCTTGAAGTATCTCTCTTGAAATGTTGTAGATCTGAAACATTCCAATGATTGTATGAGGAGGTACATTTGTCGATACTTCGTAGTCTGGAAGTTTATGTCTTCGTGTAATAGGGTAAAGTTAAATTTGTTTTTATGCAAGTTTAGTAGTGATCTAATGCATGATATACTTTAATAGCGGTGGTTAGTGGTGCATACGTAACTGGCAGGTTAATATGTTTAGCAGTGAACTTCTAAGTAGAAAATTTTTCAGTCAATTCATAATGTAGACTGGTAAGCCTATGCTTCCTTACTTGATCAATTGTATTATTGATTTATTAAGCTTTAGGATGATCTTATCTATAATATTCTGGGCTGTTAGTAATGCAAGTAATGCATAAGCTCATACAAAATGTCAAAAAGGCGGAGTTTGTCCCTTAATCTGACAGACTTGTGTTCTAGGCAAAATGGATTGGTCTTTGTCCTTTTGTTCTAGCCAGTGGTAGTTCTAAAAATTCACCAAGATGACTAATTTGGTTTTCACATGCAGATTTTTTCTCTTGAAATTGTTAGCCTCTAGGTGAAATTATCCTTTAGATAAACTATTTTACTTATTCCTCATGAAATCAAGGTTGCAAAGATTTTTTATTTATCAAAGTCTAGTCATATTCAAGAGCACTTTTTAATCCAACCCGTTTAATTTAGTAATTATTATTTTTTTTTTTTAATGTTTAAGGATTGATTGATTTGTTTACGTAATGAAATGGATTTTTTTTTATAGATTTGCTTTGGGAGAGTGACACAGAGACAAATATGTTCAAAAACTCACTCTGTAAAACTTTAAGCTAAAGCCACATTTAAATGAAAGATAATCTTAGAGATAGTTAATTAGTTTTGCTAATTGTACAATACAATTCATTTTGTTAATGTCAATATCATGAAGTGTTAAAATAATTTTAAAAACTAATTAGTTAACAAAGTATCAAATATCAAATCAAATAGACAATTCTTGGTATTAATTAGTCTAATTAAGCTGTAGCCTTTTATGTATTTGATTAAGCACACTTTCAGAAAAACTATCGTTCAAAACGATTTTCTACTACTTCTTTCAAAACGAATTCTTCCTATTAATTGCCCTGAAGGCAAAGATTATAAGTCATATATTTTGATCCTTCTGAGTAAGGCCCAATCTAGTAATTACAATAGTTTTCTACTACTTTTTTTCAAATACAATGCTTCAGTAGTTCACCTAAAGCAAACCTTTACATTTTGATAATTTTGATATAATAATTGCAACTGTAAGTGAATACCCAATTTCGGAATATATATTTATACTTTTTCATATATCAAGAAGATCTTTCTAAGTAAGATGTGAAACTTGAAAGGGCATTATATTTAAACGGGACACCCTGTATATATATATATATATATATATATATATATATATATCTTGTCTGGTAAGGACGTATATTTGATATAAGGTATATTCCAATGGTTGCATCGGTTGATAATTAAAAACTTCCTGTTCATGTCTTCATTTACTACGTTCTCCTTTTTTTGGTGTCAGTTGGGCAATGAACATCTTCTATTCACTAAGTAGATGTCCTTTGACTAATGCTAAGTTTCTCTATTTTGAATTGACGTATCTAACTATTTCTTGTGCTTGTTTTCTTCTGCGTCTTTTTTTAAATTTATCCATGGTCTCAATTAATTTTTGAAATTTGAACTACGTTACGACATTCAGGTCTGTTATCTCTGTGTTCAAATTGTCCTCTAGTCTAGCAGACAAGGCACAACAAATAATTGGGGTTTGTTATGTTATGCTGATCCCTTACTAGGATAGCTTGGGTTTCATATCCCAATTTTAATTCCGCTTACTAATAGAATATTACTCGTTGTACTAAAATTACGGCAAAATTAGAATTATAATATAATAATTTATAGATATTATTTTTATGTGCTTTTATTACACTGTCATTGATCTTGTAGAAAATCTTTTTATCCCAAATGCACTAATACATATAGTTTAAAGCTGGGCAAAGAAGGATAATGTTAAAGTGAAAATAATAGTACTTTCGACGTTCTTACACCACTATTTATTGTATAATATACACAAACAAAGTATACTATATATTATAAAATTTTGACACAACTATAGTTTCGACATTTGTAGGACATTATCAAGTGTGAGAAGAGAATTGTTTTATTACAAGGCGTTAATTAAATAGGATTGAGTAGATCATTGTAGTTCAGAGCAGATTAAGGTTAATATTCTTACTTTCTCTAATGACTCTAAAAGATTAAGCCTTTGGCCTTTGTTGCAAACACGTAAAAATATAAATTTATCAATATGTGGAAATGAACGATTAAAAAAAAAGTTGTATGTCCACGTCAGAATGCTCTGTAATGTTCATTTAACCTGTCTGCCTTACATATGTGCTAATCGTATACGGTTTCTCTGATTTAATATTTCTTCTCTTCTTGTTAACTATTAATTGCACTTATCAATCAGGTTATTCCTATCAACTTGGGTTAGAAATATGGTACATCGATCAAAATATTGTTGTACAAATTTAGAACTTCTTTAGAGATTCTTGGAAGTTTTCTTAGTGAATTCAATCTTTTGAGTGTTTGATATTAGTATTTATATGGTTCTTGCTGTTATATTTCTTCTCGTTGACCATTGATTGCACTTGTCACGTTGTCCCGATTAACTCTAGGTAGAAGAGATTCCTTAGTTTTAAGTGAATGCTTAGCTCATACGAAGTCTGTTAATAAATCAAATTTTCTGAGGGCGTTTGATCAGTATTTATACGGTTTCGTTGATTCAGAGCACTTATAAATCGAGTTCTCTCGATCAACACTAGCTAGAAGAGGTTCTTTAAGGCATTAATTGGATTCTGTTAATTATTAGTTGTCTATATCAATCGAATTATTCTAATTAGATCTAGTTAGAAGTGTTGTTTTGAAGTATTGAGTCTATCTCATAAGAATATTCATGGTAAATTTAATTGTCCGAAGGTGTTTGATCGGTATTTTTACGGTTTTTCTGATCTACTGTTCTTTTTCTTCTCGTTAACCATTGATTACACTTGTTAATCAAATTGTCTCGAATGATTCTAACCAGAAAATATTCTTAAAAGTATTGATTAGATACTCAGCTTATAAGAAGTTTGGCGAATTTAATTTTCTATAGTAGGTGATCAGCATTTATACGGTTTTAACAATCTACTCTTCTTTTTTTCGTTGATATCTTTCTTACGTTTTCCCTGAGCCATCATCTTATAGTTTTCTTATTTCATCTATCGTTTTTATGAATTTTTGAAGCTTTGGAAAGACCTCTGTTACAATATTCTTGGCCGTTGCCTCCCTCTTCAAATAATGCTTAAGCTTATAAGATATTTACAGTTCAACCTTAAATGTTAACAAGTTAGCGGTTTATTCTATAGTCTCGCAGACAAGCTAAAACAAATTATTGGGATTTGTTATGAACAGTAGCCGTGCTGATCATTTACTAGGATGGCAAGCCTGGTTTTCATATCCTAATATTAATTTTATGTATGAATAGAACATTATATATTTAACATTTGGGCATGAGGGCTTGGCACATATAAGATGATCATGCTGAGTCACTGCGTGCGTTATTAGATATAAAATAAAAACACTTTTATAATTCTCAAAATGCTGTAGCTTCTTCAGACGAAACATTTGTTGCGATTCTAAGCAATAATAGTTTTTTTGAAAATTATAAAAGTGTTTACTTCAACATTTTAAAAGTGCAGACAAATAACAGCCTCTTCAATTAATTTATTTTATATAACCTCTCAATATTCTATATTTCAAGAAGATATCGTTAAGTAAGATGTTTGGCACATTCTTTTCTAGTGACTCTTTTGTTAACGGAAAATCTATTCTGTATTCTATTTAGACTTAATATACAATTATACATAGCAGACCTGAGAAAGCACCAACACAAGTTGGTAGTTGAAGTCTGGATAGGGCATCTGTCAAGACATTCTGCTTTTCATTAATATATTGATTGATTTTCACGATATAAATAAATTTGTAATGTCTATTTGACTAATCAATCAGTTCTTAGTTTAACAATCATTTGAGAGATTGATGATCAATATAAATGGTTATCTTCTAATTTTTCTGAGATTCCAGACGGAAACTATATTTGGCACATTCTTTTTCTATGATTCTCCTTTAACGGAAAAATCTATGTTATATAGATGTATATATATATGTCATTCCACAATTAAGATTTATGTATATTCATATATAAATAAAAATTAAATAAACTAAATATTGATTATCAACACATGGTGTTTAATATCACATAAATTACAAATGGCGATGGTTTTGAATGTATTTAAATAGTTTTTGCATAAGACCCATGGATTATAGACTTTTAAAACATTGAAGTGATCTCTTTTCCGATGTCTTCAAATGTTAAGACGAACCCTCCTCAATATTATCACCTTTCCCCAACCATCCAGATTTCTTTTCCCTATATACTTAGCTTCTGGGCTAAAACAGGGCATGGAAGATTGGTAGGTATCTAAATAATAAAGAGCTTTGCAAACTGTTATCATAGTTTCATAACATTTCATATACCAAGATATTTCTCTAAGTAAGCTGTTGGCAGTATCTCTTTTTAACCCAAAAATTGCTTTGTCGAGTAGCAATAACTTTGTTAATTAAGATTTGTATATATTCATCCGAAAAATCAGTGGTGATAATTTTTAATCCTTGGTTTGTAACTATAGCTGGATAAAATCTATTGGTTGGGTCAGAACTTTTTATATTGTTGTCATTATGCATTTTTTAATGTGTGACGCTAATTCCTCATATTTTCGAAGAAGAAGTATTCCTTTATCCAACACACACAAAATTACACAATTACAAAATTTTGGCTCATAATGAAATACGGCTAAAACTTTAGATACGTTTTTGCATGAACCGGATTATTGGGCTTTAGTATCCCAACCTTAGGTTTTATGCGATGTATTAAAAGATATATTTGGTTGGTCGAATAAAGTGTATCTTAAGTTTCTGGATCAAGATTCAGGCTCAAAAAAATTCCTTCTTTTGATACTATAAATTTTATCTTCCGTGCCTGAAAAGTTTTAAAGGCGGTGTCTTTAAGGTAGTATTTTATTTAAAATAATAGGTAGTGATAAATGGCCAACAAATACAAGACATGGTATTTTTTGATAATCTTGCAATTTTTCGGCGGATAAAGACTTCATGAATAACTAGACATACCATACTTAAAAACGCTTTATTGGCAGTTAAAATCTGGATAAAATACCTGCGATGATAATTTACTTTCCACTTACGTATTTGATTGATTCTCAAAATATACAACAATTTTTAGTGACCTTTTGACTAAGCAACCAATTGGCGATTCTTATTTCATCAAGCATTCGAGTGATTGATAGTCCGTATAAAATATTAAAGTTATCTTCCTAAATGGGTTTATATTCTAGAGAAAAGATATTAATTTTCTCTAAATCTTTAAATAATTACGCTCAGTTAGTATTTGTAATCCTCAAACTTCTCAGATAAAATAATAAGTGGCGTCAGTTCTGAGATTAAAGGGTGTATTCTCTTTTATTTGTTGCAGGACTGCAACTGATGAGAACAGATGGATGTTTGTGATACATTATCCTATACTTTCTTTCAAGAGAATTCTGCATTCTTCTTTAGTAGCGTTATTTATGAAGATAAGAATGAATTCTCAATACCATCATAGGATTTTCTTCTTGTTATTGAATTTTTTCACTTCATTAAAGTTGCCACATTATTTGGATTGACTTAGATATCTTTATAAAGGGTATCTGAATTTGTCTAATGTTTTTGTTTACTCTACTAGATAGTTGCAAGAAAGTAACCACTCATATTTTTCCTATCATTTTCGCTATTATCCTTATCTTGTTTGTTATAGATTTTATCTGCATTGTTTCTTGTTCAGAAACTAGGTCAGTATAAGCCAATAAGTAATATATAATGATTTAGGATTACTAGAATCTCTGTGATTAAAGATGTAACCTTGTATTCTAAATTTACACATATTTTTTATATATGAGAATGATTAAGGTCATGGAAATTAATCGTTTAAGGCAGTAATCCAATGCATTTTTATAATATACACTGTTGTCCGAAGATGAGGAAATCAAAAATACATTCATTAAGTCAGTTGAAGTGTTTCCGTTAATGGAAAGGTATTTTGCAAGTAATGTTAAACTAGATGATTTAAGTTTCAGACCTGGCCATAAGTATGACGCAAATCGTCTTTCACATCGTTCATTGTTGCGATATATGTGCGCCAGTAAATAGATGGCGCAGTTAGCAATAAATGTTTAGCAAGTCCTACTGTGAACAGCAGAAAAGAAAATAACAAAAGGAAGCGGAGTTGTAAATTTAAATGAGATATTTAAGTGTGGTTCAAAAAACGCTCAAGCCCCAAACGACTTTCAGAAACGTTCTGGGGTCAATGGGGTCGGTCGGGACGCCGGGGCTCGGCCACCCTCTCCGCACGCATTTTTATTGCCTCCGATGCGAATCGATGACACGGCCAACTTGTTCGGCTCCTTTCTGCGCCGAATGGGGGCCCTTTGTTGTTTGTGCGATTCTTTGCGTGGGGGCGTAATTAAATCAGCGGATTCGATGAAGCGTGCGCAGGAAGAGAGGCCAATTTGAGCCGGCTAAACGTTGCAGATTAAGGGTCGCCCCCTCGGCCCTATCAGATGAATAAACAATACGGCGATTATCGCGTTTAGAGCGGCGAATCTCCATTTCCTCGTTTCCCCGCTTTCGCTGTCCGTCCACCTGGACAGGTGAAAAAGTCGCAATCGCGGCGGAACGAAATCGCCGGGAGAAGAGATGTTGTGTGTAATTGGCGGCGGGCATACGGATAATCCATGCCTAATCCTCAATCCTGCTGCGCTCCTGCTGTCACGGACATTATATATCAATTCCTCACGTATGCATAATACCTGGTGCGTTCAGAGGGGTACTTAGTGGACAAGTCCCATCCAGATTTCCTCGTTCATGTGGTACGTACTGGGTGACGCCCTTGGAAAATATCGCTTGAATTAATTTAAAAGCACCATAAAATGTCATAATTGCGGCTCTTCGTTCCCATGTAGACACTTTTAATAATTTCACGCGATTGCCATAACTTACTGTGATTTACATTTTGCTGCGACCATTATTACTAATTATATTAATAAAATTATGTGTGTAGCAGCATATTTACATGCATTTTCATAACCCTTTGCTTTCTGTAGCAACGTAAAAACTATATTTACATTTATTATGAGCACTGACCAAACTAGATAAACAATCAACGCATTATTGTATATAAATATTTTTATATAGATGTTAGGAATGATTTCTAGGTAAATTAATGCAGCGCATAAATGCAACATTAGGTAATAACTGTTTTGTGCTATTTTTTTTTTAGCATATTACGATATTGTAATTATAGATTTAATACCCTACTGTGTCAATCGCTATATCCATGTTACTTTGATCGCACAGAATGTGTTTAGGAATAGTTTACATAACCATTTTTGCCATTATAAGTATTTCTGGTACCTGTTTGCTTTATTTAGATTTTATTAATCTCCAGCAACGTATTCTGGTTTAAATGAAAAGAAACCAAAAAAAAAACTTCTAAATTATTTAGAAGTAAAGTCAAAACAGTAAAAGGATTAATTATTATTATTATTTTTTAAGACGCCCAATTTTTTAGCAACTTTCAAAATTGCATTTAGAGAGGTAGGACTTTCTTTCTGAGAAATTAGGAATAGGGTGCACAGAAGTTTAGATACTATAGTAAGATATTGTAGGGTATGGTATGAAAAGGGCTGAACACGAAGAGCTAGAGATTCAGGACCACGTCGAAGAACCACAAAGCATGCAGATCGGCGTTTGATACTGTTGGCTTTAAGATATCGAATCATGCATTTCTGCTGTTAGGTTTGGGGAAACCAAATTAAAGAAGCATATTCCAACTTAGACCTGACATAAGCATTATATAAAGTAATTAAGGTATTTACATTTTTAAAACTTTTAGTATTACGATATATGAAACCTAGAGCTCTTAATGAACCCTTAATTACTTCACCAATGTGACAGTTAGAAGTTAATTTCGAGTCAATATGTACACCTAAGTCTTTAAATGTTGAAACATTTTCAGTTATAGTATCATTGATTGAATAAATATACCGCACAGGATTAGTTTTTCTAGTAAATGACATGAACTTGCACTTATTAATATTTAATTCCAGTTCATTTACTTCACATCATGTAACGATCTTACCAAGCTCGTCTTGCAAATACAAGCAATCATTGTGATTGCTGATTGTCGCATATATTTTAAGATCATCCGCATATAAAAGATGTTGACGGGTCAATGTTGTGGAAAGTTCGTTAATAAATATGTTAAAAAGCAAGGGGCATAAAATCGATCCTTAAGGAACACCATGCGTAGGGAAATAAGAACTAGATTTAAAATTATTGAAAGTGACATACGATTCACGTTTACTTAAGTAAGGTGACGTTAGAGAGGTAGATGAATTGCAGAAGCCAAAGTTACCTAACTTATAAATCAAAAGATTATGGTTAACTTTATCGAAAGCTTTCGATACATCCGTGTATATGACATCAATTTGACTAGAGGAGTCAAGAACTTCAGCAATGTTATGAGTAAGAGCAAATAGATTAGTTACTGTCGAGCGATTAGGAATGAATCCATGCTGATTATCAGAGAGATATGGTTTAATATGAATGTAAATCTGGTCATATAGCACACGTTCAAAAACTTTAGCAATATGTGATAAAATTGCTATAGGTCGATAGTTATTAATGTTGAGAATATTGGCACTTGATTTGGACAAACTGATGTTATTTTAATTTATTAGGAAAGGTAGAAGTTTGAATAGATACGTTAAAAATAATTGTAAGCGGATAACAAAGAATAGGAGCACAATCTTTTAAAATAAAAGCAGGAATATTGTCATCACTAGAGGAAAATTTATTAGGAAGTTTCTTAAGAATGTTATAAACAATTTTATCAGAGACAGGAGAAAAGGAAAAACTGGGAATATAACTGAAATTAGATAAATGAACATTTTTAGATGGGGAAACATGAACAGATTCAAAAAAATTACGAAAACCATTAACAATCTTTTCAGGGTTGTCCAGTTTGTTATCATTATCTATCGAAGGAATTCTGGATGTACTGGATTTCTTAGAGTTTATGTACGTCCAAAACTGACCTGGGTTTGAACTAACTTGATTTTCAATGGTGGACATGTATGAGTTATAAGCAGATTTGATTTTACGTTTAATTAATGCTCGGAGGTGTCGAAATTTAGCTCTCATGGAGATTGAGTTAGATATGAGTTTAGTTCTAATGGTATTCTTTTCTTTAATTAAATGTATTATTTCAGAATTATACCAAGGCGGATACTTTCTTTTATTTTTATTAAATTTACAAGTTGGAATAAACTTTAAAAGAGCAGACTTCAGAATATTATATGTATAGTAATGTAATGTATAGTAATGTAATGTAATAGTATATCCCAATCAATGCCAGATAAATGTTCATATAATTCTGGATAATTTCCTTTTTTGATGTTTAATTTAATAACATCACTATTAATTGAAGACATAGTCGGTGAGTATTGCAAAGTAAATTTAAGAGCAGGATGATAAGAGTCTTCCAAAACAAGCGGAAATGTTTCTCTATCAATTTGACATCTAACGTTGGAATATATTAAATCTAAAACATTATTTGAAGAATTTCTAATTGTGTTATATTGTCGAAGGCCTAGACAAGTACAAAAATTAGAAACAAAGGTTGCTTTAGTAACAAAATTATCTAGAGAATTTGAAATTTATGGACAGTTAAAGTCGCCAGCAAAAATAATGTTATCATCAAAATTTAGTTGAGATAACAAATTAAAAAATAATTTAACATCATCAGTAGAAGTGTCTGGTGGAATGTATACTAGAATAATAAATAATGAGCTAGATTTTAGTTTCAATCTACATACTGTAATGTCTATTATTGCCACGTGTAATTTAATAAAATCCGTGGAAATTATATCAACCTTAAAAAAATTACGAACCGCTATCAATACTCCACCACCCTTCGATCTACCAGTCGTTACATTATCACGATTTGATCTAAAAACTAAATAAGATTCATTAAATAATTCACTGCTGCACAGAGGAGATGTTAGCCAGGTATCAGTAAGAAGCACAACATCATGATCACAATCACAAACATTAGAGAAGAAAGTATCGATTTTAGTATTTAATCCACCAACGTTTTGATAAAAACTGAAATATTTCCAGGGGGTAACAATTTTCATGCAGAGTTTAATGACACGAGGATGCCCCTTAATGAATTTAATAGTTAGATTGGTTTCGCCGCTCTGCTGCCTCAGTTTCAATTCAGTTCGTGCTGCATTCAGTAATTCCATTTGTCGAGGAGTACGATCAGGTCCCATTCGAATATTGCCTAAGTGCAAAGCTTTAGAAAATTACTGGCATTGGATTTACAATCAAAGCGAAGCTTAAGGGGTCTAGGTCGTGATTCAAATTTACCTACTCCAAATAAAGATAGTTTAGAGAGTAAATTAACAGTACTTAAGTCAGTGAAAGTATTTTTAAGTAGTCTAAATCCTCCTGTCGTCTAATAAAAGAATCACTATTGACCTATCTTCCCTGTCTTCAATTTCCAGAATAATATTTTCAGTGGATATTTGCGATTTCAGAAGTGCATTTTCCGCCTTTAATTCAGACACTTGCTTAGTAAGAGAAGAAACTGCCGTACGCAGGCAGTGTCAATCTGTTGTTTAATTTCAGCAGAGAATGGATCAAAATAGCTCCTAAAAATATAAACAGGTTCGCATTTTTGGCCTTTTTTTCTTTCCGGTCGCACTTGGTTCCTTCAATCCTTTAACCGCTGAGCATCGATGAAATCGTTTCGAATGGTGTAGGGAACGATTCATGTGGGACCAGGAATTCCATGATTATAGTGATTTCTTGAGGTGGGGTGCTATTGCTTGTGGCTCTAGTTCACCTCTGATCTTCGTTAAAGGCAACATTACCGCACAGCGTTACCTCGAAGAAATTCTGGAACTTCATCTCCTACCCTATCTTCAGACCTTGCCAAGTCCAACTATTCAACACGATAATGCTCGCCCACACATTGTAAGAGCCACAATGAACTTCTTTGAGCATGCTGAAATCAATTTTTTGCCTTGGCCACCGAGGTCACCGCATTTTTCTCAAATTGAGCATGTGTGGGATATCATGGGACGAAGACTCCTTAATTTGCAGCATCAAACTCTAGAAGCACTTCGAAATGCGTTAGTAATTGCTTGAAATGAGATATCACAGGAAGACATAAATCACCTAATTAGAATCGAAAGTAGGCGCCTTAGAGAGTGTATAGCCTACCGTGGTGCATCGACACATTATTATTGTTTTTTTTTGTTCATTTGTTTACTATGTTTTCCAGTACAATTGTACAAAATATTATGAAAATAAAATGATTTATACTTGGTATTCAGATTTCTATGTCACTTAATATGTTAAATTTGAAATTAGCAAAATTAGGTAATTGAAGAATTGATTTCATAAATTTCTCGAAATCATTGCCTTTCTGCAAATACCTTAGAAATGTCGATCGAAATCTATAAAACAATTACTGCGCTGTTATTATTTTTATAACTTACTTCCTTCTGCTCTAAAAATATACATTTATCTAAATAATCAGTCTTTCATACACGAATCACTTTGATAAATATGAACTTTTCACAACTAACAGCCTCAACTTTTTAGTTATTTCATATACTAATAAAATATAGGCATTCTCATCTACAATTCATCCAGTACTCTCCTATATAAAATAAATGATATTATCAAGAACATCTAAAATGTTTTGTTTGCCAAAACTCACACAACCTTGATCATGTGTGTATCCATCGTAATCCTTCAATAACCACCAAATACAAATTAAAATTAATCTCATCTTTTCATACAAACATTAGTGAATATGATCTTTATCATCAATCATAAAATTTGTTGGAGAGATTTATTTAAAGCACATACCTTTTCTTTAAATTGTGACTTCTGTTTTAAATTTGTACGTTTGGTATAGTTTCTCAGAAATTTTGTACAATTCTGATTCTTGTTTCAGAGTCTCGTAAAGGTTTCAGAGTCTCGTAACTTTGAAATTGATCAAAACTAAATTCTAAAGGATGAAAATTGGAATTAGACTGTATAGGATGTCTAATTCCAATTTTCATCCTTTAGAATTTAGTTTTGATCAATTTCAAAGTTAAGCTTTGAAATGGTTTCAATATTTTTATAGATCTCAGGATCGTTTCGTTTCTTCTTGATGGCATTCAATACTTTCACAAGCATGCTATTTTCATCCGCAACACAAATACTATCCTCCAATAATTCTTCTTCTTACACATAATCTAATTTGAGTTTTTTTTTAATTAACATTTTGACCATTTAGATGTAGAACTCATTCATCTCGTATATCTGATGATTAGTACTTTTATTCTCACCATTTATGTACATCCCTTCATGAGTACTAGTGTGTTCCAAACTTTCTGAACTCTTAGATATTAATTATGACACTTATGTGACTGTTAAATTAAGACTAAAAGATTGCGATTTAATAGCTATTCAATAGGACAAAAGTTAAATAAAAATAAATAAATATAAATTGTCCTTTTATCAAACTTAGTATTTTTTTTAATAAAGAAAACTTTTCCTAAGATATTTTATTTTCTTAATATAAAAAAGCACGAATTCAAATGAATGAAGTTACCTTATTTTCTTAATTTTATTATCATAATGATGATAAAAAGTTATCGTGTTTATAAATGTTTACCACTTAACAGTATTTAATTTACCTACAATATAAATTGTACCAATTATTCTTTCAAGAAATCTGTCCACTACTATATTATGAACCACTACTATACTTGAAGTGTAAATATTTTTGAAACAATCAAAAGATTTCTAAATGGATGCAGATAAAGCAAATGACAAAAATCAGTCTTATTATTTTGGCAGATCAAGATGTTAGATTTATATCAAATTTGAAAATATTTGATAT
Organism: Ontholestes murinus; assembly: GCA_963969525.1. Lineage (NCBI taxonomy): Eukaryota > Metazoa > Arthropoda > Insecta > Coleoptera > Staphylinidae > Ontholestes > Ontholestes murinus. The sequence goes on from OZ018391.1 coordinate 23,085,414, forward strand.
GAAAATAAAGGATGTTTAAATTTATGTTTAAAAACATAATATAAGTTATGTGTTATCAATAGAATCAGAATAATTTCTTGATTGAAACAATTTCAAAAAAATAATGGTACTTCCACTAAAATTTAACATTTCTACAGTAACATAAAGAAGTTCTTAGATAAATAGGCATTAGCTATGAATTTTAACATAACCTATAAATAGATTATATATTTATCTTTCTGAATCAAATTAACACACAAAAATGCCATCAATGCGTGCATAGTGTTTATAACAGAGAGTAAATACAGTTGCCTATTTACAGAGTTTTGCAAAAATATGTGAATTTGTTAGATGCTTGAAGCCATAACTTTGTGATACATCTTGAACCAGGAACTTTATCAGATGATAAATAAATTTGTATGTTTGATAATGGCCTTGTAAAGTTTGAAACTATAGGCACTGAATAAATCTCGTGTGTACAGTAAAGTTGTATTTATCATCTGATAATATTGAAGTCCATGAAAAACGAGACAGGTGAATGCAACCCTAAACTCATTCGTGTTTTTGCTAATAATATTTATTATTAATTATTAATAGTTATCTCTTTACGAAATAAAATTTACAAACTAAAAAACTAATAAAATAATAGATCCTCAGCTTTAATTAACTTGTAGTTGCAATTATCAACCTCCTTTAACGCTACCTTGATTACCGATGATTTGCTAATTATCTTCATCGTACATTTCAACAACTTGTTGATAAAACAGAAGGTGGAGATAAAAAAACAATTTTGTAATTTTGGAAAAAAATAACATTCTGGATGCCATGGGCAATATGGACGTCGCTTGGCAAGAATTAACTAAGAAGTGCATGAATGGAGTGTGGAAGAAAATATGGTGGGAAGTTATCAACGAGAAGAGCCTATTGTGTATCAAATTATCAATCTAGTCGAAACAGCATCATCTCCTAATGTAAATGGGCACGATATTGAGGAGATACTGCAAATTTCTGGTGAAGGCCTTACAAACGACGACATTCAGGAACTGGCAGAACAAGGAATAGAAGAAGGTGAAAACACTAGTTCTGAAGACGATGAACCAAAAATACTAAAGGTTTTCTTTAAAAAAAATTTGAAACGATAACCGGAATAGAAGATCTAATTGTAGCAAATGAGCCAAATTTTGACAGGAGTGCAAAAGCAAGAAGAGGAGTTTTGGATGCGATCGCCTGCTTCCAATATTCGCTTGATGAAAGAAACAGAAAGCAACAAATGACTCTAGATGATTTCTTCGCCAAAAAATCAACAATATCAGAAGAGTCAGGACCTTCATCATAAATATAAACTTTATTATTTGTGCAAATGTTTATGTTATATAAAACATTATATAAGATGCAAATTATTAGTACATATTACAGTTTAAAATTAAAGTAATTTTATTTTGATCCCATATTACTGTTTTCCTATGTACTCTGTGATAAAATGACCTCATATAACGCTGTTTCGTTTAGCGCTCCTATCTTCAGGAACGCATTTACCTCGCTAAACGAGGTCTTACAGTACTTCAACTTGTGTGTGACCTCAGGAATGTGGATTAGTCCAAATAATTAACTTGAAATCATTTTCAATATTCCTAGGTGTTCTTAACTCTCTTAATCCTTGACGCAGCTAGATATTGCTGTGTTCATTGCATTATCACAGGAAGTTATTGAATGGGTAGCTGTTTTTTTAAATCCCAGCATTATTTTTTACAATACGTTGTAGCTTATTGTAAAAAGATTTGCTTCATCCTTATTGGTTTAAATTACGCCTTCGTTTTATAATTTCTCGCATCCATTCTAATCTTCTTCCGCCTCCTTTCAGCACCTCCTTATGTAGCATTTGCTCATATTTAATCTCATTACATTCTCTTAACAAATGTTCTACAGTTTCTTTATTCTCTCTACACATGTTGCACAATTTTCTCTCTTCATCCATCCAGAACTTATTTTAGTTCTCTTCTTTTCCGCACCTGAATCTTGCAATCACATTTTTAACAGCCTTACTTAAGTTTGGGTTTTCTAAATATTTTGGCGTGACGTTCTCAATTATATCTTGGTATTTCGCATTGTACCTAATCTTATACATACGTGTCCTCCATTCTTCCAATTGTATATCACTGTCTTTCTCCACTATTTTGTCCGATCGCTCTCATTCTTTCTACTTCTTTAACAGCGAATATATGTCCCTGTTGTCTCTTGGTTGTCCTAACCCTTAATTTATCTTTTCTTTCGAACATCCCTGTAGGATTTTACATTTACTTCTTTCTATCAATCTTTTCTCACATATAACTTCTATTTTTCCTGCCTCTACTCTTAGTTTTTCCCCCTTTACTTCTTCGAGCATTATGTATACTGGAGTTTCTTTGACTACTCCTAATACTCCAATATTTTCTATGTATGGTCTCTAATATTTCTTGTTCTATCGATCCTCATATTTCTGCTCCATACAACATCATATCTCCCTAAGCTGTCGAACAGCATTTCTTCAATTTTTAATAGTGGTAGAGGCATGTTTTTCAGACTAGTACTTAATTTGTTAAAAAATATTTGGTCATAATAATTATCCCGTTATTTCGATTTGGTTAGCCTAATTTGTGGTAAACTCAGATTTCCTTGATTACGCAGAGTATAATTATTGAGATTAAGTTCTTCGTAATTGTCTACATTATTTTTTATGTGACAAAGACATTGATATAGGTATATAAATGGCTGGTACTGTCAATATAGCATATTTAGTATAGGATGATTTGCAGTCATCTTTGTAGCCTATGTTAGCCACTATCCTGACTGCTTTTCATTGTAAGGAAAACGGTCTATGGCGAGAAGCCTATGGCGCCGTAGGACAGGTGACAAAAACTATAATACACCTTTATTAAAACATGAGTAGAAACATTACAGGAAAGATTACGAAAGAAAAAACTACCTTATGAAACTTTGTTTGCATCCTCGCTGCCATGTACATTCTATTTTAGAGTAGAATCTATGTTAATACCTAGAAATTTTGAAAATGTTTCAATATGTTTTTTTAGAGTAAGAAACATTTCCACCGATTTTGAGTCATTTACAAATAACTTATTTCTTAAAAACCACTCTTTTGCAGCAGTTTTGGATTCATTGTTTCGGACTAATACAATAAAATTGAACCATGCGGAACACCATAATTATTTCGAAGGTAATTTGATTCCTAATCCCCGATAGAAACCTTTAAAGACGATTAATTAGATAGGAACGTACTAGATTACAACTTGGGCTGTTAAATTTATACGACTCATTTTTTTTTATTAAAAGCTGATGCGACACACAATCAAACGCTTTGCTTAGATCAAGAAATGTCACCATTTCCAAAGCATTCAATTGTTTTTTTTTACAAAGGTTTGAACAGCTTCAGTTTTTTGCCAAGTAACAATTGACAGATGAAAAATAAGAATCAACAGATTACAGTAGCCAAATGAAAAATAACAAATGACAGGTGACAGATGCCAATTAACAAATGAAAATTAATAGATTTCAATTGAAAAATGACAGTTAACAGATAACAGTTGAACAATTTTAGTTTTTTAGTTGATAGACAACCGCTGACAAATGATAATTGACAAATAATGGTTGACTGAAGGCAGGTAATAGTTGCCAAGTGACAGTTAGCAGATGGAAAATAACAGTTGATAAATGTTATTTCATAACATAACAATAGTTAATAGATGAAAATTGAGTAATAGCAGTTGATAGATGATAATTGAGAAATGACAGTTGAAAAGTAACAGTTAACAAATAGATAATAATTAGATTATAGATAACAGCTTATAGATGATAGTTGACAGTTTACAATTGACAAATCAGTCGACAGATTACAGTTGTCAAATGATAGTTGTTAGACAATAGGTAGCTATAAATTAAGGAATAGTTGCTGACAATTGACAAATGGCAGTTGATAGATGCCAATTTAAAAATTGTAGCTTTCGGATAACAGTTGACAAAGGATAGTTGGTAGACAACAATAGAATCAGAATAAATTCTTGATTGTAACTATTACAAAAAATAATAATACTTCAACTAAAACTTAAAATTTCTACAGTAACATAAAGAAGTTCTTAAATAAATAGCTATGACTTTTAACATACCCTAGTTCATATATTTATCTCTCTGAAATAATCAAATTAAAACAAAAAAATCCATCAATGCAAACAGTGTTAATAACAGAGAGTAAATACAGTCGCCTATTTAATAAAGTTTTGCAAACATATTTGAATCTGTTGAATGCTTGAAGCCATAACTTTGTGATACATCTTGAATCAGGAACTTTATCAGATGATAAATAAAATTGGTCTTGTAAAGGTTAAAACTATAGTCACTGATTAAATCAAGTGTGTGATATTATTAACAAAATACAGTTTTATTTATAATCTGATACAGTTCTTGAAAATATTTGAAGTTCTTTTAAAATGAGACAGCTATATGCGACCCTAAATTCACTCGTGTCTGCTAATAATAATTTCCCCAAGTCCCTAGCTTCTTTATTTTTTGTACTTTAGTATTTATCTCTTTTTTTTACAAAATAAAATTTACAAACAAAAAAAACAAATAAATTTTAGTTGCAATCACCTTTTTGTTAGTCTTACTTCGGGTTTTCTAAATATTTTGGCTTGTCGTTCTAAATTATATATTTGTATTTTGCATTGTACCTAAACTCATACATCCGTGTAATCCATTCTTGCAATTGTACATCACTGTTTATCTTCACTATTTTGATGTACACATGTTTTCCGGTCGCTCTCATTCATTTTACTTCTTTAACAGCGAAACCGTTTCTGTTATAATATATTTCTCTGTTGTCTCTTGGTTGTCCTAACCCTTAATTTATCTTTTCTTTGCAACATTCCTGTATAATTTTACATTTACTTCTTTGTCTCAATTTTTCCTCGAATCTAACCGCTCTTTTCCTGCTTCTACTCTTAGTTTGTTCTTCATTTACTTCCCCAAGCACAATGTATGCTGAAGTTTCTTTGTCCAGTCCTTATACCCATCTCTAATACATTGTATGTATAGCCTCAATTTTTTCTTGTTCTTCTCACTAAGCTGTCGAACAGTATTTCTTTAATTTTAATACTGTTAAACTTTCATTCACTAATTCCCCATATTTCCCCTACAGCCTAGTTTTCCTTTTGTACTAAGCTCCTAATATGTTAATTCTCTCTGTTGTTTGTGCAGAACATATCCAAGATATATAAAGGTTTTTACTTCTACTATATTTTTTCCTTCCCATTTCCAATTTTCTACTCTATTCCTTTCTCCCGCCTTTCTGAAGTGATATACTGGCTATTATATACGAGGGCGACGTGAAATGTGTCCGGAATCGGCACGTTGATTGAAGTGGATTCATTGGTCGGCAAGAGCAACTTCTTTTACAGCAACTATCAAAATTTGAGACGTCTACTGTCAATATTTGTTGTTTAAGAGTGTGTTTTGTACAGTAAGTCAGGTAGTTTCGCAAAAATTGATAAAATCGAATTTTATGCAGTAATAAAACACTTCTGGATGGCTGGGAAAACGTCCACGGAAATTCTAAATATTTTACCAGAGATTTATGGCGGATCTACTCCATCATTTTCAACCATCAGCTTGTGGATAAGCGAGTTCAAATGTGGCCGCACAAGCACAAGTGATGACACCCAAAAACCGCTACCAACGATGAAATGGTCGACAAGATTCAGAATGTCGTCTTAGCCAATCGCCGATTGAAGCTGAAAGAGATAGCAGAAACAAGAGGCATCCCAGAAGAACGCGTTGGCTTATCCTAAATTTTGGGAAAGATAAAGGTTTCGGCACGATGGGTACCGCATTTGCTCAAACCGGAGAGCAAAAACAAAAACGGGTGACCGTTTAGAAAGAGAGTCAGGATTCAATCCAAGAGATTTCTTTATGCGTTTCTTAGCCGTAAATGAGACTTGGAACCACCACTACAGACCGGAGACCACGGAGTAGTCGAAGCAATGGACTTTTCCGGTCGGAGCAGCTCCGAAGAAAGCAAAGACCGTTTTATCGGCCGGAAAGGTCATGGCGACCATTTTATGGTATTCCCAAGGTATGATCCTCATCGACTATCTGCAGAAGGGAAGGACGATTACGGGGCAATACTACACGGATTTATTGACCTCCTTCATATTCACCAGACCTAGCCCCCAGCGACTTTTTCCAAAACAAACTTTTCCGATGGCTTGAAGAGACTGGAGCACCGTTTGAAAAAGTGTATTGATTTTTGAGAAGACTACATCGAAAAATAAAAATAAAAAACATCATTACCGTACTTGTTGATCCGACCAAATTTTAGGGCGCCCTCTACTGCGACTGTTAATTCTTTATGGTAGTCTAAATCTCAAGAACACTTAATAGTCTGAAACTCAAAAACTCTTGATTACAATAGTGCTATAAGTGGCTGCTGTGGCTTCTATCAGAGGCAGAATTTAGATCTAGCTGAATTCTGTATCCTGTATGCAAAATAATGTCTTGTTTTTGCATTTAGAAAGGATGCATAAACATGGTTTGCAGAAGACAAGGAGGCATTTTACGATGATATCATTGCAATTACTAAACGGGGTATAATATATGGATTATGTTTTTAATACCGCAATATCTAGATAGTAGATAGTCATGAAAGATCTGTAGTAATTTTTTCCTTAATTTTTTGCAAAATGTGTTCTTCTAGGTCTTTACCAATAGCGTATTCACAAGCACTTGTCCGTAATACAAACGAAACAATATGTTTTAAATTAGATGAGTAACCAGCATTTCAAAAACTTCTTAATTCATGAACCCCCAATTAATCCGTAAATATTTCTTGAATTAGTAGAATCAATTTACGCTTGGTTTGTTTCACTGTTTATTTATTGTGAAAAAAACCAAGCGTAAATTGTGTTATTTCTATAATCCATAAATGTTTTTTTTTTAAATTTTACTTACAAAGAGCGTATGCTCGAACGAACCAGTCTATTTAGTATGTTTAGAGGAGTAGATTTAGAGGACTAATCAGTATCTCAAAAGCTTCCTCTTTTTAAGACTTTCAATAACTCCGTTAATGTTTTTAATTTTTTTTTCGATATGCCAATAAAAAATCTAATATTTGCATACATAATAAATTTTTCCAAAATTTTGATAACATGTTGGAAGGTTTGAACTCGCAAAATTGTGTTCTTCCGTTCGCAACCTCTATTCTTCTACTAAAAGTTTTGCGCTATAGAGACTCACTTAATGATAATTTATGAATCGATAGAACAATAAGTTTTGCACTAAGAAGGAATTATTGATATTATTTATAATTAAGTTTTATTAATAAGCTGGATTAAGTCAATAGAATATTGCTGTGGAATTTTCGAAATTAGGCTATAGGGCTAAAGATATGCTATAGAAATGTAACCTTCCTCCGTTAATAGATTTTTTTGTTTAGTTTTAGTTTTGTTGAATTTCTCATCTCAAAAAAAAAATTCATTCTTATAATCTTATAAATGCATTTCTGAGTTTCATAATATCCATGTGGTGGCAATTTTCAAATTCTGAAATAACGCATAAAAATATTTAAATTAATAATTCAAACGAATTTATCAGGTGAATGTGTTCATTGTTCAGTTTTTCTACATAAAAGATTAAACGCAAATGTAGTAGGATTGGTTTTGCCTTAAAAGAATTTCAAAAGATGTAAATATCTTCCAATAATTAAGTATATATTAATAAAACTGTAGTTACTGTTCTACAAATATGGGAATACTTTGGAAGATATTCCCACTCCTCAACTAAAAGTTATTAGTGTTGTTGATATTTTTACTAGATACAAAGTATTTTAATTTCTTTAAGGTAAAAGCGTTTACTTCATCTTCTTGATTAAAATGTTGTATAATTGCTTTATTATTTTAGTTTTGAAAAGCTCTCTACATGGTATACAAACTTACTGAAGATCTGTGTTGTCTAATGACCACACAAAGCTTACTATTTTTATTATCCAACAAAATCATTTTAGCAATGATCGTCAAAATTTTCGCTTTTGGGTTTCACAGAATCAACTCTTAGGATTGTCAAAAAATAAATGCATCGTTAACATATTTCTATTTGACGCGGATTTTGTGGTGAAGGCATAAATTTTCCAAAATTAAGCTGATCAAGAAGTGAATGTTATTGGTGCTTAAATATCGCGAGACAATTAAAAAGTTCTTTTAGAGTAAATTTTATGATAATGTCGTAGATATAGTTTCAAGAAAACGGTGCCATATGCAATAAGCGCTTAATTTAGGATTATTTTCGGGGATTTTACATTGTGTTATTTTCCTTTTTACCACTTTATGTATCCCAAATTGATGTTTTCCAGGATCATACTTTATTGTAATTTTGATGTCCTGAATAAACATACAAGACCTTGGTGCAATTCAATTTCTGCATAAGGCATGCCTTGGTCATGTAGTTTTGGTTACCTATATTATGGCATTTAATATGGTTTTTTATATGACTCTTTGAAGTCAATGGTATATACACTTATCTGCAAGTACGTGTGTATTGAAGTAAAAATGTAAAGCTTCCACGATATAAAAAAAATTTCTGGTAAATTTGGAAAGAAATGAATTTAGGTTGATGTAACGTACATTCAATCATTTTTAGTTCATTTTACAGAAAGAAATACGTTCAAACTAGTGTTACTTTGATAGCCTTGCTATATTGTACGCAAATTACTTTTTGTAATGTCTGTCGAAGTATTAGCTAGAGAAGTAGTTGTTTCAAAAGTGGTTTGTTCTTGTAGTCTTAATAAGACTCATTTGTTGTAGATTTTACGAAATATTTTCGTGTTTTTTCTAATTATTAGTTAGTTTTCTACAACGTAAAGGACTTATATATTTTTATTAAAAATTTTCTTTTTAAATAAATTTACATTTACATCGCTTTCATATTAATACTCATCAAAATGATTCAGATTATAATACCAGCCCTCGAGAATTTTTTTACCTAAGGCAGGAAATATTTTCACTTACCCCCTGGAATAATCACCGAGAACAACCGTCCATTAAGGTAAATTGTTTCGAAAAACCCCTAATTGATATCCGCCCATTTGGAAATCAAGTCATAAGTCAAATTTGTTAAGCATCACCTGGTGGTCATACCGCCACTACTACTACTACCACTACCGAATTTAATGCCCCATAAGGTGGCGGTGGCACGAAAATATCGTCTAGCCATATGCCGAGGGAAATTACATCCGGATCCCTCTGATGAAATTGAAAAATGACCCTTTGTCACAGTCTTTAAGATACGCGAGGCGAATTTTGATTGATCGCCACGAAGAAAGGCAAACAGTGCATTAACATATACACTTAATTAATTTTAATGATTTGTTCGTTGAGTAATTAATGGTTTTCGTTGATTTATATATGCTTTTTCTTGCGTTTTGAATGATTAATCGTTGATTTTGTTTCAAATGGCTTTCTCTAAATATGTAAAACCCGTATGTTTATAATAATATTTACTCTTGACAACTCGGTTTTTATAGTAAATTCTAATTGGATTTACATTAAGTTAAAAGAAATGAAATCCAAGGCTTAGATTTAAAATTGAACTATGAACTTGCACAAAAAAGTCTGAAAAAGAAAACATACAAAATAAAATAATTAAATTAAATAATGCAAGAAACTATAGAAGACATTTTTTTGCATAACTAAGAAATTACGTAACTGTCAACAACAAAATATAATATATTATATTTTGCAATAAATCATTACCAATATTGAATAAAATGATAACTTTCTTAGAGTGCTTCTTTTATTCTTCATTATAATACTCTAACTTAACTTAGAATCTATAAAAGTCTGTTTTTTTTCTAATTAACCTTTAAATACTTACATATTTCTTGAAATTATCATATTAACAACTGTGACCTTACAAAGGTTACTTTGTTTTAAAAACAGGTGGTCCTTGAACAATGTCTTTCTGAGAGTTGAGTTTGTGTTTCTATGAACTATATTTATTTATAACTTCAGTTATATATTATTGTGTTTAATTTTGTAATTCAATATGTATAACGAAGTAGAAGCCTCCATCGTCAATGAGTCAATCAGTTATAGGCAATTTGTGAAACAATTTAAATTTCTCCTTTTTACTAATTCCAACTCTTATTATTTTAAACGGCTCTATAGGTTATAACTTCATATATCTGCAGCTTCTTTATGCTGTTGAATTTATGATTGATATTGCATTTATAAAAATTGTATATAGTTGTCTACACTATCATTAGTAGTGAACGTGTGTGTGGGTGGCAATCCAGGAAACGTTAAACGTGAAAAAAGTGCCCACTTCATTAGCTCCGCATCCGTTTTTCGAAAAAAAAAACAAAAAAAAAACGCCAGCAATCATCCACCAATAAGGACCATTAGGCATGTGCGGAAAAACGCGTATCAACGTGCTAAGTATAGACCGGAAACGGCACCGGCTTCCGGTCCGAACCGATTGTCACGACATTGGACATGTTGTCACTTTGTAACGCCATCCAGTCGCGGGGTGAAAAAAAAACTTACTTGTGTATATGCACAATTCTGCCGTTTTAATTGCGGCACGCAACTACATTTGACATGTGGAAAGTTCATGAATATTTATTTGTTCGCTTGTCGGTTTTGTAAAATTTTCCGATTCGGCTTCTTACCGTTTGATTGTTGGCGCGATAAAAAAAAACAATACCATTAGCGTAATATTTTAATGCTAATTGGTCGTTTTGCAAGGTGAATCGATCGGAATTGGTCAATTTAAGAGCTCACAGGTCGTTATGGTAATTTTTAAATTGGCGAGCGCGCCGCGCTCGATTCAGCGAAATTGCGCCCATTTTGTAGTAATGTTATTGCATTAGGTTCAATAGCAAAATCACATAGTTATTGCATCTGCTTGCAGCAAATACGTTATGTTTAATTTGAGTAATTTCAACGCGTCGTAATCAACATCTCCACAACAAAGAATAAAATTACACAGTCAAAATGTATCTGTAATTGAAATAAGATACTGCCTATCTCTTATTCTTCTTCACTTTTAGCATGTAATTGCTAAATGAGGATATGTCAAAAATAAAAGAAGGCCTTGAATTTAATCTGAATTCCTCTGAATGAAAGTTTTTTTATATTATACAAAATCTGAATAATTTCTAAAATTTTTAATGGACTACACTATATTATATATACTACTGTCAAAGAAGCAGCTATTATTATTTTGTACTTAAAAATCTTGGATTTTCCAAATGAGAGCGAATTAGAATCGTGCTTAAGCAATAGAACTTCATTTTATTTTAAATGTGTGAAAAAGTGAATAAACAATTTATATTTGAGATTGTATTGAATTGTATTTTTAATGTCGCACATTTAGAAACTGAATTTCAAAATAGTGATTGTAGCTTTTATATACATAATCAATATTGGAGGAATGATGGAAAGAAAAACAAAGAATAATGAAAACAAAAGGAAAAAAGTGGGTTACCAAAAAATGATAGTAGATGGGATAATATACGAATGGGACCAAACAAAACAAGAAATAAAAAAGTCAAAAAAGGATTAAAACACGATAGAAAAAAGAATATAAAATAAGGTAGAAACATGGAATATAAGAGGATACATGGGAAAAGAAGTTGTGGAAAAAATGATTGAACAAAAAATCGATATACTAGGAATTACAGAGACAAAAAGAAAAGGATAACGAATGGAGCAAATCCACAAAGGATGCTGGCTGATATGGACAGGAGTAGAGACAAAAGAAAGAGCAAAAGGTGGAGTAGGACTAATTATAGCATCCGAAAGGATAAAAAATACAATAAGAGACAAACACCTGAATGAAAGAATTATTACTACAGACATAAAACTAATAGAAGATGAAATCTGGAAGATAATATTGGCATACAGACAAAATGAAGATGCAAAAAAGAAACGAAAGATAGCTTCTATGTACAACTACAGGAAGAAATGGAAGAAGGAGCCGAAAACATAATGATACTAGGAGATCTAAATAACAGAGTAGGAAACAAAAACAAAGGAAAAGGAGAAGTGATGGGAGTCGAAAGAGAAAACATAAGAAACAATAATGGAGAAAGAATGATTCAACTATGCATCGAAAACAATCTAGTAATAACAAATACGAAATTTAAACATAAATACACACGAACTTAGGATATCAGAAATAAGAAATAAATTATAGACTATTACTTAGCAAGCAGAAATAACTAGAGAAAAATAAGAAATGTAAGAATCACGAGGAAAGCGGAAATAGAAAGTGACCAAAAATTGTTAAAAATTGACATGATATGGAAAGGAAAGGAAAAAAACCGACAAAAGAAGAAAAAGAATTAAAAAAATAGTATATAGACTCAAAGTATACAAAAAGTTAAAGGCTCATATTCTAAAGGCTAAGGACTTCAAATAAAGATAGTTACTCAAGCAACTTAAAGAGGAATTCTAGGGAAAGTCGTACAAAATTGTTTCCAGAAAGATAACAATAGCTCGGCCGGGAGGAATACGGGTAATTGTGGCAGCTCTCTTCCAGAACCACCCTACGCCCATGCAAGAGGGCGAGGGAATCGATAATTTAAGGGACCACGATTTCGAACCCTTCAAAGAGGAGGAGGTAGCTAGGACAGTTGCCGCACTGCCGAAGAGGAACGCCTCAAGGCCTGGAGTTATACCCTATGTTGGTAGCTACTCTCAACAGTTCACCAAATTCGCCAACCAATGCGTCAGATAAGGCAGGTCTACAAAAGGGCTAGGCTGGTCCTCATCCCAAAAGGAGAGAAAGACCTAGTCGACCCTAACGCGTACAGGCCAATCTGCCTCCTAGACGGCCCTCTGAGGAAAAGGCAACACTGCCTAGCAATTGCCTTGGATATCAAGAACGCATTCAACTTCATCGCGTGGGAAGTGATCCATGAGGCACTGAGGAGCAGAAATGTTCCGGACTATCTCGACCGTATGATGAGTAGTTATCTCAGTGAGATGACTCTGGTTTACACCGACACCCAGGGCAGGGAACAGATAAAAAAACTAACAGAAGTCACCACAAGGCTCCATACTAAGCCCCCTACTCTGGAATGCGGCATACGACTAGAGGGAGCAAACCTTATAGGCTTCGCCGACGATATCATTATCATAGTGAGAAGTAGAAGTATCGAGGAGCTAAGATGGGTGGCAGATAAGGCTACCAGACTGGTAGTCGACTGGACCAGATCAAACGGGCTGGTAGTCTCAGCTATTAAGACCGGAGCAGTGTGGCTCTCCATTAAACGAGCGGGGCGCAACAAACACGAGGAAATCGAGCTTCTGGACCACAAGATACAAATCAGTACCCCAATGAGGTACTTTGGGTTGGAGCTAGAGGCGAACAGGTTTAACAGCAGACAAGTGCTGAGAGCACCAAATGGGACCGATCGGAGCTTTCGGGCAGCCAACCTGGGAGATTCGACAGAGCAAAACAGGAAGGTACTGCTGGGTGTCGCCAGGGCTAAACTGCTCTATGTAGACTCCGGGAGTATCGGGGAAAAGCGCAACGTGAAGAGACTGCGCAGTTCCCTGAGACCAATAGTACTCGCATGGCATAGGATAGTCTCGACAGAAGCAGAGGTACTGGCTTAGATCATTCCGTCAGATCTGAACCTAGTGAGGAGGCGCGTTGTGTACAACTTGGTGAAGAATGGTGTAGCCAACAGCGAACCCAAGGCTAAATAGTACAGGGGGCGGTCAGGAGTTACAAGGAGCATTAGGAAAGGAGCGTGACGTGGACCTGTTGTTTGATCCCTGACATCAAAGAGTGGATAAAAAGAAGAAACGGCTGTTTCCGAACATATCTAAACAGAATTGGCAAAGAGACTCAAAGAGGAGTACATACAAGGGGAATTTCAGAAGAAAATACACAACAAATAACGGGTGTCCAACAATTATTGGCGTTGGTAAACGTAGGTCAATTCTTTCATGTGCCAAATAAATAAACTGACATTTTAATTGTCAAACATAAATTAAATGTGCATTAAAAATGTCAGTTCATTTATTTGCAACATGTAAGAATCGACCTACGTTTTTTATTCCAACGCCACCCGGGACTGCAATAATTGTTGGACACCCGTTATATGGAAAACGAAAAACATGCGAATATATATAAACAAGGGAAATATTTAAACTAACAAAAAATGAAATTTGCGGAACAACAAAAATAAGAAACAAAGATATAAAAAAACGAATTGGTGGAATGAGAAAATTAAAAAAGCGATCAAAAAAAATGGTAGAAACGAAAAAAAAAAACAGATGACTACATGACATACAAAAAAAGAGAGATGAATCAAAGAGGATAGTAAAAGAAGAAAAATAAAAAGCAAGAAAAAATTTGGAGAAAAAATTAACGAAAACTTTACAGAACCAGAAAATATTCTATAGAACCCTAAAACAATTAAGGAAAAAGAAAGAGTACATATGATGAAAATAAGAGATAAACGTGGAACGATATTAACAAACGAAGAGAAAATAATGGAAAGATGGAGAAAATATTTCCAAGAGCTAACAAAAGAAGATAAAGAAGAAAGTGGAACTGAAGGTAAAAAAGAAAGAAAATATAAAGACAGATATAGAAGAAATAAAGGAAGAAGCAACCAAAAATCTAAAAATCGGAAAAACTCCAGGATTTGATGAAATAACGACAGAAATTATGAAATATATGGGAAAAGAAGGAATTATAAAAATAAAAGAAATATTAAATGACATTATGAAAAACGGAAAAACATCGAAAGAATGGAATAATCCCACCAATACACAAAAATGGAAATTGTGAAAATTACAGAGAAATACCATTAACGAGCATACCTAGTAAAATATTGACAAGGATACTGGAGAGAAGAATGAGAGCAAAAACCGCAGCTAGTGAATGTGGTTTTATTAGAGGCAGAAGCACACAAGGTCCAATATTCATACTAAGGCAAAAAGCGAAAAAATGATCAAGACGAATAGAGATATGTATATATGCTTTGTAGACCTCGAAAAAGCTTTTGACGGGATAAAAAGGAAACAAATATGAAGTGACTTGAGTTTTACAGAACATGAATTAACAAAGTTAAGGAATCGACCATAAATATTCAATACTTTGAACAATTTTGTAGACACACTTCCTTGTCATATTACAAAGATCTTTAAAAACTTCTATAATATTAATATTAATATTGGCTTCGGAAACAGAAATTTATCTTAACTTGACTCGATAATATCAATTATAATATGTACATGTATCAAGGTATTTTTATTTGAGAGATTGCACTATACAAAGAAGTTAGTTCTTCTATTTGTAAGTACACTACTGCTCATGCACATGCATAACCTAACCTAACCTAACCTAACCTAACCTTTTTTTTGTAGCTGGTAGGTGGAAAATCTTTTATAGACTGAGTGTGGGACTCTCAGGAACTACTGGTATACCCACTAAAAACCACCTCTCCAAGGCGCCCTGACACCCCGCGGAACCGCCGTCTGGCATTTCTTCACGGGGTGTCAGTGTCGTTGTGTGTGTGTTTGAGAGAGAAATGTGCGTGTGTGTGCAATTAACGGCTCGGGTACGTGGGGTCGCTACTTTGAAATGGCTGTGCACGTCAGCCACCCCTGTGGGTAACCTAACCTAACATAACCTAACCTAACCTTTTTTTTGTGGCCAGCAGGTGGAAAATCTTTTATAGACGGAGTGTGGGACTCCCCCGTTATAAAACGGCTATACCCACTAAAAACCACCACCCCATGTCGCCCTACCAACCCGCGGAACCACCGTCAGGAATTACTTCACGGGAGGGTAGGGTGTCGGTCTGCGTCTTTATGGGTGTGTGTGTGTTTGGATGTGATGGGGGTATGTGTGTGTGTATGTGTGTGTGTGTGTGTGCAGTGATCGGCTTGGGTACGTGGGGTCGCTACTCCCAAATGGTTGTGCACGTCAACCACCCCTGCGGGAACCTAACCTAACCTAACCTTTTTTTGTGGCCGGGAGTTCCCAGAACTATACTGGTATACCCACTAAAAACCACCTCCCCAAGTCGCCCTGACACTCCGCGGAACCGCCGTCTGGCATTACTTCACGGGGTGTAGGGTGTCGTCTGTGTCGGTGATGTGTGCGTGTGTATAATGAGTGTGTGTGTGCCACCCCGCGGAACCGCCATCAGGCATAACATCACGGGGTGTCAGTGTCGTTGTGTGTGTGTGTGTGTGTGATGTGCGTGTGTGTGCAATGAACGGCTCGGGTACGTGGGGTCGCTACTCCAAAATGGTTGTGCACGTCAACCACCCCTGCGAGAACCCCTGCGGGAACCTAACCTAACCTAACCTAACCTAACCTAACCTAACCTAACCTAAGTCTCTTGTAATATTAATTTCAAAGTCAAGTAAGTGACCATCCATATTTACTTTAAAAAGTTGCGCAGGAGAGCTTGCTGGACTAAATTTATAAAATTTACGTTTCATTTTAGGCAACAGTATTTAATTTTTAAAGAAATATCAATATATCATTTTATTGAAAACTTGTTTCAAATAAGTTGACTATTTTATGAACGTCTTTTTGAAGTCAAAGAATTGATTATACATTTTCAATACTCTGCTTTGCTGAACTATACTTTCAAGGTCTTTTATTATTACCAAGATTCTTCTTAAATTAAATTTTGCTGAAACTATAGAAATTTATGTTGAACGAACTCAAAGTAGCAGTTGCATTATGTATATTTAAAATTATTTTTATTCGATTTTTATTTGATAGAAGCACTGTTCATTATTATTTAAGATCAATGTTTCTTTGTGAAAGTACATTAAAGATTCCTTGCTACTTATACCACAAGCGTATTATATAATATTTCATATCTGTAATTTAAATGTTGAAGCTAAAACATGATAGTTGATAAAGTTAAAAGTTTTTCTTAGTCTATTTTAAGAAGAGAATACTGTATAACGTGCAGTTTTCAAATAAGAGTTACGCCTCTTAGTTTTTTACAGTGTAAGTTTAGCTCAGATTTGGTTTTGTATAGTTGTATGGGATCATTAACTTTTGATTGTAGGTTTAAACAACCTCATTTTTTTCAATTATGTGTCCTTAAATTTTTGGAAATACTAGTACTGCTATCATACTAGTTTAGATTAGACGAGGTCGATTGGTTATAGACATCCTTACAACACTTCGTTAGATCCTAGGGCTGGTCTGGTGGTAGCCAGTGCTACACACACTTATAGAATATGCTTTTGTTGTTTCCTCTATATTCCGTTTTCTATTATACTTACGTGGCCTGGTATCCACATTAGAGTGAGCTTGTTGCCTTTGGCCAATTAGTTTAGAGACTATTTACAGCTTCAAATAGTTTTGAAATTGAGGGCTGTATGCTTTGAGGTTCTTAAGGACAAATGTGTGCCCTTTTGTAGCCTTTTTCGTATAAATTTGAGCACATCTTTCCAAGCCTATTGTTTCAGCTTATAAGACTGATGATTCTTGTCCGAGAAGAACTTATTTCCTGTACATATGCCCTTTTATGCCGGGGCTCGCATCTATGATGCATCTTTGTACAAAATTACAATTATGTTTTAGTTTTTTGATTCGATTCAGGCTGCCTTGGCGACTGTCAATAAGTACTTCAAAGCCTGATACGAAATTAAATTTACGTCCGACGTTGTTTGTAGGAACTCTGGTTTAATCAGGTTCAGAATTTCTGAGTGCTACAACTGTATACCATGCCAGTCCAGTCTTATCGCACTCATTACATTCTCTTTTCTGCTATGTTGTGTAGAGAAAGTAGGTCTAATAGAGCTTCCTTTGTTACTCTAAACGGTTTTAAGCTTTTCTGGTGGAGTTACTTGTTTAGTCTTGACCCATCATACTAGTGAGCCATATGTAATAATGGGTTTTATACCCTAAATTTACAGCCAATGTATCATTTTGGCTTTTAGTCCCCATAATCTACCAAAAAGACTGCGGTATATCCATAGTGCCGCTGTAGCTTAGCAGATTGTTTTTTTTTTTCTAGGCGCGCGTTCCAATTAAGTTTCCTATCCAGTCTTAAACTGGATCGGACCGCCAATTTCTTGTAAAGAAAAGTAAAGTAAACGTACTTTGAAAGCTTTAAAATTCAACTTTCTAGGATTAGTGAAATTAGTGAAAGGTACCACCACAGTGTTCTCAGGATTGACATTGAAGTCTTCACTCAGACAAGAATTTACTACGGTATAGCGGGCGTTTTGGATCGAAAAGGTTAGTCCCTCAAAGAGATTCTGCATAGCGCATAGAGGGAGTTTTGGACTATAAGCGATATGATGTTGTCATATTTACCCCTTATTACAATTGCTATGTCATCGGCATAATTTTTCATACAATAACTCTTATAGACCAAGATTGTCAGGAGGAGGTCATCCACGATGATTTACCATAGCAGGGGCGATTGAACACCCATTTGCTGTGAATACGGTTTCTAATTCACTCCCTATACCTTTTGGATCTCCTAGGTTGTCATTAGAAACTACACAATCCAACTGCTTCTTCTTCACATTTTTTAGGAGAAATTATATGTTTTCTCCTTTTAGTTTAATCTTTTAGGAGAAATTACAAGTCTACTTCAAAATATAAATTTTTCATACAAGTTAATTTACTGCCTTTATAGTCGTTTTTAAATATGAAAAACTTTCATAAGCCCTATCAGGTAATTGATTTGATGATTCAGATCAGATTTTTCCAACAGATGTTTTCATCAATAGCAACAATCTTTTGCCTTTTGTTGCAACGCATATGCAAAAATATTTGTATAAGTAAATCAAAGTATTAAGCATACTGGATATATCAAATATAATTTTGAATGTTTTTATGATCATTTGGCAACGTTGTACTGTATTAATTATTTCTGTGCTCTTCTAATGTTGATCCAAAATATAAATAGGAATTCTAAAACACATAAATTCTAACCCATAATCTGTGGTATCATCTAGTCCAATTATATCAGAATCTATTTCTGCATGTGTTAAACCAAAATATAAACAAGATAAGGAAAGGCTACTAATTTTACGTCACTCTCACAGGAATATTCCTTGTTTGATTGAATCAGAATCTAAATCACAATCTAGAAAAAAGACTTTTCCTACCATAGAATCTGTACCACCATAATATAAATCTAATTTATCATAGAATCAATATCTAAAGTACAGCCAAGGAAGAGTATTTCTAAAATATCATTTCCTATAGTATATGTTACTGATCAAACTTTGAAAAAACTATTCATCCTTTAAAATTCCATTCTGAACCATTACAGTTTAATGCATAATCATTAGAAGGGTCACTATCCGAGCAAAAGGTCACCTTTGTTAAATCGAACACCGGATTTAAAGGAGTTGCTTCTCTTGTAGTTTTAGTTAAGAAAGTGGCATCCACAAAATTTGCTTAAGTATACACTACAATAAATAAAAATTCTAAAAATTAGTAGAAAAAATAAGAAAATATTTCAATATTTTTCCATTTATTTTTGTGCAAAACATTGAAGTGTCTTATTTTTCTTATCAAAATGAACTATAACGTAGTAATGGTCGCCACTATTAATATTTATTAAAAATTAGTTCTCATATATTAAAATTCAAATCCATAAATATTTTTCCTTCAACTAAAACGGAACCTAAATTAAAATCCTCAAAAATTATTACTTTCGAAAAAAAGATGACTAGATTATAATTTCCAAAATATATTTTTCATGTAAAAACAGAAACACTAAAATCTCCAAAAATATTTCTCTCGAAAAAACAAAAATTAAGTTACAATCCACAAATATTATTTCTCCCATGAAAACAAAAACGAAGTTTGAGACACCAAATATTATTTGTGTCGAAGAAGCAGAAAACTGATCGAATCTTATTTCCTCAGAAATATCGAAACCTTTACAAACGAAATTAGAGTCTAATAATAAAATATTTAAGTCCTTTACGTTGTAGAAAATTTACTAATAAATAGAAAAAACACGAAAATATTTTCGTAAAATCTACAACAAATGAGTCTTATTAAGACTACAAGAACAAATCATTTTTGAAAGTATTAGCTAGAGAAGTAGTTGTTTCAAAAGTGATTTGTTCTTGTAGTCTTAATAAGACTCATTTGTTGTAGATTTTACGAAAATATTTTCGTGTTTTTTCTATTTATTAGTGAAATTAGAGTCTCCTAGAGATTCTAAAACATATATACTACCCCAAGCTAACGTCACTAATAATTTAGATGAACTGCCAAACCCGTGCAAAAGTAGACCCTTGTTCAAAAATTCAAATGTTTGGTCTTCCACAAAATTACCTTATAAAATTGAATACACTTTGGATCCATTTTCATGCGATCTTAACGGGTTAAAAGTAGCCTAAATGCCCGTTTTGTCCCATTAATTACGTAGAAAAATATTCACTCGTTGACGATCTATGCAAGAAAAGTTTGAAAAGGAGGAGTCATGTTTAATGAATATGAAGAGAGAGAAATAAAAAGGATTAAATTAAAGGATGATTCAAGAAAGAACCCGGAAGATAATATTACAAATATTACATACCTTCCAAAAATTTAAGCAAAGAATAAACCTCATTACGCCCAAAGATTAATGATTCAGTGAAATATTACCATAATTACCGCATTGTATCCAAAAAATTATTACAAAACCAAGTTCTTTAAAGAAAAGTGTTTTAATTGTTGCATTATGTCCAAAAATAGACAAGAAGTATAATAATCCGTATCTAATGCTACCCTAATTATCCCAAAGGTGGATAAAAATCTTTAGAAAAAGTCGCCTCAATTACTATCCCAATTATGTAAAACTATATTAAAATGTAGTATTAATTTAGGACAACAAATATTATCTTCTATGAGATAAAATTTTCAATTGTCCTTTATTGATATTTAGTTGTAAACGTAAATCTTTAAAAAAAATCATTCAACTACTAGATGGTCTATCGTTTATTATATGACCATCATTGTATATCATTTAAAATAAACAAGAAATAACATTAAATGAAGGTTAATGTGATTGTCTCAGCTGTGCCTCATAGAACTAGGGAAAAGGAAGACTAGGTTTAAAGTTCAACTTTAAGGAAAATGAAAGCATCCAAATCTTCTAGTAGAGCTTTGATTATAGAATTTAGATTGATTAGCAGTATATAACCTTAGGATTAAAAATAGTAACTTTTGACTCTTTTAGTGTTCTTTGTTGTGTAGTAGAGGCACATGTCTGTGGCAAATGTATATACAGTTCTATTGAGGAAAGGGTTGGCGCACTCTATTAGAAACTATTTCAACTACAAGAAATAATCGAATCATGTAAATCTTTCAGTAGGGATTTGGTGATAGAATTAATTAATTAGCAGTGAAATATAAAAAATGCTATTTCTTAGTTTTATGGCCTTCTTTTTAGTTTTTGTAATTGTTAACTATCAATGAAAGTTAAAATTCCTTGAGTATGCAAAGAAAAGAAAAATGAAATAAAGAAAGAAAAATAACTTCTCAAATTTATTATTTAAAAAAAAAACTTATAACATGGCTTAGTCGCCTATTAAAAAGTCCAAATTATTGATATGACAATTTTCTTAGAACTTCAAGTTTCAGAAACCAATTATACTTTTTAATTTTATTTTTGTTTAAAATAAAAGTGAACATAATTAATTCGATTCAAAAATGAAAACAAAAGAAGTACAAGCACATAAAAACACGATTTACTATACTAGCAGAACAATTCCGTTAGCAAGAGTCACGGCACATCCTCCATTTACCTTATCGAAGAATCTACAATAATATAAACGTCTGCAAGTATTAAAAACTGTCGTGGACATCCTGCAATTAATCCGCACATCTTAATACAGTTATTTACACGGCAATAAAGCCGTCTTCGGTAGATAAAAAAGGGGGAATCGAACTGCACTCGCGTTTAAATAAGTATTAAATGTTAACGTCCAAAAATATTATTCACCAGTGACAGCTGCTCATCATGTGAACGTGTATAAAAAATGTCAATATTATTTCCGTTATAATTATTTTAATTGCTCAATTTTAGCAGATGATATTGTTTATAGCGTGATTAGTCGCTAAGCGTTTCTTAGGGTACGAGAGTAGAAGACGCAATCCATCCTTAATTCTCGCCTTCAAACGCCGAATGATTTATGCCCGACGTTTGATTTATGAATTTCGATGTATCCCACATTGACCCCGGATGAAATTTAATAACCATCAATTTCGTCATAATACAGGTAGATTATATTGTGATTCCGTTGGCTAGGCCCGTGATGGTTCATTAGATTTTTCGGAGAGTCGTGGGTTGTGTCAAAATCCGTTGGCTAATTATCGGTTTCTGTTGGTAGCCGGCACGTTGGATATAATCAAAACTTTCTAAATTACTTCATTACCGATGCTACTAATGAAGTTATTGACCTATAAAGTTTTGCGAATACAGTTTTTGATAGATGGGCCGTAATTTTCGAATCGGGGATGGCTTGATGAAGAATAACGACGTGCCGCTTAAAAAATAGTAAAGGTGAATGATTCAATAAATCATTCGGGTTAATAATTTAATATTATTGTTGCGTGACTAATATTAAAGAGTACAAAACGTTTTAATTACGATTGAGTTAAAACGTAGCAGTCGTGCAAGAACAAAGCGTTGAAAATGCCGTTAGTTGTAACCTTTAATTATAACAGTTTTTGCCCAAAAATTATTGCTGTGTGATTAAAATAAAGATAGATTTTTTTCTCTAACATACTATAATAATACACCAAAGGAAATAATATTACTAGGTTATAAAAAGGATTACATTGACATTAATATATTTAGAATTAATAGTAATAATAAATAAATCTCTTAGAATTTTTGGTTAAGCTTTTTTTATTCATTATTTTCTTATCAAATTGATTATTTTATTTGAAAATGAGACAAAATAATTTTATTTTACCACTATATTATGAAATTGATTGTATTCCTAAGGAAGGGAATTTATGTTTAGGAGGTAATTCGTTTGTTTCTGGGAATGCATAGTGCATTTACTATAGTGTTTGGAAGTAGTTATGATTTTGGGCAAATTTTTTGTCAAGGGAGGATATATTTCTTGAATTTGGATTACCCTTGTAGAATCATACAGCAATGAATTTGATGGGTTATGGAGAGGATTTTGGGTATGTCGGATTTTGGTTAGTCCTAGAAATAGCAAAAAAGTCTCGACGACGCTGATTTTTAATTTCCTCAAAAATATCGAAACTTTCACAAACGAGATTAGAGCCTCCTGGAAATTAACACCAATCTAAGTAATAAGTTAGATGAACTGGAATGCCAAAACCAGTGAACAAGTAATACAAAAATCAAAATCTTAGTCTTTTCACGACAGAATCTTATAAAATTAAGTACGTTTTAGATCCATTATCATGTGATCCTTATTAAGAAAAGTCCTTTGAACTCCCATTTTGCCCTATTAACTACGTATAAAAATAATACGTCGCTCTGGGAATGCATAGTGCATTTAGTATTTGGAAATAGTTAGGATTTCGGGCGAATTTTTTGTCAAGGGAGGATATCTTTCTTGAATTTGGATTACCTTTGTAGAATCATACAGAAATGAATTTGATGGGTTATGGACAGGATTTTGGGGATGTTGGATTTTGGTTAGCACCCTAAGGGCTGATCTTTCTGCGACTTGAAGTAGAAGAGGATGGATGAATAGTCAAACAAAGGACGGCAGATCATTTTAAAGATGTGCCGCAAATTACTTGACTTTTGCTTTAAGGGAAGAGGAGTGGTTTTTGAAGGTTAATTTAGTATCGAATATTATTCCTAAGTATTTGCGGGTGACGGAGGGATATATATTTTGTCCATATTGAGGGAAGCGGTTCTGTAAATCTATGAATTGTTGATAGAAATGCGCCATTTTTCTAACGAGGTCTCTATAGTATATATCATGCCCTTAGGGTGCTTGGAGAGAGTAGGGACGTGGGTAATTAGGGCAGTATCATCGGCGTAAAAGAGCGGATAGGCGGATTTATTGAAATAGGAGGGTAGATATCGTGCACCAGGAGATTGTAAAGAATGGGAGAAAGACGAGAGCCTTGAGGTAGACCTTGCTCTAGAGAAAATGAGTTAGAAAGGGAACTGAGGTGTTTGTTGTGTAGAAAACTGTCTAGGAAATATAATAGATGGGTCGGGAGTTTAAGGGTACTGCATTTAAACAGCATACCTCGGTGCCAAACGGAATCGAAAGTTTTCTTTACGTCTAGGAAGACGATCGCGGATTTATTTCCTTAGAGGCCTGCTGTTTGGCAGTTAGAAGAGAGAATAGATAGTGGGAGGGTTATACATTTGTGTTCTATGAAGCCAAACTAATAATGTGGGATGAAACTAGAAATATAGGACATTATTTTGCGTTTAAAGAGAGCTTCAATATTTTTTCCAAAAACAGAAAGTAGTGTTATTGATCGGTTACTGCTAGGAAGAAGAGGATCGGTATTAGATTTAGGGATTCAGGTAATTATTCATTTTTTCCATTCGGGTAATATTTTTTGAGTATAATATGTGTGATTAAATATTTTAGTGGATTAGTGGAGTTTTTGAAATCTTCATACCATTTGTTTTATTTATTTTATCTAATTTCAAATTATTATTTTTTATTTTCAATTGTATTTTTCATCGACAATTTTTACTGCTCCATTTCTTGGAAAAAAAAATGTTTTTAGGCAAATTATTTTATTTGTGGTTTCAACTAATAATACATTGACAAACAGATCCGCAATTCAATGTTTATTATTTAACATGTATTTCAATGTGATAAAGTTTTTAATTTTTTTATAGTAAAAATTTCACTTTTTTAAGTAAGTTAAAAAATTGTATTTTAAATAGTAGAAATTTTGTGAAAACTTATTTTTAGAAAGTTTTCAACACCTACTTATTCGTAACCGATTTTCTTGTTAGAGTTTCTAATACTCCATATAACAAATTTAATTTAGAATTCTTAGAAACTTTTTCTGCTTTTGTAAGATATAAACTGTTTTAAATAGATTATGATTAACTCGGAGAATTCAATACTCCATAGTAAAACTCGGTTCCCTGTCTCCAACTGCGCCACGCTGATGAGATTCAAAATAGATCGAAACCGGTCAGTGGCTGTTATTGATAGGGAACAAAAATGAATGTATTAAATAAATAAAACTTTTTTATACCACTTATATTAGTGGTATAAGTGGTATAAAAAGTTAGGTGATTTCTTTATTTAATAATCGAAAATGTACCACGAAGTAAACGCCTCCAAAATTCAAATATTAATGTTTTAAAATAGATTTATAAGAACGCTTTCAACCTTTTTTGTTTTTAATTGTATTTTTATTAAAACTATTCTTCATAAATAATTCCACATTGTCAAATATTCTTAACTAATTTTCAAAATTACTTACTAAACATCTTTATTTACCGAAAAAATAAAATATAACAAATGTAACAAATGAAATAAATGCTAATGTAAGGCAATGATTTTTAGTTTTCTTGGTATTTCGGGCTGGAATTATCTGTCATAGAAGCGTCATGATTGCTAATGTCTTATTTAGTTAACTGTCTATGTTCTTCAAACCCCAGGATCGGTAATGTCATTGTAAAATGAGAAAATGAATTGATGTATTATGATTATCGAGGTGTTGTAAGTGTATTGTTGATATCCTCAACAATACACATATTGTTGAGGATATCTAGGTTTTGTGGATTGGTATTTCAAAATTATTTTCAGCAAATTTTTCTTTATTTACCTTTCTTCCTTCTGAAAATATGTTTTGTTTGATTTCTGGAAAAAAATCTAACAGTTTACTTTAATCAACTTTTTCTTCAAGTAATATTCTTCTGTTCTTAAAAATAATGAATATATCTACAGAAAAGGAATTTTCTTTTGTAATATATAAACTATTTCTTTTTTATTTTCAATTGCTTTTTTTCAGAAATTCATATTTTCAAGGAAATTTTAAACTGTTTTTTATATTGTTTTGATTGTTTTCTTACCTATTTATGTTTTATTTTATTTCATCATTAACTTCCTTCGAAAATTTACCAATGACATTTTTTAAAATACTCTTAACCATTTATTTAAATTATTTCTTGAGCAAAATTTCAACTGATTTCTTTATTCAACTTGATCTTCTTTCAGAAATTTTCTTCTATTCTTATATTTTAATTTCATAATTGTTTAATTCAATTTCAATGTTCAAAGTTGTTTAATAACACCGCTAAAATAAGCTACATATTTTAGGAATGTTGTTAAAACAAATGAAAATCTGAAATTACGTCATCACTAGTATTTCAGGAATTTCACATCGAATTTCAGACTTTTATTAAGAAAAAATACGCTATATTGGATTTCCTAAATTTTCACGGAATTTCCTCAACTGATTTAGTTGAAATTTTTTTGGCATCACTCATAATAGATGTAGCTATAAAACAAATGAGAAATACCAAAAAAAGTCATCATTGGTTTTTCAAAAATTTAACTCTAAATTTGAGAATTTTTTAAACAAACACATTCGACTTTTTTTTTTAATTTCCCAGAGATTTCCTCAACGGTTTTAATTAATAAAATTTAACATCACCTCTAAAAAATGTAGCTGTGAAGCAAATGAAATTCTGTATAAATATATCATCACTAGTTTTGCAGGAATTTCACCTCGAATTTCATACTTTTTTTAGAACAAATAGATTATATTGAATTTCCTTAACTTTCACGGAATTTTCTCAACTGATTTAGTTGAAATTTTCTCTTGTTTCATTTGAATTATTTTTAGTGAAACATTTACCAAAATTTGTATCTTTCTTCTTAAGTTTTAATTAATTTTAAGCAAATTTTAAATTGACTTTTCAATTGTTTTAACTGCGTTCTTATCAATTTAAATTGATTTTTATCTTATAATATTCACATTCTTTAAACACAATGCTATATTTGCATTCTACCCGGGCTTTCTTCGCGAATTTTAATTATTTTTCGTTTAGCAAAATTCAAATCATTTTTATTTTAAATGATTTGGCCACATAGTTGAAGAAATCAGTCCAATGTTTAGACCATAGATATTACCTTCGTGGTGTCTAACCTCAACGGAGAACTGGAGTTTTCTAAACTCTATAGTAATATTCCGTATCCCTGTCTTCAGCTGCAATGCGCTGACGAGACCAGAATAAGCACAAACAGGGGAACAACAGGGAAACCAAAACTTAATATTTTTAAACAGATTAAATAGACTCACTTAATAAAATACTGACGTAATGTAAAGTTTCAAGAAATCGTTTTATTGTTCTACAACAATTGTTTCGCCACACAGTGGCTTCATCAGGTAGATGACAAATATGTTTTTTTCAATTTATAGTCATTGCTTATATGTTATATAACTAGGCGAACATTTTTGATTTTCCTAATACAAATGTAAGATACTATATACAGGGTGACTGACGAAAAACCTTTGGTGCTGTATATCGCTTATTTTTGATCCGATTTGAATAAATAAAACATAAAATTAAATGATTTTTAAAAGACTTTAATATGAACTGTACTGATATTTTTTCTTGCATCCAGTTTTTGACAAAAGACGATCAACTTTTTTTTTCAAATTGCACTGTATATATATTTTGTACTGATCCGCAAGGACATTTTTTTCTGAATCTAAATTTGTAAACGATTTTATCTATTCATCAAACCAAAGTCGAGAAATTGTGGATTTAAAAAAAAATTAAAAATCAAGTACCCATAGTAAACAATATACAGAGCCTATTCCAAATGTCAAAAGTGACAGTGTCAGTCATTGGTACAATACTGCAATGATTTTTAATAATTTCATAATAAAAATGTGGCAAGATTTCAAAAACTGAAAAAACGATTTCTGTAGAAGCACAAAATTCTAGTACAGTGTTTGAAATATTGCAACATTTTAATTATGAAATAATTAAAAATCGTTGCAGTATTGTATCAATGGCTGTCACTGTCACTTTTGACATTTAAAATAGGGTCTGTATATTGTTTACAATAGATACTTGACTTTTTATTTATTTTTTTAATCCTCAATTTCTCGACTTAAGTTTGATGTATGGATAAATTTGTCTACAATTTTATATTCAGAAAAAAAATCTCCATGCAAATCAATAAAAATATATATACAGTGCAATTAAAAAAAAAATGTTGATCGTATTTTGTCAAAAACTGGGTGCGAGAAAAAAATATCAGTTCAGATCCTATTAAAGTCTTTTAAAAATGGTTTAATTTGATGTTTTATTTATTAAAATCGGATAAAAAATAAGCGAGATACAGCACCAAAGGTTTTTCGTCAGTCACCCTGTATAAACTATTTAAACATATTTTTTTAGAAGGTTCTCAACAACTGTTTAATTGTAAGCAATTTTTGTTTAGAATTTCTAATACTTTATTTCTAAATCTGTAATAAACGCAACTTCCGGTATGCCTCAAGGGTCTCACCTTAGGCCATTGTTATTTCTCATCTTTATTAATGATATTGGTAAAGAAGCTGTATAGTAAAATCACCACCCGTGAAGGTTGTCGCATCCTGCAAAATGATCTGGATCAACTCATGTTATGTTGCTCCAATAATGACATACATTTAAACATAAGTAAATGCAAATACATACGGTTTTCTAAAAAACAAGGGCTATTTGTACCGGCTGTCTATTTTCTAGAAAGCAATCCTTTAGAGAGGGTTTATATCATTCATGATTTAGGCGTTATATTTGACAGCAAACTTCAATTTAATGAACACCTAAATTTAATTACATCTAAAGCTTTACAAACAATAGGGTTTTTACTGCATATTAGTATACATCTTAAATCTATCCGCACTTTGTTGACATTATACTTCACCTTAGTCAGACCAATTTTAGACTATTGTTGCATTATTTGGTTGCCATACTACCAGTGTAACATGATAGATTGTACAACGTAAAATGATAAAACTTATCTTCTACCGATCAAACCTTTTGTTTGATTCTTGTATGATGGCGGCGTTTACTTGGTGGTGCACTTCTTGCTGAAGAACACCACATTACTCAGTTTGGCTATAATAGCAATATAAAATACACTCATAAGAAATGTTAATTCGGTTAGCGAGTTAATAGATTTTTTGGTGTCTCAATAAATAAATTTAAAAAAATTTGTTTAAGATTTATTGATTTCTGTAGAGATTTTTTATTGTAATAAGTATTCAATACTTTTTGGTTTTGGTTTATGTATAGATTATTGTATAGTATTGTTACTTGATTGTATATATTTTTTTATATGTGCGTATTATGTGTGTATACCGGGTGTCTCAGCGTGCGCGCCGAGTAGCTTTACGGCTAAACGGTTTATTTTTTTCAAAATCCGTTTTCGCAGGAGTATGTAGGTGTATTGGGACCACATTTTAAAATTAGTTTTAAATATACAGGGTGTCCCATAAAAGCATGGCGTATCATAGTTATGTTTTTTCTTATGGAACACCCCATATTTGATACTTTTTTCAGATTCTACATCAAAAATAAGGGTAACTTTCATTATAAGATCATATGCCTAAACCTAATAATTTCTGAAATATTTAAACAATTTTGGAAAAATTGACGTTTCGAAAAAAAATTATATCTTTCAAATAGGTGAATGAAAACAAATGAAATTTTGTGTCAGTATATTAGACTAATGGGTGAATATTTTAGGCCATTTATAGGAATTTTAAATATTAAGATGTTTTGATAATTTAATGTGTCTACAGAAACACATTCAAGGTCAAATTTCGTGCTTACTTTAAATGGAACACCCTATATCTAATAAACCTATCTTGTAGCAAATTTTATTATCTTTCAAAAAGTATAAAGGTATTCTATACCTGTTACTTATAGTTTTCAAGATATATCCATTTTTGTTAATTTTCGACATAATAATTATTAGTATCAATTATTGCAATAGTCAGTTAACACAAGCAATGATTTTCGAGATATTTCCAAATTAACACACTAATTGAATAATTTATTTACACATATGTACATGATTACGTAATATCGTCTTAGAATTTCAAAAAACATAACGAAAAACAACAAATGAAATTAACAAAATAATAACAACATTATTTTTTTATAACAAATTTTCAAAAATACCACCATCGCACTGAATGCATAATTCAATTCTTTTTTGAAACGATAGTTTAACATTTCTTAGCATATTGGGTGTTATTGATCTAAATGCATCCTTAATTCTGTCCTTCATGTCTTCAACAGTTGTGGGAGGAGTGGTGTATACTTGATTTTTAATATACTCCCATAAAAAGAAATCCATGGGGGTTAAATCAGGGGATCTAGGTGGCCAAGCTACGTGACCTCCTCTTCCAATCCATCGCCTATTAAATATTCTATTTAAATATTGACGAACCGCCAATGAAAAATGAGGTGGCGCACCATCGAGCTGTAACCACATGTTTTGGCGAATATTCAGTGGAATATTCTCTAATAATAATGGAAATTCTTCTTGGAGAAATTGTAAAAATATGGGACCATCCAAGTATCCATCGAAAAAATGAGGTCCAATGACGTAATTACCCAAAATGCCTCCGAATACATTAATACTCCAACGATGTTGTCGATCAGTAATTTGAAATTTGTGGCAATTTTCGGTGCTGTAATAATGGCAGTTACGTCGATTAAAAGATCCGTTATTATTAAAAGATGATTCATCCGTAAATAAAATATTATTCAAAAAATCTTCATCATCGCCACTTTTATTTAAAACACATAAACAAAAATCTAACCGCTTCTCGAAATCCGCATTATTCAGATGCTGGTGAATTTCATAGTGATATGGGTGGTATTCATGTTTTTTTAATATCCTTGATATGCTCGCCTTGCTTAACCCAGTCTCACGAGCTACTATATGTGTACTCGTGCTAGGATTATCTATTACAGAAGTAAGTACCTGTAATTGTGTCTCCTCGTCCTTAGTTACAGTGTTGAAGTTCGTTTTTTTCAGATACTTGACACTGCCTGTGGTTTTAAATATATTTAAAACTTCCTCCAATGTCTTCTTATTAGGATGTCTCCTATCAGGGTACCTTTCGCGATATACTCTTTCCGCTAAGAGACAATTTTCATAACATTCCCCTATTATTAGGATCATGTTAATTCTTCCGTTTAAGGAATATTTCATTTTTGCGGTCGTTACAAATGATTCGAATGTGTCAACTGACTTTGTTTATAAACAAAAGCTACACACTAGCTTATTGCAATAATTGATACTAATAATTATTATGTCGAAAATTAACAAAAATGGATATATCTTGAAAACTATTAGTATTAGGTGTAGAATACTTTTATACTTTTTGAAAGATAATAAAATTTGCTACAAGATAGGCCTATTAGATATAGGGTGTGCCATTTAAAGTAAGCAAGAAATTTGACCTTGAATGTGTTTCTGGAGATACATTAAATTACCAAAACATCTTAAAATTTTAAATTACTACAAATAGTCTAAAATATTCCCCCATTAGTCTAATGTACTGATACAAAATTTCATTTGTTTTCATTTACCTATTTGGGAGATATGATTTTTTTTCGAAACGTCAATTTTTCCAAAATTGTTTAAATATTTCAGAAATTATTAGGTTTAGGCATATGATCTTATAATGAAAGTTACCCTTATTTTTGATGTAGAATCTGAAAAAAATATCAAATATGGGGTGTTCCATAAGAAAAAACATAACTATGATACGCCATGCTTTTATGCGACACCCTGTATATTTAAAACTAATTTTAAAATGTGGTCCTAATACATCTACATACTCCTGCGAAAACGGATTTTGAAAAAAATAAACCGTTTAGCCGTAAAGCTACTCGGCGCGCACGCTGAGACACCCGGTATATGTATTATTTGATGGACTGCCGTAATAAAGAATTATTATTAACATATTATTTATTTGATTTTATCAGTTTTTATGTGGGAAATTTTCGACCTTTTTAAAATATTTGTTATAGCAAAATGTTAACTGTTTTAATCAACACATTTTCTTTAAACAATTTCTTCTGTTTTTTCGTTTTTAGGTAACTAATTCAATTATTTGTTTTTATTTTCAATTGCCTTTTTTCAGAAATTTTAAGGAAATTTTAAACTGAATTTTGTATAGTAAAGGATCGCCATTAATTTTATGCTATTGGCGAATGGTACCGGTCATACATCCAATTGCTTACCCGAAATACCGTTGCTGCACTTTCGCTAGTTCAGTCGCAACCGTATACCGTATTTTTTAGCAAAATTTCAACTGGTTTCTTTATTCAACTTGATCTTCTTTCAGAAATTTTCTTCGATTCTTATATTGCAATTTTCTTTGACTCAATTGCAAATTATTATTAATTTTTATTTTTGATAGTTTTTTTATCGTTGTTCTCTTGTTTTATT
This sequence comes from Ontholestes murinus, assembly GCA_963969525.1. NCBI lineage: Eukaryota > Metazoa > Arthropoda > Insecta > Coleoptera > Staphylinidae > Ontholestes > Ontholestes murinus. The sequence continues at coordinate 23,117,837 of OZ018391.1, forward strand.
TAAATTATTTTATCTACGATCGTACAGAAAGTAGACACTTTTTGCATCATTTTTCATTGTAAAAGTGGGTTTTTAAAGCACTAGTGCTTTTTTGCGTTTTTATTGCACGGTAATGTCAAACTGTTTTTATTGCACAGAAATGTCAAATTTGACAGATGAATATATTTCGACGAAAAACTTAATTTTTTATTAATTGATACAAATAACTAATAAACTATAAATAAAATATATAATACAAACCAAATGGCAGATTTAAGAACTCTGAAGATTTCATTTAATGCAAGTCGAAGCGATTACAATAAAGCAAACATTTTTTCCATAAATAATAATGGCGGCCGACATTTGTGCAACTTGTTTACTGGTTGCTAAGTAACGCTTTCATAGTGCACTGCGGGTAAAATATGTTTTCATTAATTGAATTATTGAAATGACATTAAAATATTACGCATAAGAATATATTCTTTGAAATCCTTTACGATCGAAGATAAAATTTTGTAAGGCACACGTGTAAAAAGTTTCTTTATTGCACTCCTGGCTTTAAAAAAACTCGCTTGTTCCTCGCTCGTGTTTTTAAACGCCAGTTCGTGCAATAAAGCATCACTTTTTACACTTGTACCTTAAATAACTATTAAAGAAAGATTGATTCTCTTTTTCTTGTAACGTTCACGTTCTTTAAGCACAATGCTATATTTGCTTTCCACCTCGGCTTTCTTAACAATTTTTAATTATTTTTCTTTTAGTATAATTCAAATCATTTTTATTTTAATGTTTTGTCCACATAGTTTCTAAATAGTGCAATGTTTAGACAATAGATGTCACCTTCATAGTGCCTAACCTCAACGGAGAACTGGAGTTTGATAAACATTCCGTTTGCCTGTCTTCAACTGCACTGCACTGACAACAAGGAAACAACAGAGAAACCAAAACTTAATTTTTTTAAATGGATTAAGTAGATTTTCATTTATTTTTTTAATTCAACTAATTTTAGAGAATAGAATTCATTGATAATTTTTCTTGTTGTAATCTATTTTTACCTATTTTTAAGTTTTTAATTGAGCTTTTAATGAAATTCAGTGAATATAATTATTGTAGATATTTTGTTTTATCAGAATACTGATTTTCGAAATTATTTTTAGCAAAGTTTACATTATTCACCTTTTTCAATTATTGATTATTTTCTACTGTTATTTTTTTCAGAAATTTCTTTTCTCTGTCTTCACTTCTGTACAATACAATTATTTTATGCAATTTTAAACTATTTTCAATTGTTTTAATTGCCGGAAATTGCAATTGTTTTCTTAAGTTAAATTTCAATTGTTTTTAAGTGTATGGAAATTTTAAGTTTTTTTTTTAATAAACTGGCTTAAAACTGTATCAAAAAAGTGAATTAAATTGAATTGTGTTTAGTAAAACTTTAGTTTTCAAATAAGTAATATATTTTAAAAATTAAAACTTTTACCAATTTCCTATTCTCTTAAATATTTTTGCAGTAATATTAATTATTTTTAGGGAAATTTTAAATTGGTTTTAACTGTGCTCTTACCTATCTAAATGGTTTTAGGTAACGTTTCAATCTCTATAAATTGTATTTTAAAAATGTTCGAATTGCTCAAATTTTTCTAAAACATTAATTTAATAAAAAATTGGTTCTTTTTTCTTGTAAAATACACACCCTTTAAGCAAATTGTACAATTATTACAAAAGTAATGCATTGTTTTTGGGCATTCTGTGCAATTTTTAATTGTTTTTCTTTTGATAAAATTTAAATTGTTTTTATTTACAATGTTTTGTCTACTTAAGTACAAAAACAGAGCAAAGTTTAACCGATAGATGTCACCTTCATGGTGGAAAAAGTTTAGGTTTTAACTTTCTAGTAACATTTCGTTTGAACAGTACTGCGCTGACGAGATCTGAATAGGCTGAAACCGGTGTGTAACTGTTATTCAAGGAGAAGAAATAATTTATTAATTTGTAAGTTATCAAATGCTTTAATAGATATTCAGTTATTTTTGTTAATTCGGCTAATTTTAAGAACTTTTAGATAATTTTAAGTTTTAAATTTATTTATTGTTTTCAGCCGCAAAGTTAAAACTTAGTTAACTTTATATTTGTTACAACTCAGCTAATTTTAAGCATTTTTTTTAGATATTGTTTTCTTAACGATTTGATTTGAGTTGTGCGATGTTATCACTATTGAATTAAAATAATCTTTTATTTCCTTACTTTACTTTTATTTTTACATTTCAGATGTACATTTAGAACACCATGTACATCTGACATATAAAAATAAAAGTGAAGGAAGGAAATAACAAAGTGTTTTAAATCAATTTTGTTTTCTTAGTAAATTGTTTATGCCATTTAATCAATATCCGCCTTTTTAATATTTTTAGCTAATTTCCTAAATAATTTCGCATTTTTTAGGAAATTTTATTTGTTAATCTTTACTTTTGTACAATTAGATTTAATTTAGGCAATTTCAAACTATTCTTTCACTAAAGTTTTCAATTGCTTTTTACAGAAAATTGCAATTGTTTTTAAGTAAAATTTCAATTGTTTTTAAGAAAACTAAAATTTTACCTATTTTTGTAGTAAACTTAGTTAAAACTGTATTACTAATAATTAAAAAAATATTTGTTTTATTTTTATAATCTCAATTATTGTATGTTAATTAATTAATTAATAAAAAAAAGCATAATATATTTTATAATATATTATATACTGGGTGTCCCATTTTAATCCGCCAGTAGCGATAATTCTGAAACTTTGCATTGAATCAAAAAGTGTTCCAAATGAAAAGTTAATGGTTCTGAGGGGGACATCTGATGCCGTAGACTTTGCCCCCCCAGCCCCCCTTGGGGGGCGGGGGGGGACAAAGTCTGCGGCATCAGATGTCCCCCTCAGAACCATTAACTTTTCATTTGGAACACTTTTTGATTCAATGCAAAGTTTCAGAATTATCGCTACTGGCGGATTAAAATGGGACACCCTGTATATATATAATAATATTTTAAGAATACTGTTTTTTTAAAGAAAATTTTAACTTTCAACACTTTTAAGTTCAATTTTCTACATATTTTTTTATCACTATTTTTTTTCTTTTCAATTCACACAATTTAAATAGCTTTGAAAAAACTTAAAAAAATTAAATATGTAATGTATGTCTATTAAATTCTATTGTAAAATAAGAAGTTTAAACACGCCGGTGGTGGCGCATCGGTTACGGCCCCGAACTGACGTGCAGCAACGTTGATTCGGGTCAGTAGTCGGATGGGTGACCGGTACCATTCACCATTGGGATACAATTAATGGTGCTTTAGAGTGACGGGGGCGATCCTTTAAAGTAACAAGCTCATTTACACACACACAAATACACAAATGACACATGGCGGAAGGACCACGTGGTCGATAGCCTAACACTACTACTACTAAGAAGTTTAAAATTTCTGTTCAAAATCTTTAGTATTTTTTAAGATACAGCGTCCATGAATAAATGCACACATAGAGACCCAAAGAGAAGTCATATTTTTTCTTTCTAAATATTTCTCAACATGGATATTTCTTCACAAATAAAAAACTTTTTAACTTTGTTTGTATAACACTGACTTTATTAAGTGACTATAGTTTCGACAATTTTAGCTTGTCATTATCAAACTAGAACAAACAAATGGATATTTCTGTCAAATAAAAATTTTAAAAAAATTTACAATAATAATAATAATAATAATAATAATAATTTATTGGTGTTTAGACTGATTACAGTTTACACAAGTCCAATATAGAGATACAAAAAAATCAATTGTACGCACTCAATTTCTAACTTAATTAATTGAGAAAACAAACAGTACAGAATAAAAAATACTTTGGAACTATCTGTCATTTTTGACAGGCCTAATCCCATCTATAAAAAGATGGAAAATAAGGCCAAATTAAGGCTAATATTAATATATATAATAGAAGAAGAAGGAGAATGGGACTCTCACTGCCTAGAAGATTATCGCAGCTTCATGATCTTCGCCCAGCATCATCCATCTAAAATGTTTGTATGTTTTTCATAATATTTTTGTACATTCATATGTATTTTTTAGAAAAGAAGCTAAAGTATATCTTTATTATAAACATAAAAGTTGAAGCATTGGCACGATACTTTTTTACAACATTGTTCTATTCAAAATATGTACTTACATTATAATTGTTTAATTGTTTAGTACTAGATTGGAGAATTAGTATGAAGCGTCTTTATAAAATAGTCGATTTTAATACTTTAAACTTATTCATATGCAATATAATAGTAAGTAATTATAAATATTTTCCCCAAATACACTATTAAATTTTGTGCTCGTTGTTGCATATTATTTTCAAAGACTCAATCAAAATTGCTTACATAAACCTATCTTCGAACACACATTAAAGTACACATACTCATATCAATTTTCACGCAAATTACGCTGGTAATTGCGTTTTTGTATTGGTGTGTGTGTGCGTAACACGAGTTCGTGTGGCAGACTTGGCATGTGCGTAACAGCGCCTCAGAATAGCCATAATCTCTTTAGATCGAAAGTTGATGGCCAGCTTAATATGGAGGTGAATGGCAGATCGGCGGTTCGAGATTGTGAAATTAACACCGGCGTTGCAACAAGAGCGTTAAAAATTATTAATTAGCGGGGGATTATGGGATTTTCGCCGGCGATGCTGCTTCACTCAAATTACCCATTCCTTATAATTTTATGTTAATTATTCGCATACATTACGGGGACGGTGTTACGCCATTTGCATGGGTAATTGTTGTCTTAACGAAGGAAACACTAGAGGCTTTCTTCATTATCAACAACAAATTGGTCGCTTAGACCATAGTTGATTTAAATTTAAACACCTCGGTTAAATTATGCGGTTTCCATATTGTGGTTAATAAGATTATCCGAAACTTAACCTGAAATCCTGTTAAAATCGGAAGGGGCAATGCTACGGGATTAACTTGTAATGTAGAAAATTTGAAAGGGATCGACTTTTAAAGCTGTTACACGCCCAGCGAAACCGCAAATTTTTCGTATTAACCGGCTGCGGACGACTCAATAGACTTACATGGAACCGTGGCTCCGTACAATGGGGCCGTCCCCAAAAATCTTCGTGTTTTGACATTTTGAATTTATCCGTGCGACACCGGACGTGTCAAAGGAACGCGTAACGAATTCTCGCAAGCCTCGTGTCTCCACGGGGTGTGTCAGTGCTGGAAGAATGAAGGAAAAAGAGATGAACGGTAAGTGTATTGTATGTTTTTCAGGGGGTTGTAAACCAGTGGCGTAGATTGAATACAAAATATTATCCGAATATTTGCCAAAAAAATGTATAGCTTAAAAACTTTTAAAGCTATGAAATATTTTCTATCCAAATTATAAATTTAGTAGATATTCAAAATTACAGAATATACTGTTAATTAGAAGGTTAATTAAAGACACACAAAATGTTTCACCAAGTGAGAATTTAATTAAATATTGTAACTTACAGTGTAGATACTGTATTAGTAATTTTTTATGTGGCTATAATTTCTTAAATATTATTTATTTTGTTATTCTGTACAATTTAGAAGAAGTAATGTAATTTTCTAAATATTCAAGTTACGCCCATGATCTTTGTGTACATGTTTTGAGGTCTGGGAACAAAAGGCCTCACTTCTACCTAAGTTTGGGGGTCGTTTGATCATTCTTCGAAATTGATTGTAGCGCGTGTAAATCTTCCCTGAGGACAGCTCGGAGGTAATTACACCATGACCACACAGACATCACGACAGCTGTCGAATGAAAATTTATGGCCTCGTTCTAAAAATCTCCTCGAAAGTATTGCAATGTTATTACTTGGATTTTAATTTAACCTAAATAATAACATGAAAAAATGAGAAAATCAATATGTTTTAACCAAAACTTGTTTAAATTTTTTAATTCAGTGTAAATACGGATTATCACGCAACCATACTCTTTATTAGCATATAACATGTTTTTTTAGTTATTTGTTTTTACTCATAGATATCAATTTCACTATAAACAATCAAACTAGAGACACTAAAACATACATATTATTTTGTAATATGGAATTATAAAAAGAACACATGATGTTACACGAGTTCTTATAGGATTTAAGAAGGAAATTTTTGAAATTGCATAGATTTATTGGTCTTTTCAAGATTCATTTGTTTTGTGTGAATTTGGATCAAATGAACTTCAAGAATTTCAAAATGAATTCTATTTTTGCTAATGGCTATTATTAGTTTTAGTCAAATTGTGCTTACTTTACTTCTTATCTACAGTGGAAGATCATCTACAATAGTGTTGTTTAAATTATATATACAGGGTTATTCACGCTATACGGCACGGAATATTGTGGCCAAAATACGTGACTTTCGAAAAGTTTCACTTTGGAGATATATGGGGGTCTATTAGGGCTACTTTTTAAAATTACTTTCATAATATACAGGGTGTCCCAAAAACCCTAAAAGTATCAAAGTTGTGTTTTTTTAATGAAACACCCTGTATTTTATTGCATTTTTGGATCCTTCGATCAAAATAAGTGTGTGTTTTAATAAGGTTTTTATTACCTAAACCTTAAGGTTTTTGAAATAATTTGAATTTTGTAAAAATTTAACCTAATTTTCATGTTTCAAACCCTTAAAAAGTAATAAAGTTATACATACCAAATTTACACTGAAATGTAACAATAGATCATATTTTATTTTCCAAGTATAATAAACTTGACATCTTATGCCGGGTGTAAAAACAAATGAGAACTTTAAATGGCTATAACTTCAATTATTTAAATGGAACGCCATATTTTTCAATTTGTCAGCAAATACACTTTTTAATTACCTATCTTATGGTATTTATATCTTAAGTCTTAAGTCCTCTCGTTTTTACAGAAAACGCCAAAATATTGTTTACTGTACCGTTTTAGTACTTTTTAAGTAAAAATTTAGTATCTAGTTTTCCATCGTATTTGAAAACGTAAGATAACTAATTTAGTCTATTGCTTTAGTTTAAAAAGCCTGTGTTTTGTTACAGTTGTGTTATTTTGCGTTTTTGTGTTTGTATATCTTTACCATTCATTTTTGTTTATATCAGATTATTTATATTTTACATAATCATGTCCGATAAAGCTTAAATGAATAAATTAATATATAAATAAATAGGATATGAATAAAAATTCAGATCTAAAACTTCTTAAAAATACAAAAAAAGAAAAGAATTAAAATTATTTAAAAAAATGGAAATTATTTCGTCTTATAATTTAAGGCTGTTTGCTTCAAGTGCTTTTAAAAATATGCAGTAGAGAAAGACAATCCATTTAAAATTTTCAAAAATTAAATTTTAGTGTATTTTAATAAATTTCTGTTTCAGGGAAAAATTAACTACAACTATTCTAAAATTCTTTCAAAATTTTTAAATTCTTTACCAATCCAAGAATTTCGGTATTTTCTAGCAATTCTTTGAAACATTTTCAATATTTTTCTTCTCCAGAAATCTCTTTTCCAATTTGAAAATATTTCCTTCAAACTTACCTTACTAATTCGCCTTTCCAGTTTTTTCCAGAATTAAACAAAATATTGCAGTAAATATCTAAAGATTCTATAATGTAATTGTCTTCCAAGATGTGAGATTTATTGTTCTATAATTTTCTGCAATTGAGATTTTTAAAATTTTCAACCAAATTAAAAGTTTTTGAATTTTTCAGCATTTCTTGGTAAGATTTTCATTTGTTTTGCTTTATATAAGCAGAATTTTTCTTCCATTAAAATTGTGGAAATAAAAAAGGTATGTGCAAAATTTATTGAGTATGCAGAAAATCTACGAATAACAGAAAAATGTATAATATCACAAAGTCTTCATAAACATTAGATGTTAATCATAGAAATTTATAGAAATTTAGAAAATAATTAATTTCATTTAACTAGATATCAATTACAGAAATGTTAAATAAATTAAGCAAAATATAAGTAAGAATTTGAATTTGAAATCCGAAATCCAAACAGACTGCTTCAATGATAGCTAAGCAAATTCTTAATAATACACATCCACATAAATTAGAGAAAACTACTCTTGACAGAAAAAAATTAAAACAAGTATACATATTATTACATAAGTTTTTTTTTTTAATCTAAACTTTAAATCAAAGAAAGCTTAAATTTATTTAGCTAAGTCTAATTTTAGATTATCTGAATTATATTATATTCACTATTATTATGTCTGATGTGAATATTAATTTTATATATTTTGTTTTCATAGAATAAAGCTTTCAACTTACTACTTAAACAAATGATATTTTAAATATTTACAAATGAATAAACCTAATTTAAATCTTCCCATTCATATTGTTTGTTAACAATTAATCATTGTAAAATATCTAACAAATCTCAAAGAAAAAACTCAAGTAACAATCTGGAAATTCAGAAAGTGTTTAAAAATTAAAGATATGATGAAAATGTAAAAATTAAATTTGTAAAAATTCCAAAAAATTCGAGGGTTCATTTGGAAATTCATTTTTTCGACTTTAATTTGTTTAGCTAGATTTCTATCGTCCGAGTCTAAGTTTAAATATTCTGTTTTATTTACCATTTTATTTCTAATATTAGTATTAATCTTTTCATTGATTAAATCATGCAACTTTCTACAACCCCAGTTTATTGTTTCAAATATTTTTAAACGAAATATATATATTTATATTGGTTGCCAACAAACAAACATCGTAAAAATTCCAACAAATCTGAAAAACTGACAAAATACAAATGGTAACAATATAGAAATTAAAAAACAACTTGCGGTAAACTTTTGTAAAAAGCCCTTTCAAAAAATTGTTGTCTTTTCATTTTCGTAACAATTGTTTCGCTACACTTCCGTACATACAATCTTCTTCAGGTAAAGATTGGATGTACATACACGTTGTCCCCTGAAATTTTGAATATGAGTAATGTAATTTGTATTATATCGCGATTATTATTATTGGTTGCTATGGTTGTTGCTGCAATATGCATGTCAATTTGACATTTTGAAGCTATAATGTTAATAGGAATTCTATGACCATCTGGGATATTGTTTGGCTCAACAAGGAGATGTTTTCGAACATTTAATAAGAGGAACATTGTGTCTGTAAAAATAGTAGTATGAAAATAACGTGTAAATATTTTTCGTTTTGATTTCTTATTTTAATACAAATTAGAAATTACTGATTATTTTCCGTTGGTCAGTCCATTAAAATATGTGATGAGCGTGGTAACTAAGCAACAAGTACTGCATTGAAATGCCCGTATTCAAAATTTCAGGGGACAACGTGTATATATTTGTGACTATTGGTTATAGTGGTAGAGCTAAATTATTTAGCAAAAGGGAATTTGAAAATTCGGATTGGTCATTTAGTAGTTGTTTTATAGTTAATTTGTTTCTTTTTCTTTCTTTATATATGCAGTATTTGTTCTTGTCAAAACTTGGGGTTTTCTCCTGTAAGGTGGGTGGCAAATACGCATTTTCCTCTTATGTACTGGAAATCTTTTTTTATGTCCTTCCATCCATTTCCCTATAGATCTCATAAAATAAATAAACATGATCTCTAGTCATACATCTAGATCTTTCTTGGAGTAATCTGTAAAGACTCCAAGAATTTTGCCAGAAATGTTAAACATCTAGATGAAATGTTTATTCATTTTTTTTATAATTAATAAAATTTTAATGGTTTTATTAATTATTTAAACATGTATAACGAAGTGGAAGCTTCTTACATTAACAATACATTTATTTTATGTTTTTGATGGTAACTCATCTTGTAATAATTCTCATAAGCATTGCAATAGTCTGTAGGTAATTCTAAATTTCAGAATTGTTTTTAGCTAAATTACTTTACCAGTAGGTAAAATATACGTTGGTGTATATCAACAAACTCACATATCTATTGTATCTATAAAATATGAGCTTGTACTGTAAATTTCATGTTAAAAGCATGTTTCATTCAATAAAAATCAAATTTTAAATATATACATGTTTGTCATAGTGCAATCAATAAAATTTTCTATTGCGTTGTAGATAATATTATATTTTTGGCCAAAAAGTGTTGTTGAACAATTGTTATTTTAAGGGAATAATTGGCACATTAATGATAAACTTTCTCATTAAATGTCCAGTCTTTCATTCATAAGCTGATTCGGTAAAATCATTTTCAAGATAATATTTAAGATGCATCGTTGGTTTGAATGTATGTACAAATTAATAAAAATAAATTCGTGCATATTTTTATTTTTAATATTATTTTGTTGAGAAAAGATTTTGCTCATTTACTTCTTCTCATAGTTAACAGTAAACTATCTATCTCAATATGTTCCTTAAATAGGACACAGGTTCAAATAGTCAACCTGTCACCTCTATGTATAAGAAACAAACTAAGAAATATAGTTTACTGTCAACTATTCTGTTACTATCAAATGATAATGACATTCAACTTAGTAGCAATAATTTTGAAGAAATAAAACCAGTCAGTATTTTTTTATCCTCATGAGGTGGTGTCGCTTAGCGTCCCTGCACTGCGGTCTCCGTGGTCCTTTTGTGCGCCTCTGGCTGTTTTACTCCTTTTGAACTCCTGTATCTTCTAAGAAGTCCAGGAGTTTCTGCCAGGGGATATTCCTTAGCTGTTCTACAGGAAGCATAGGCTTCCCTAGTTTCGCCTTGCGTTCTTGTTTGTATGCTTCGCAAGTGCACAGTAGGTGTTTGGGAGTTTCCTCTTCTTCCAGACACCCACGACATAGGGGGCTTTTCTCAATGCCCATCCTATGTTTGTGCTTGTTCGGTCACAGTGCCCAGTGACTAATAGTGACTAGTAATTTTTCTTAGTTTCAATCTGCTCAGTCTAGACAGCTTCAGCATGCTGTCAGGTACCGGACCATCTAGGAAGAGTCTCGTATGCCTCATTCCATTTTGGTTTTGCCATGCCTTTTTGCACTCCTCTGCTAACTTGCGTCGGATTATTTCCTTTCCGGTTTCATGGGGTATACCGGGTTCGGGCCCTATGAATTCACCTGCTGCTCCTTGTTTTTCTGGTCCTTGGATATCCATTTTTGGTCCTTGAGTATCCAGTATTTAATTAACTGTCAATTTTGCAAACTGTTTATTCACGATTTCTTTTTGAGCTTGAGGACAATAAAGTTCGTCACCATTAATTTTTTATTCCAATTAGTTGATGAGCGTGGTCATATTATTGGCATGGGATAGGCCGGACTCTTGATAAGAGAAATAGCTCGTCGTGTAAACCGAAATAAATGTATTGAGATGTTGCAACATGTTGGCCCAAATGGCCCGAGGTTCAACAAAGTTGCCCTGGATCTGGACTACAGATCCAGACAGATTTTCAATAACTCGATCAATTGCAAATAATTGGATGTGAGGTATATCGCCCAGAATGTCAATATCATCTGTTTATCTCCGGATAAGGTCTTATGAACTGCATTCATATCGTCCATTTTTATGGCTGGAATAGAGTTACGAAAAAACGAATTGGGCGCCAGAATGGCATCAAATTGTGTTTAGTAACGAGTCAAGATTTTTCGTGGAGAACGTAAAAGTCCATCATTTTGTGTGCAATACAATACAGCCCTTACATAAGAAGTGATGATATTGTGTGGGATATATTACAGAATAGAACCCGTAGCGATTCCATATCTTCAGGGGTTGTAAAATCACATTTTCACCTTCTGCCTATCAATAAACTTTTTTATGAAGTTCTCTTTTAAACAGAATATTCTTTCTTATTTCTAATAGAGTCTCTAAATATTAATTTAGATTTATTCTCTAATATGATACTCTTTATTTGGATCTTTTTAAATATCTGCTTTAATTTTCTGATGATACCGCCCTGATCGCTTATATTTCTATATTACCCATCAATTTCTATCTATCTAGCATGGCTAATTAATACGCAAAAATCCTAACTTTCAATAAATCGTTATTTCTTAAACTATAATCTCTCTATGTAGCCAATAATATTAGGTGGAGGGGCAAACATTTTCGAATTTGAAGAAATGATCCTATCTACTAAAATAGTTATTTTGTCGCTCTCTAGTTGACTGTGGTTATGAATTTTACCTTATATTTATTAAACTTGTTATTCATAATATTCAAACTATCTACTGTTTTGATTAGCGCCCTGTATATTTTGGAATTGATTTTGTCTAAGGATTTAACGGAAGATCAGATCAGGAATGACAGTATGTCAAATTAAGACGAATTAAGATGAGTTATTGTGGTGATAGGGAATAAAAATTGTGATTTATAGGCATTCATTTTGAAGTAAAATTTCGCAAACCAGTGTTGCTCTTCTAGGAGTTTCAAAACGTTTGATAGCGTAGTGGCATATATAGATATAATTAGGTCAGTATCATATGCAAATTGTAAAAGTTAATTGGTAAGAATTAAATATTAGAGGTAACAAATTAACTTAAGAAAAGTTAAAAACGCAATACAAGACCATAAAAAGTAATTTGTGTACAGTAGAGATTGTTTAACAGAACACCAGCACTAAAAGTGGTTTGCCAAATTCCGTTTCGGTAATTTTAGTCTCAAAGGTGCGCCACGTTCAGGAAGACCAGGTTGAAGCCAAAAACGATTAAATAAAGGCATTAATCGATGTTACATGACTCGAGAGGTCGCAAAAATATTAAACATTTTTCAAACAACCGTGGAAAAACATTTGCACAAGCTGGGATATGTTATGCTCTCAATTTGGTGGTATTATAAATGCGTCATGTTATTTGAGCTGCAACCACAGAACTGAACCATCAATACGGCTAATTAATCTCGCCAATTGGACAAATTGAATGAAGCGGAAAGAATTGGCAAATTTACGATTAGTTCTACCATGATAAAGCGAGACAACACACAATTTGCTGGAGCTTGCATGAAATTTGTTGGACCATCCATCATATTCACCACACGTTGCGCCCTCAACTACTATTTATTTCGATTGTTGTAAAACTGTTTGAATGGTAAACAATTAAATTCAGACAATGACGTCAAAGAGCAATTGCTTTTTTTCTGTAAAGACCAAAAGTTCTTTGGACGTGGTATCATGAGGTTATCCAAAATCTGACAATAGATCATCGAAAAATATGGTCAATACATATCTGAATAAAATAATTTTTTTTCTTTAAAAAATCGCATTTGTTTATTATAGTAAAAAAAGTCATAAAGACCCAACTAAATAGTTAATAGCATAGTAGTAATGCAAAAACGACTTGAAGAAGTTTGTTAGAATAAATAATTTAGTAGTGGAAATGGTACAAAATATATAAATATTTCCCTTAAATGGAAATCATATGGGTTCCTAAATATGTAAGCAAACTATACAGAAAAATTTAATTCAAATCTAAGAATATAGATAAATTCGTGCAGAAAATTTAATGATTTAAAATAGATTTGGTTATAAACTGAGGAAAATATCAATAAATTCACAAATATAATTAACTGCATGAGCATTTTTATTCATTATCTAATGGGACTATTACTGATCCTGATATACTTGTATAAAAATCTTCCCACTATAATATTTTAGTTCGGTTTATTCGGTTTATTCATTTACACAAGACCCAAGGAATTGTTGTAACATGTCGAGGGCTAAATATTTTGGAAATTAAATTTGAAGAAATGACCATATTCCTACCAAAATTGCGAAAATCTATAAAATAATCTTTCGCCTCTCACTTCACTATAGTTGTATAGACTCCATTTTCAATAATCCTCTCTGTCCTATAGATAATCCTACAAATAGTTTCTATATGATTTTTATCTTAATTACCCCTTGGTAGCTTTGCTATTTTGTAATACGCAAATTACTTCGAAATAATTCAATATAGAGATAATATGATTTAGTTAAAGGAAGAGAGGAGAGCAATAAGAATTTTCTTTCTATAGAATTTAAAAATAAACATTGTGTTGGATTGTAATTTCAAGGAATTAATCAAAAAGTATTAAATAGTTTGTACTTGTAGAGCGATCTTTTATACTAAATCAAGTCGAAAGCACATCTAGGAATGAGGCTGTAGGATCTTCACGTTTAATATAAGATTATAGGTAGTTGAACGAATGCGATAAATCAAAATTGATGATTAGGAATGTGTTTTTAGGATGTATTTCATTTAACAGAAGTAATGATGATTTGTATGATGAATTTTACAATTAAAGTTAATAATTTGTGACTATAGTCATATTGAATTTACTGATGTTATAATACTTAACTTAATAATTTTTTAAGGATGATATATAAGGATTTTTAATTTAATACTGATGAAAAGGTGGTTAGAATCAGGAACAAAGATAACAGCTTGAATAAAGTTAGATATTTGGCCTGCAAATTAATATATCAGACGCTGTTTAGGAATATTTATAATAAAGGTAAGAGGATTAGAAATGCGTGCATAATTGAAGTTGGATAGGAATGAAGTTAAATATGTATACAAGATTTATTTGGAAAAGAACGAAAATAGAGGAAGCTTCAAACAATCAGCAAAGGACTTGGGCAATAATCAATAAAAATCTCGACCAAACAAAAAAACCTTTTAATGCTAATGTAAAAGCCCTCGAAGAAGGAGAAACACACAGAATACTTTTCTACAGTGGCCAGCAAGAAATTAAATACCCAATTTGGGAACCGCATAATAACACCAGCTACAATTTTTAACACAATGTTTTTTGAACCCGTAGAGATAAAAGAAGTAGGTGAAGTAATTATAAAACGTAAGTGCAGGGAACGATGGATTAAATACCAACATTTAAAAATCGGTAGTATATGAGATGGTTTCGCCCATAATCTATTTAGTAAATTTATGTTTTTCGGACACTTTCTCTGAAACACTAAAAACTGCAAGAGTAATCCCAATCCATAAAAAAGGAAGGAGCGATGAAGTAGAATATTATAGACAGGTGACAAATTTAAGTTGTTTCTTAAAAGAAATCGAGAAAATTACATTCAAGTGGCTTTGCAAATTTATAGACATCGAAAAAATAGTAAAGACAAATCAATCAACATGGATTTCATGAAAGGCAATCGACCATAGAATTTATGAAATTGATCAACACAAATTTAGACCAAGGAAATTTTTGACTTCTTGTGCGCATTTAACAAAGTCGACTCCAAGTTCATGAGTTACAAATTATATGCTTAGCTGTTAACTGTAATTTTGATTTTGTATTAAATGACATTTACAAGTGCAAATGGTGGAGTTATGAATAAAGAATTTGAATTTGAATTTGCAGCTGGTCGGATGTAAATTATAGCAATACAACTATTTAAAAAGAATGAGTGTGGGATACAGATAAACGCTTTAGACAGATCTAAGAACAAATATTTTAAATACAGTTTATAGATTTTAAATACAGTTATTCAGTTGTCATTTTAACAAATTTGAAAACAGCTTCAGAAAATATTAAATTATTCGAAATATTCTTTCAGCTACATTGGTAGCTTTTCGAAAAATTTTGTTTCCAAAAGCAATGCTGAAATCGGTTGGTAATTATCAGAATCGGAGTATTCATCATTCGTATCAACAAGATATTGATTCTTAATGCTTTATTTATTAGTTTTGCAGTTTTTGTCATGCAATTATTTTTGTAAATATCAATTTTAGGACATCACATCGAATTCCAAAGAGTTCTCTGCTTTAACAATTTAGCAATTTTTGGAAATCATCACGTACATAAAGTATAGATTACTATTTTATGGTACATAGTAAACCATAACAGAAAAGTTTTTTTTAATATAGCAATAATATTAAAAATTAGTATTAATATTATTAAGGAATTATTTTAAAAAATAGGCAAAATATTTTGTGACCACGTGGTCGATAGCCAAACTCTACTACTACTACTACTACTTTATTATTTTAGGTATAATCGTAGGAAATGTTTCCAGGCAACTTTTTAAAAAGGTAATCGTAGTAAATATGTTATTATATTTTTCAAATAGAATACTCGACGAGTAATCACTAATAGAGGATCAATTATTGTTTTTACACAAACTAAACATATTATAAATAACGACTTAAACAAAAGCCTCAATACTCATCCCATTATTATTGCATAAATCAAACTTAATGCGACACCTCGTGTTGGATCCCTCTTTATTAGAATCAATGATGTAAATTCCTGAAAGGTATGTGCATTCGTTGAAATAAATAATTCTTCCACTCAGCTTTGATTTGACTGCGTGGATGGTAATTTATTCATTGAATATGCATGAAGTTGGCTGAGCACACAAGAAATTATTTAAGTTGTCGTGTTGCAGCCGTCATATGCCTTCTCCCCGTCTTTTATTTGACTTCCGAGAAATCGGTGGCGTTCATTGGGGAAAACGACTATTAGGGGATCCGCTTTGATCATCCTTTAATGCACCTGTTTAACTATCAGCATTTTATCGGAGATTAAAGCAGACGCTTAATAAAATATAACTCTAAAGTTTCCTGAAAGTTTTACAAACGTAATAACACAAAATAAATATTTAATGCTGTGCAAGAATTTGCGGGTGGTCAAAATGTAAATTTTTCATCCCCGAGGCGTGATGGATGATATTGATCCGCCCAGTTTTACGGTTGACTAAGAAGGCACATCTCGTAATATGCTGTGGTTGGAATTCGCACTTGGGAATTACGTTCAAACAGGTTAATTAAGGTACGATCATCTTCTTATTATTTTTTTAAATTTAATTAACGCAATTACAAATATGATTGGCTAGATATTAAAATCGTATAGCAGTTATGTTGATGAATTATTGTTTATCCTAAATTATATATTTAAAGGTGTCATTCTGGGAATACGCTATATTTTCTCTTTAATATAAAGACTAACACTTATTATGTTTTAGTTTAATGTTTCTATAATTAATTGCCACGTAGTAACCTTTGCAGCCACCCTAGTGATATCTTTAATATTGCAGATAAAAAAGAAATACAAACTGTTAGAGTCTTAATTTTGTTGAGAAAATAATGGAAATATTATTGAGAAATAATAAAATGTATTAAGTTTCAAAATTAATTTGTTTTGTAGTCTTAGAAAGACTCATTATTGTAGATTCACGAAATGTTTTCGTATTTTTGAATTATTATTTTTGAGAAAGATAAATTGCTTTAAGGAAGATCTAACTGTTGAGCATTGCATTAAATAATTGAAAGACGATTTAAAAAAAGCTAGTCTTAATTGAGTATCTTTGATTTTTTAATGTTAGAGCTCTGAAGTGACGTGCCCTATTAATGATTTTTAATTTAACGTTTTGGGTATGGGTTTTGGAGGAGAGTTTAAGATCGAAGGTTATTCCCAGATATTTACAAATTTGCGATGGAGTTATATTGGTATTCATTAGGTTTTATTAGGTTATGTAATGTATGTTTCGAAGGAGATTTTAGGTGAGTCGATCTAAACAGACAAAATTTGAATGACTTAATATTAAGGTATCTCAAAGCAGTCGTTTCGTGTTTAAAGTTAGAGGTGTCTGTTAGAATATATTATTTTTAGATTAATGTATGCTCGAGAGATACACTTGTTGATGTTTAAAGTGCTGTTTGTGCAGAATATATAGCAGGTAATGTTTAATTGTCTACATAAAATTAAGGTTGTATTATTTATAATGTGTGGAGGTAAGTTTATAAGAAGTTAGATTATCAATCCATAACTCCTGATGTCTTCTTTTTAGAAAACTAGGAACTAGTGATATGGTTTTCTCTCAAAATCAATAAAGTGAAGCTTATCTAGATGAATATCGTGATGTATATGAATGGATGTGTGTAAACGAGTAATATCTTGGCGGTAGGTACTAATCTCATCAGTGATATCAAATAAAGTAGTACCTCTGTAATTAGGTTTAAAAACTGACTGTATTAAATGCATAAGTTCACTGTGAAATTTGTGTATAATTGACAATGAGTACCCTACTTATTTATCATTTATAACGGGTGTCCAACAATTATTGAAGTCCCGGGTGGCTTTGGAATTAAAAACGTAGGTCGATTCTTGCATGTACCAAATAAATTGAATTGACATTTCAAATATGTTTAATTAAATAGGTTAATTTTTATGAAGTAAGAAACGACGTTTTCATGGCCACCCGGGACTACAATAATTGTTGGACACCCGTTACAAAAAGTACATTACAGGTAAGTACCATTTTCTAACTCATCGCAAATTTCAATTTTTAGTACCATTTATAAATTTCATTTCATTAAACCACTGTTCACCACTGTCCGGTTTGTGGTAGTACCGGTACTCACCCGAATGGTTTTTTTTACCATTTTAGCGTTCGAAATAATCAGTGACCACGACGTCGGCCTCCACCAATCCATCCCCGATTTACATAATCACTACGCTTTTAAGGTGTAACAAATGCGTTTTTAAACATTAATTAATTAAATATTCATGGGGGGCAATAAAAGGAGAGACCGCGTAATTACAATGGGCCGGACGGTCGCCGTCTCTCTCTCGCTTTGCGGCCCGCGTAAAATCGCTATAAATAAATAACGATAATAGGATCAGACGGGCAGAAGTGATTTCGACAACTTGACAAGCCCATTAATATTAATGCCATCCAATTGCGGCGATTATTTATCCGGTTGCACACACACACACACACGCTCGCCAACAGTGCGGGCGTTTGGTGGATTCAGGTGGGAGCCGAGGTACGGGGTACCGGGGGTAGGGATTGCAATGAGAAAGTCAAATTTCATTTATGTTATAGTCCACTTATTCATTTATTTAATATGTACATAACAACAAGTTTCAGTTTCAACATATTGCATTCGCTCACTGAAAAAATCTCGGGCCTCGGTACAATTGGAAATTATAAACGAATGGTACCTAATTGAATACATCTAGATTTTCTCGTTTATTTATAAAAAATTATAAGTTATAAAGGAACAAAATACACTCGTAATTTACATAAATAGAAATTAAACCATCCAATATAGTTTTTTTTATATATATATAATATTTACAACTCTAGCGCGTAATACTGCCGAAAAGGATCCTAATACTTGGTACAAAATATAACACAATACATAATACAATAACCAGTTAATATTCTACAGTTCTTCCTCATCTAAGTAGAAATTAATAAATTATAATTAGATCTATGTTTATTTACAGGGTTTTTTTCACTTATAAATTCTCGATATCAATATTTTTGTCTTCGCGGGAGACTTCTTCTTTGGTTGCGTCTATTTGGCTTCAGCCGGATCATTGATAGACCGGCCAGCTGGATCATTGGGAAGAGCGGGATATCGGGCTGATTGAGGGATTACTGGGTCGGGATAGGGAACTGGCGTAGGGACTAAACCTGTGCATTGATGGAAACATCGCTTTCGGTAGTCTTAGATCTGAGGAAGATGTGTTTATGGAAGTCGGGCTCGGCGAGCCGGAGGAACTGGGTGTGGAGGAAGGTGGCGGCGGGGGAGTCATCTGAGGTCGGTGCGGTGCTGGTGGTCCTAGGAGGCCGGGGGGTAGGCCGCCGTGCATTGGCGATTGCCACGATGCACCTTGACTCCACAGTTGGCTGGGGAGGCCGAGCGGTACGCCGGAACGTTGACCCAGGTACACTTGTTGACTTGGCGTGCCGGAGAGGAGGAGCGCGTGCAGCTCGCTGGGGTTGTAGGGGTTGCCGCCCGCTCTACCCCACATCTGTATGTGTGCTCGCGCTTTCTCCATCATCGCCGCCGAAAATAGGGATCCGGCGTTGTTATTCTCGGCGTCTAGTGGATCACTACCAGAATACAGTCTGAGGGAGGAACGTAGGAAGTGCTGGTCCATGAAAAGACTATCCATTGGTTCTCTGTAACAAAAAAATACATCATTAGATAATTTAGCAAATTCAAAAAAATGATGAAAGTTCTCAAAAAATATCTATATAGAGTTTTTTTTTGATATTCTATGGTTTAAATTTGTTTGGTATAAGTATTCCATATAATAGTATATAATGGTATCATTATACCGTTATTATCAAAATTAGACATAGTTGACAAGTTGTTGAAGGTTTTTTGTTTTGAAAGGTGCCGCATTAGATGATCGAGTGGTCTTGGTCGTTTTTGGACGGTTAATAGTTTCTTTTTTTTTCGTTGGTCGTGCAGTAATGAGTGTACGAGGTGAGATGGTAATTATTTCTTGTTCTTTTTCTAACGGCGAGGTGTTTAATGGGAGATGAAAAGGGCACATTAATTGGGCATCGGAGCGACGGCAATTTGAGTGGAACGGGGCGCGCACGGACGGTGAAAGTGATAAGTAATAATTCATGCGGCCCGGAGCGGCTCAAAGGCTCATTTCTGCTGTGATAGAATTTAATTTAGGTGTTTGAGCCTGTGCGCGGCGCTGCAAGAGGCGTGGAACTGGGAGCCGCTCTGTAATTTTAGACAATCGTTGTCTTCATGACGATGGCTTGATGATATAATGAAGCCGACATATTTTCTCACACCTCAGGTAGACTATCGTGTTTTCCCAGTTATTTTCTCGTTTCAGGTTTTTGCCTGTGCCTGTAATTAGGGCGGCGGTCAGCCAGCGACCCCTGGCGGTGGCCCCCAGGCGGGAGGCGGGGTTCCCGGGCCTCTCATTATCAGCTCACCGCGCGATAGCTCCATCTCAATATTATTGATTGTTTTCACGGCCGCTCCGCCCGATCCCATTCTCTATGATTTGTTTAAAACGGAGGCGACAAAACTCCGGACTGGCCTCGGGATCCGGTTAAACGTTCCTCTTTTAAGTGCCCGCTCAGCTACCACCGGTAATTATCTACAATGGCCCCGAGGGGCTTCCCCTTTGTCATGGAAATTGCCGCTATAGCAACACATTAGGTACACCGAGAGACACTGTGACACCAGTTACACTCTCGTCGTGGTGGGGGCGAGGTGCAGGAGGAGGTGGAGGTGGAGGAGGGGGACGCCCTACGAAAAGGGAGGTTTGAGGGCGGCTGTAATTACGGGGTGTGCGTGAGCACGAGGAGCGTTCACACTCCCAACCTGTCGATGTAATTAAAGGCCCGTCAAAACGTTCGCGGTTTTACGACCGTCCCATAACACCTTCACGCCGACCACCAGGGCCCAAAAACTCATCACACAGATGTCTCGGACGGCTACCGTTCCACCTCTTTACGACTCTCATTTTTTTTTCATTTCGGCGGTTGTACTACTCATTAACAGGTGGCACCGCCATATATTGGCCACAATCTTTGTCAATGCCCGTAATAAGCCCTGAAAATCCTTAGACTTCTAGAATTCCTATATACTCCTATTTGAAATTTTGTACCAAATGTAATCATAGCTACTGCCTACCTCTATATATACTAAGACTTAATGATAAATATGGATATCAAGCAAGTGACAATTAACCACACGTCATATTTTACCAAAATTACGAATTCTGATATTCGATTCTGTGATAGAAACTTTAATACTCAATTATCAATAAGCAATGTTTTAGAATCTATATAAAAATATCTTAACACATATTAAATATAGAATTTATTGACAAGCTCTTAACAAACAAAAGAGAACATAAAAAGTGTTTCTCTTCACCAAAATTACATATCTGTTTCCTCTAGAGGCTCAAAAAGTATCAACTCTTATTGAGCAATAATCTCAAATAAATCTTTACATGATAATATACAGATATTATAAGGAAAAATCCTAACTATAGAACAACAAGTGTTTTTCATCACATAAAGAAGAATTTGTTCCGGATTTACAAGACAACCTCGAAAACAAACCTTCTTAGGCCTTACTTAGCCTCCATCAAATAAGTTTTAAAGATAGCGCGACAAGGGTAGATTAACATAGGACCCAGTAATATTATTATGACTTAACCGTGGATCTGTAACATCTTAGCATCACATCTCAAAGTGAAAACATTAAATCCAAGGCAGACAACCATTACATCTGTCTGCCTTGGATTTAATGATTTCACTTTGAGATGAGATGCTAAGCATATTTGCACCATTTACTTAAAGTTTATAGTTAAGACCTTCCAAGAAATGTTGCTACTTACAATGTAAAAACTTTATTTCTTTTGCTTGTAAATTATAAACATCAAAAAAATATTAAAAATGAAATGACGATCAAAAATGTTTGCTTCACTGTCAGGATAAGCAGTAAGCTATTTATTTCCTAGCTATTACAGGCAATGATGATCCCAAGCTGGCCATATGAACTAGCTTCCGAGGCCAAAAAAAACCTCTGATAATAGTATATTTGTTAGGTTCTATTAAAACCAACGTAAAGTATCAAAATGAAATTATATAATTGTAAACTCTACTTAATATGAAGAATCAAAATTATTACTTTAGTCTAAATTGCAGTTTCAACTTTTGTAGTCATTTAGTATCAAGCGATTGATTATATTTACGTTGTGAAGAAAGATTTCTAAATGTTTTAATCCTATAGTCATCGCTTTACTACACTTTACTTATTACCAATTATCTATTGATTAAGCTTAATAGGTTGGATGCTTGAAGCCATAACTTTGTGATACAATTGAATCAGGAACTTTATCAAATGATAAATGAAACTTATGAAAGTAAGTTTCTTTTATCATTTGATAAAGTTCCTAAGCTTAATAGATTTTGTTATATTATTAAAATCAAGCTTAACAACGTTTGCCTTATTATTAACATTTTTGGAAACTATTAAAGCTACATAATACAACACGTTGGAATGTTCTCTCGCCCTTTGGGCGGTGGTAATTACAGAATATGCCCGAGGAGCGTTCGCACTTCCAACCTGTCGATGTAATTAAAGGCCCGTCAAAACGTTCGCGGTTTTACGACCGTCCCATAACACCTTCACGCCGGCCATCAGGGCCAAAAACTCATCACACAGATGTCTTAGACGGCTACCGTTCCGCCGCTTTACGACTCATAAAAAGATAACACTTGCTTAACAGCGGTAACCGATTTTCGCGCAGGAACAAAAGGCGCGCAACAAAAGTACAGGAGTTTTTACAGTAATTACGAAAGTCCAGACTATGAATACGAAATGTCGAGATGCCATGGGTGTAAGAAATATTTTTGGAATGGTAAAAAATAATTGATTGTTGTAACCAGTCTAAAGGATACAAAATGATGTGTAAGTTGCATTTGAAGGAAGGTGTTAGAAAATTTAAAAATTGTACGTTCGATATTACTGCATTGTATAGCTTTTGAACACAATGGGTCTTCAAAATCAATATTTCTAGTAGCTGTTTTTGAAATAAGTTAGCTTGAGAAATTTAGCGAAGAAACAAACAAGTTAGCTTGAAATATTTTGCGAAAGAACAAAACGTGTGCAACAAATTTATAAAAGCTTCTACTGTAATTATAAAAGTTTAGAGTATGAAAAAAACTAAATTATTCAAAACTTCATCTTAATTTTTACAAAAAAAAGTGTCAAAAATGAAATTTATAAAATATTGGAATGACATCTTTATTTTCGGAAGTTTACGTACAGTGTAGATTTATAAAGAAAGATCGTTATTTTTCTTCGGATCAACAGCTATTAATTTGTTGTAGACTTTTAACCTTCTGCATTTTATTAAATCCACAATAGAACGTTTGAAAATAAATGCTTATAATCTTAGATTTTAAATATTTATATGTATTCCTTAAGTTTTCTTCAATATTTATTTAAAGATTTGTTTAAAAAAATGTAACAATTTTAAGAAATTACCTGTCAAAATCCGTCAGCCTGGAGGAGTCCCTGAAGCCCTTCGCGAAAGGATTCGAGTCGATCTTCAGTTTCGTGATCAGCTGATTCTGGTAGGCGGTCACCGCGGTGAACACCGTTTCGGGGAATATGTAGGTCCTGTACTGTTCCTGCTCCAGGTCCGTGATCGGACCGCTGTGGTCCCTCCACTTTATGAGGTGTATCCTCGGCTGGTACCGGTGCATCGAGTTGAGCACGATCTGCAACAACGGAGGCGTAAGTTTCGAGTACTCCTTAATAGCAGCGTGGGCGTCGCGTATTGTACGCGCGTTTGTATGTGTGAGTGTTTGGTAAGTAAAGGTAAACATGGGAAGTGTTTATCGCGTGCCTCGACGGGCGGCAGCCATTGTAAGTCGTCGGGCCGCCAATCATTATCGCCACCAGGAGTTACGAGTAGGTTGCTTGGCAACGTGTCTGTCCCCCTTCGGGTCGGGGGAGCGCGTGTTCCGCACGGGTAACGCAAGCGCATACCGAAAAAGCTCCTATTCTATCTATTGTTACATCTCGACTCGACTCAACTCAACCGCATCATCAAAAAAAACCGCCCGAACGTTCAACACTCTTCGCAAATGCAAACAGATTATAACATTCTACATTTTTTTATTTGCAACCGATCAATACAAATTCTTTAGAAACTGCTGGTGTCTATTAAGCTGTAATTTAATAATAAGCTTTAGATACTAAACATAATAACTTCCCACTAATGTATATATAATTTTATTGGCTACATGCCACAAACATTCTAGAATATTCATTAATACTCACATTCGTACACACACGTGATAATGAAAATGAATTACAGAGGTAAGATAATTATGAGTGAAGTTGTACATACAAACACGGGTTGAGTTATAGAAGTCATTCACTATAATACCCCTTACAGAATTATACGCCAACATAACTTCTTGATAGGATACGTTTATCATTCATAGGTAATAAGCACGTTAATTATTAAGACGAAAAATAAGTTAAATATACTGATTTCCATAGAAAAGGAATTGAAAACGATGTTTATGTTACGAATATCTTTTGTCATATATGCAACCATTTATACATACGTGCAATCGAGAACTAAGTACATAGCATCAAATTAAGGTTTTTACTGCTGTTCTAAACAATCCTGCAAATATACAATTGTTGTGTAATTACTGAAACTCTAAATTCAAATCTTCCTATGTCCACTAGATCATTTCAAAACTAAATTCCATTCCTTCTGCGATGGTATCTAAATCATAGAAACGTGTCTTTAATGCGATATCACATTCCGAAGAAATTTCGCTAGGAGCCATCAGGAATCGGAGCACCGAGATTTCACGGTCCGCAGTACCACGGTCCCGGAAGACAGGACGATGACCTTGAGATCGTCGTTGTTTATGCGTAAGGGGGGGATCGATGCGGGATGGCGGAGGGCGGATTTTCCGCGATAAATTAGGTGAGACCGACGAAAAAAAAAAGTTTGTGCTGGAAAGCTCAAAGCCTGCCCCCCAACGGATCGATGGGATCGTGTTGATAACGTGCATGCGGCCGCCCAATCAGCTGTACGCACGCGAGCGCGCTAACATATCAATTTACAAGGGTTTATATTATAATACCCGATAATCACATCCCCATTAAGCCCGACAGATTTATTTTTTATTTCGGGACGCGACACATGTTCCGGATGACGGCTTTGGCCAGTGTCTTGATTGGCCCACCAAAATCACACATCCCATCAACATTGATTGATTATATACTAATTTACATACAGCAAATACTAAAGTAATTCTACGCAAGTTTATCCTCAGGTAATAAATAGTTTGAAGTCTGCAAAAAAAAAAAATTGGATGTCGGCTTAGGCCAGTATGACCGAATCACATTGATTGTATACTAATTGTTAGAAATCAACATACAGCAAATACCAAAGTAATTCTACGCAAGCTTATCTTCAGGTAACTAATAGTTTGAAGTCTACAAAAAAGTAGCTACCAATCGATTTTGATCTATTTCAGATCAGAAGCAATTCACGGCATTGATACAGAATCTTCTAAACGTCATCTAGATATCCACAAAATAGATACACTATTTGAGGTTGCGCCTATTGTATTGTTGAAGCAACCCTCAACTTCAATTTCACTGCATCAATGAAATCTAAAATTGATCGAAATCTGTAGTCTTCGGTCCCAATAACTCTTTCCCAATAATTAGGGAAATTATTGTTAAAAATTATATCCAAAATTATAATTAGAGTCTTAGTAGTTAAATCACTGAAACTTCACGTATATAAAACATAAAATTGTTGTTACTTTGGTTTTTATTTGAATTTCTTAAGTAAATTGTTGATATTACATAAGAAATTCAAATCAGTGTTTTGCTTTAAATTTCAATGTATATGTAGGGTGGGTGGGTGGCCACTATCCCACCCTCCAATTTCTAAACCACAAGCAACGATTTTTAGAAAATTAAATTGCAAACATAGCGTACTTGTAAAACAAATAAAGCACATAACTGTATTGAAATTAAAAGCACATTCATTAGAACCCTCGCGTATGTTTTAAAAACTTACGGGTGGAATAGAGGCCACCCACCCACCCTACATACAAAATTGAACATTCATCACTTTCAGATTTATAGTTTCCTGAAAACTTCAGCAAATCGTTGTAGAAATTAAATAAAAATAAAAATTATAACTTCAGTTGAATTAGTAGAATATTCACGTAAATGTGTAGAATTAAAAAATGTGGTAGGAGCACCCACCCTACATATATATTTTTTTAATTCATTCGTTCTTGCTATTTCTTTCTTCAAAAATTGTCTGTTCTATTGCTGCTGAATGTAATAAAAGAACAATCAGTGTTTTGACTGAAAATTCGAGCTATATGTAGGGTGGGTGGGTGGCCACTATCCTACCCTCTAATACCAAAAACATAAGCAATGATTTCTAGAAAATTAAATTGCAAACGTAGCATATTTTCAAAGTGCATTCATTAAAACTCTCGCGTATGTTTTAAAACCTGAAGGGTGGAATACGAACCACCCACACACCCTACATATAAAATTGAAATTTATCACTTTTAGTTTCCTGAAAACTATAGCAAATTGGTGTAGAAATAAATGAAAAATTAAAATTAAAACTTCAGTTGAATTAGTAGAATGTTTACGTAAATGTGTAGAATTAAAAAGTGCGATAGGATTCACCCACCCACCCTACATTTATATTTTATAATTCATTAGTTCTTGCTGTTTCGTTTTTCAAAAACTATCTGTTCTATTACTATTGAATGTAATAAAAAATACAATCAGGGTTTTGACTGAAATTTCAACTTATATGTAGGGTGGGTGGGTGGCCACTATCCCACCCTCTAATACCTAAAACATAAGCAACGATTTGTAGAAAATAAAATTGCAAACGTAGCCTATTTTCAAATAGAACATATAAAATTGAACAGTCACCTCTTTCAGATTTTCAGTTTCCTGAAAACTATAGCAAATCAGTGTAGAAATCAAATGAAAAATTTAAATTAAATCTTCAGTTGAGTTAGTAGAATATTCACGCAAATGAATAGAATGGTACAGTGCGATAGTCACCCACCCACCCTACATATATATTTTTTTAAATCCATTAGTTCTTGCTATTTCGTTCTTCAAAAACTATCTGTTCTAATACTGTTGTATGTAATAAAAATACACTTAGTGTTTTGACTAAAATTTCAAGTTATATGTAGGGTGAGTGGGTGGCTACTATTTTACCCTCTAATACCTAAAACATAAGCAGCGATTTCTAGAAAATAAAGTTGCAAACGTAGCATATTTTCAAAGTACATTCATTAAAACCCTCGCGTATGTTTTAAAAACCGGAGGGTGGAATAGAGGTCACCCACCCACCCTACATATAAAAATGAACTTTCATCACTTGCTTAGTTTCCTGAAAACTATAGCAAATCGGTGTAGAAATCAAATAAAAAATTAAAATTGAAACTTCAGTTGAATTAGTAGAATATTCACGTAAATGTGTAGAATTAAAAAGTGCGTTAGGAGTCGCCCACCCACCCTACATATATTTTTTTAATTCATTAGTTCTTACTATTTCGTTCTTCAAAAACTATCTGTTTTATTACTGTTAAATGTAATTAAAAAATACAATCAGTGTTTTGACTGAAATTTCAAGGTATATGTAGGGTGGGTGGGTGGCCACTATCCCACCCTCTAATACCTAAAACATTAGCAACAATTTCTTCAAAATAAAATTGCAAACGTAGCATATTTTCAAAGTACATTCATTAAAACTCTCGCGTATGTTTTAAAAACTGAAGAGTGGAATAGAGGCCACCCACCCACCCTACATATAAATTTGAACATTCATCACTTTCAGATTTTTAGTTTCTTAAAAACTATAGCAAATCGGTGTGGAAATCAAATAAAAAATTAAAATGAAAACTTCTATTGAATTAGTAGAATATTCACGTAAATGTGTGAAATTAAAAGGTGCGATAGGAGTCACCCACCCACCATACATATATATATTTTAATTCATTAGTTCTTGCTATTTCGTTCTTCAAAAACTGTCTGTTCTATTACTGTTGAATGTAATAAAAAATGCTATTAGCGTTTTGATTGAAATTTCAAGTAATATGTAGGGTGGGTGGGTGGCCACTATCCCACACTTTAATACCTAAAACATAAGCAGCGATTTCTAGAAAATAAAATTGGAAACATAGCATATTTTCAAAGGACATTC
This sequence comes from Ontholestes murinus, assembly GCA_963969525.1. NCBI lineage: Eukaryota > Metazoa > Arthropoda > Insecta > Coleoptera > Staphylinidae > Ontholestes > Ontholestes murinus. The sequence continues at coordinate 23,146,267 of OZ018391.1, forward strand.
ATTAAAACTCTCGCGTATTTTTTAAAAACTGAAGGGTGGGATAGAGGCCACCCACCCACCCTACATATAAAAATGAACTTTGAACACTTTCAGATTTTTAGTTTCGTGAAAACTATAGCAAATCGGTGTAGAAATCAAATAAAAAATTAAAATGAAAACTTCTATTGAATTAGTAGAATATTCACGTAAATTTGTAGAATTAAAAAATGCGATAGGATTCACCCACCCACCCTACATTTATATTTTATAATTCATTACTTCTTGCTATTTCGTTCTTCAAAAACAATCTGTTCTATTACTGTTGAATGTAATAAAAAAATACAATCAGCGTTTTGATTGAAATTTCAAGTTATATGTAGGGTGGGTGGGTGGCTACTATCCCACCCTTTAATACCTAAAACATAAGCTACGATTTAAAAAAACTGAAATTGCAAACGTAGCATATTTACAAAGTACATTCATTAAAACTCTCGCGTAGGTTTTAAAAACTGAAGGGTTGAATAGAGGCCACCCACCCACCCTACGTATAAAAATGAACATTCATCACTTTCAGACTTTTTGTTCGCTGAAAACTATTTCAAATTGGGGTAGAAATCAAATGAAAATTAAAATTAAAACTTCAGTTGAATTAGTAGAATATTCACGTAAATGTGTAGATTTAAAAAATGCGATAGGAGTTACCCACCCACCCTACATATATATTTTTTAATTCATTAATTCTTGCGATTTCGTTCTTCAAAAACTGTCTGTTCTATTACTGTTGAATGTAATAGAAAAATACAGTCAGTATTTTGACTGATATTTCAAGTTATATGTAGGGTGGGTGGGTCGCCACTATATTTTGAATATTTTGGATTAAAAAATGCGATAGGAGTCAGCTACCCACCCTACATATATTTTTCTTATTTCATTTATTCTGGCTATTTTGTTTTTCTAAAAACCATCTTTTCTAGTTTTAAAAGTATTCAAGAAATTACAGACTTAAATTTCAATTTATATGGGTGGGTGACCACTATCACACCCTTCAATTATCAAAAACACAACCAATGATTTCTAGAAAATTAAAAACAAACAAAACGTGTTTAAAAAAGTTTTCTTATTTCCTTCCTTGTTGCTTTTTAACGTTTCCAAAAAAACTATAGCTCTGTTACTGTAAACAATTGCAGAATTTTAAAACAGTGTTATGGTTTGAATTTCATTGTATATGTAGGGTGGGTGGGTGGCCACTATCCCACCCTCCAATTACCAAAATATGGCCCACGATTTCTGGAAAAATAATATACAAACTAAGCGTATTTTCGCAATAAATTAAGTATATAACTGTTTGAAATTAAAAGTGCAATCATTAGAACTCACGCGTGAATTTTAAAAATTGGAGGGTGGATTAGAGGTCACCCACCCACCCTACATATAAAATTGAACTTCCATCACTTTCAGATTTTTATTTTTCAGAAAACTATAGCAAATTGGTGTAGACAGTATATAAATTATTAAAATTAGAACTTCTATTGAATTAGCAAGATTTTCACGTAAATGTTTAGAATTTAAAAGTACAAAAGCACCCTACATAAATTCCTTTGTCTTCATTTGTTCTTGCTAATGTGTTTCTATTGCTCAGAAAATAGACACCATCCTATTTTTTGGGCAAAAGAAACACAATAGCAAGAACAAATCTATCTTAATCTCGAGTGTTAAAACTCTGTAGTCAAATTTCGTTTCCCTGATGATGAGAACTAAGATGGATTCAAACCGGTCTGTAGCTGTTGTTGACAGGGGAATGGTAATACAAAATCATTGGATTAATAATTAAGAAAGTATTTTCTAAAGAATCCAAATATGGTTGAAATATCAGAGACGCAAATATGGCATGTTGATCTTGACTAAAGTAGAATCAAAATCAAAGTCTAACTCTCAGTGTTTCTGGAGAAAAATTATGAAACTATGGATTTAGTTTGAGATCTAAGATAGATTCAAATCGTTGTTGACAGGGAAATGCATTAATAATTAAGAAAGTATTTTCTAGAGAATCCAAATATGATTGAAAATCAGAGAAGTAAATATTGCATGTTGATCTTGACTGAAGTAGAATAAAAATCAAGGTTTAACTGTCAGTGTTACTTGGAGAAAAATAATGAAACTATGGATTTTGTTCATCTAAGCCAATCTAAAAATTTGATCAATATTATTAAAACCATGTTTTAAACTTGCTAATTCAGTACAGTATTTAAAATGGACCTTAAGTCATATTTCCCAAAAAATTTTCACCATTTCAGACAATGTTTTGCTGTTACATGATCGAAACGTTTATAAAAAATAGATTGATTACAAGAGACACATCTCGAATAAAATACCACGGGGCGCATTAAACGCTTCAAATATAATCTCCTCGTCTACCCCCAGGAGGTTTTAAGGGCTCAATTTATGAAAACAAAAAGGGTCGGAGGGCAATGGCGGGAGGGGTTGCTGGATAATCCGACGTGCGCGTGTCACTCTCCAACCCCGGAATTTTATTACGGGATGACGCCCGATGGAAATTTGCATCCGAGCAAGCAAATTTTTCCGCGATTCGAGCAACGCCCGTCGGACAAATTACCTACCCTCCGCTCGGACTCCACCCCCTCTAGCAAGTTCGCCGCGCCGAATTTAATTATGCACGACGCTGGGGAGAAACTGATCGATTACACCATAATTCTGGTGCATATATATGTTTCATTTTTTTTAGGAATTACGTGGGGTTTTCTGTATATTTTTGGGGTGGATTAAGGCTTCCCCTCTATTTCTAATAGTATTTATCCATTAGTTGTTTAAAAGAATAGTCATGGGTTCAACATGTAATTTTTTAAATAAGTAATTGTAGAGGCTTTCACTTCGTGATACATTTTGATAATTTTTTTGCTTCAGTAATGTGATCAAAAAATTTGCTTTAGTAATATGATCAAAAAATTTGCTAAGAATATTTACTACTCATATTGCAAAATGGACTAAAGGAAGTCTAAGGAACTATAGTATTCTTATTTTAGAATGTTTAATGCCTTCGGATGGTAGATAATGAGAAGGATAGTTCTTATGTCACACAATAAGCTCCGAAATATTTCTGAATCATTACTATAGAAAGTTATAAACCAAAAATTAATCGATATATTAAGCATAGCTACTTTCAAAGCTCTAGCCAATTTTTGACATTATTAATCATCAAGTAACCACAACCAAACAGCAAAACTCTATTTTTTGCACCAATTATACAATGACGGTAGAGAAGGAGATGGTTGGGTAGATCTTGGGCAATCTCCTATTATTGTAATCGTTTGCTCTTCTGGTTTAAATTTAAAATAACCTGAACGGATTTTAGTGTTGGTGGCGTTTCAATGCATTCATTAGTTATTCAAAAAAAAAACATCTATGTTACAGATAGGAAAGTAAATTGTGCCTAATCCCAGAAGCAGTTCGAGTAGGTAATTTGATTTGGAGGTGGGTGCAATTGGACAATGAACTAATTCGAGCGTTATGTGGTAGGTTTCGAGATATTTGTGTGTTTATTGTGTGGAACCAGTTTACGTCCGCACGCACGGAACGAAGAAGAAGAATAACGTTTTTTACGAGTGTGCAGTAGGTAGGTAATGGAATGCCCGAAGTGATATCGCTGTCGACAACGGTGACAATGGTGTCGGGCGCGGAGAGGTGAATAATTCCGTTGATATTCCCTAAAAGAGGAGGCGGCATTAATCACCCCCGAGGAATAAAAAAAGTGTCACGCATATTAAAATCAGGAGTTATGATTATGTGACAAAGTAGAAGTATCTTGTCGCAGCTGCGCTAATCCCTCGCTGTGAGACTTCAGAATATCTGATACGATCGCCCAATCAGGTGTGTGCTTCTCTCCTTTTAGTCCTCACGGTTTATTCTAAAAACGTGTGCTGCCTGGTGTGTCCGTGCGCAACAGGGTGTCCACGGGACAACAAATTTCTCACCTACAGCTTAACAAGGCAGCTCGTTTCGAACGGAGAAGGAGAAGAAAAAAAAAACGGGACAACGAAAACAATCATCTCCGGTATTGATATACGACCAGTTTTTTTTCTTCTCTTTTCAGGAATACCATCTCGGAAATAAAATAATTACCTAATTGGCCCGTGTGGGTAATAAAAAAACAATTTACACAAAACGGAGAAAGGGCTCATTCGTCGGCGCTACAATTACGCTTAAGAGCACTTAAAAAAGTTAATCAATCATGCGCCTTCTAATGTTGACGTGAAAACACGGAATAATGGGCGCACGAGAAACACCCCCAGGGAAAATTATTTTCGTGCGATCTAGCGCACTTTACATAATGCGATGCGATGAGCTCGCCGTGTGTGCGAGATGTAAATTATTTCGGCTTTTGCCCTTTTATAACTGGATCGCATGCAATTTTACACTAATTTTCTTAACTAAAGAAACATACACTAGAATTTAAAGCCCCATTATTAACCATAACTGTCACTGCTGTGATTTGCCATCTACCAACATTATGTCTCTGATGTGAAGGGAAAAATACAACGCAATGTACTAAAAATAATATCTGACGTCCTTATCAGTTCCCTTTTTGTTTTGCTTACATATTTATTAAAATTTCTTTATACACGGAAATTGCAAAAAATTTAGGCCAAAGAAATCACAGGCAGAGTTCACTGTTCCTCAATGATCCCTCTCAACCAATAACCTTCCTCAGACAAGTGTTACCACTTTGTTGATCGCGAAATCATCTTTGATTAAAGATTTAGCAAATATTCTACTCGTATTTACAGTTTTCTAAATTGTTGATGTTAAGGCAAAATATAACTGTAGAAAGATTTTGCTTGAATCAAAAAGGGTTTGGTTTGGAATAGCCTAAAAATAATAAGTATCTTAATTGAAGGTATTTGTCATTTATAATATCATTCATTCTTTTTTCTAACGTTTCTTTTTCGTAAATATTCTTTCAAACCTATATATTTCATACCTATCACATCAAAATTTGATACAATATTTGAAGCTTTCGAAATCTAATTATCCCAAATTTATAGTAAGCAGGAATTTTGATGCCTTGAGGATGTATAATGATTATATTATCAAAATGTTAAATATGAAGCCCAAGACTCAAATTGAATGTATTATAGTATGGATTTTGGGCTTCGTATACAAAATTTTGATTTCTGAAGGCATTGCTAAGAACACTAAACATTTCTGTGATACGTTCTAATACTAAGATTCTTTGGCGAATGCCAAACTCTTAGAGGTTGAAATGAAGAAAGCTGTTTATAGATGTATCCTTCTTGTAAAGATGTAAAAGTTAATAAATTTGACTGAGATTAATTTGATGAATGAAGCACTAATAACCTTTCTTCACACTTTTATTTGAATGTACATTTCGAACACAAAGTGAAGATTATCAATGGATGCAGAGGTTATTAGTGCTTTATTCGTCAAACTACTTTGATCTTCATGTAACTTAATTAACCAATTTTAACTGAGATTATTTTAACCAGTGCAAATATGAAATCAACAACCTCATTACAATACCAGGGGAAAAGAACTTATGATATTAGAGTGTTTTTGTTATCGGTGTGGAATAAGCGTGGTCAGGCGTTAAAAAATAATTTATAGTGAAATTCATTCGCACCTTTTTCACCTTTCATTATATCTCTGAAATTTTTACGATCCTCCGCCGGGTCTTGTGGCTGTGTCGTGGCAAACCCGTTTAACTCCTGAATGGGAGAAACCGTGGGCCCCCTCGGCGTGCACGACCGGCCGTCCGCGACATATTTTGTAAGCCTGACGTAAGGTGTTTACCACCGACTACCACATCCATTCAATTGAATTTCTTTAGGTATAAATAGCCAGATTAAACTAGAAGCTAACACGTTTTATGACGCCCGTTTATATTTTAAGTCTCGTTCCTTTGCCGTTGTCAGTGCCTATACATTTCATTGATTATGGCCATTATATTTTATACACTTAACTCGGGGAGGGATTCGGGATGCCGCAATAAAAACGGAATTAGTGCTTAATAAATAAAAATATTTACTATACAAAACGGGCGGTTTTATGCCGAACCACCAAATATCGTCCAGTGTACACAACAAAGGGCGGTCAATAAAACAATAAAATGTCGCAGCATAAACAAAAGAATTGATACATCCGCTACAATTTATGATACAGGTTTAGCAAGAGTAAATTTTGAACATAAAAGGAATTGTTTCCAATCACTTTTGTTAAATGGTCAAAATTTTTAGAAAATCATCTTAACCAAAAAAGGAAGTAAATAAAGATTTTCCCCAAATTACTTAAAGAGCTCAATGTTTGGATAACATGATCATACTCAGATAAGCAAAATCCAATTAGGATTCATATTTCACCATGCATGAAGTATTTCTGAATTTCCGTGTCTATCAAATACTCATAAACATTTAATGAAGTTGGTGAGCAAAAGTAATCAAGATGTATCACAAAGTAAAGGCTTCAACAAATACTTACATAAGATTATGTATTAGTAGAAAGGACGAGAAAGTCTATATTTTTTATGATTTAGTAATTAAAGCAAGCAGTGTTTTAATTTTTTTGATGAAGTAAGTGTTCTAATTTTGTTTTCTATGTTTTGGGTGAAGTGATTCTTGAATGCATCTGATTAATGGAAGAGTATCGGATCTGATAACCTAGTTAGCGCGGAGAAACGTGTCGTGTCACGCCTGAAATTTGGTCGTTAATCCCCGACCTGGACGTGGCGAGTGAAAGAAAGTCATTGTGTAATAATAAATAGATGCATTATGCGAGTAAATCGATGTGACAAAGCCTTTTAAACCGTTGATATAAGTACGTTGACTAATTCCGTACGTCAGAGTTGAGTTATGGCGCTCGGAGCAGCGCTCCATGACTCCATAATCGCATTCTCGATCTGAGGCATTAAACAAACTCACAAATTAGGACTAAACATGTGCCACTATTGTATTTCATTACGTTACGGACATATTTTACGCGAGATTTATGCGCCCCGCGGACGGACATTAATAATTTCCACGTTCCCTCCCCCTCCCGCGTTCGTTATCTCACCTCCCCGCGCGCGCCTCACCGGACACGTTCGTTCAGGGAAATTGAACATTTTTCACCGCGGCCAGAAACTAAATCAAAAACGTTATTCGATCATTAATAACCGCATTTATCATACCAGAAAACGCCAGTGATTTGTTAATGTGTGCCACGGCTTTCGGATAAATATTTCTGATATACAGATTACCCAAATAACGTCACATTAAATTATTTTCTCTAACATGAAAATATTAATACAGCACAGACCAGAAATATTTCTTGGGTGCAAAAGGTTTGGGTATTTCTCACTTTGGTTTATCAATATTTTCCCAAATATTCATGTATGCAAATTATTGAATTGCTAAGCGCGTTTTGATTTATTAGCGTTGATTGGTTTGCGCCATCAAGGTTTCGTAATGAATTTTTTTGCTTCAATTTATTGCAAAAGTCCAAATATATTAAGCAGGTGAAGTGAAAAGTTATGAGTGTTTTTTTACTAGATGTCTTTAATGAGCTATAACTCATCAGCTCATATTGTACGGTGATTTAGAGGTGACGCTTCAAAAAAGTCCTTTGATAGTTTTGTGTTTGATAAAGGCAGCTGTCTTCTACAACGCTTTGATATGCTGGCAAAAAAGAGAAATCACAATACATTCTTTAGTACTACTAAGACTGAGGTAAATAGGTAGAGCAGACTGCCGAAAACTTGTGTTGTGATCTAATTTAATTAAAAGAATGCAACAGTTTTTGATGGTTCCAATAAATCCGTTCTGGTAATATGGATGTTGAAGATAGGTCAAAAATGTCGACATCTTGATACCTGTCTTATGCAAAGGTTCCAAATGGTTTTCTGACCAATCTCCAGTTTTTGGGCAATCAAATAAAGACAAAACCAGGAAAATCGTTGACCTAACTAGCATTTGAACATTTATTTGATTGCCCAAAAACTGGAGATTAGTCAGAAAACCATTTGGAACCTTTGCATAAGACAGATTTCAAGAAAAAGCTTGATATATTGATGCCACACGATTGACGCACAATAAACTTTTAGACTGAACTGCTGCTTGCAAATCGAAATCGATCAATTTCTGAAGAGGATGATGATTGTTGATGATAAATCACTTAGGAGCACAACAGCCAAAAAATCGTAGTCCAATCGCAATCCAAACAATCGCCAAGATTGGATTAACGGTCAAGAAGGTTTTTCTGTGTATTTGATGGGATAAAAAATAAATCATCTTCTTCCTCATTGAATCAAACACTCAATTCAGACCTCTACGGTTAACAACTAACTAGCTTAAAGCAAGTGATAAATAATAAGAGGCTAGTATTGGTAATAAGAATGGGATAAAAAATAAATCATCTTCTTCCTCATTGGATCAAACACTCAATTCAGACCTCTACGGTTAACAACTAACTAGCTTAAAGCAAGTGATAAATAATAAGAGGCTAGTATTGGTAATAAGAAGAATGTTTTATAGCTAACAAAGCTCTGAAAGTATTGAAGCACCCATCATTAGGTTCACACTTCTGATCAAATTATTCTCACCTTTTGAAGCATCTGCAAAATTTTTGGCACTGAACTGGTCTTGAATTGGTAAACACTAATTGATAATTTTATTAAATAATGTAAAAATATAAGCAAATATTATGATTTATCATTGGATGAGAAATTTGGATCGCACCTGGCATCAACTTCCCAAAGATGTCGACACCTACAAGCGTTTAAAATATTTACTCCTCACGAAAATACAATTTACACGTTGTTACAGATCCCACTTTCTGGCAGCGCGCTCGCCCACATTAGCTCGATAATAACCGTTTACTTTAACCTCGCACTATTTTGCTCACTTTACGCGGTACACACATCAGAATTTTCAACAGTTTACTTAAGCCAACGGACGCGTAGGTGTTGACGATCAATTTTCAGCGGCCTCTTTCGAATTTTGATTTTGATCAGCGTCCAGTTTAATTTGGAGCACCTTTAAATAAATTCTCAGTTCATTTGCACTACCAATAATAGTGTTAATAGGTAATTAAATTACTTGAGTTTAGGCCAAAAATTTGGTCATTAAAGCTTGTACATCCAAAAATGAGGAATGGTAGCAACATTTACAAGTAAAGTGGTAAAATCATAGTATATTATGAATTACCACGTAGTAATGGTCGTAACCATTCTTATAATGAAGATTTGGTAGTAACGGTAGTAACCATTCTTATAATGAAGATTTCGTTGTTGATTTATAAAAAAAATCAAAAGCCAAATTCCGTATGCGAAGTGTTCTTCGTAAGAAACAATTAATCACTTATTTCACACGGCCATCAAGCCATTTCTGCGGCTCTGGAATAACGATCCTTCGAGCACGATTAGTACTATTATCCCCATTCCGGAATAAAGGCGGGAAAAGATCGCGATAAGGCAAGAGCGAGAGAGACGGTGAGAGGGGGGGGTGGCGTTTTAATTACTCGGTGAATTAAGCGTCCGAGTAATTTGTTATTTAAATAAACGCCGAAAACGTGTAAATATATTTCGGGGGCCTCGTAATTAATCCGCGTTTTTCCACGCGTTCGCCTTTTAAATTTTAAAAAGGGGGGAGGGGGCAGCCCCTTATCGCCGGCTACACATCTGCAGATTAGAATTGTAAAATGTTCCCGTAATTACCGGACTACGGATTAAGCGTGTTTCGGCTGGAAGTTCGCCACTTATCTGGATCCAGATACGGTTTTTAATTGATGAATCGGCCGTTGATTTTACGTATTTAACTTTCAGATCTTTTAGGTCACGAGATAACTACAATTAAATATTCAGATAGTGTAAAATAATTGTTTGCGTTTTTAGTAGCTGGTTGTGTTTCAGAGAAATTCATGGTTCATACTCTAAATTGAAATTGGTACAAAAATTTCATAAGGTCAAAAATTGCAAGGAACTACATTAATGTTTTCTAAAATTTATAGGATGATTCAATTAGATGCCTTAAAACTTGAACAACAATTCTAAACAGAGTATTACAAAGTTGGGCAAGAATGTTTCTACATAAATGCTCTAGAGGACTTTTTAAATAACAACTGGTAGACAGTATAGTTTTTTTGAAAACCTATTTCGAAAAATTGAGTACTCAATGTATAACATTGAGTACTTAAATGGTTCCAATACTTTTAGATCTATTAATTTAATCTTTAATAGTTTCACCTAATATTTGATGGTTAGTACCTGAATGGTACTACCAATCACTACTATTTCAGACCCATGGAATATAAAGGCGATGTATGTAAGGAATTAGAAAACGCAATATAACTAATTAAGGTCAAATTGAATTCTAAATTTAATCAAAAAATATATTATTTTCTGATATTAGCTTTTGATACTTTCATATTGTTCGAAAATTGGTTTATAAGGGTTTTGTATTATGATTCAAGTTTTCAGTAATAAAAGAATTCTTTTAAGATGTCGAGGTGTTTATGACGACCACGTTATATAGAACCGGATGCGTTAATTCAATTCCCGAATGTTTTTTTCTTCATATAAAGTTATGACAAGGCTGATTTGTCGTTTATCGAAGCGACGGGGCATTGTTTAAATTATAAACGGTACGTTGTCGGGTGATAATAATTCCGAGCGAGAAGAAACTGTGAGTCAGTGGGTGTAGGAGAAGGCTGCTGGTGGTCTTAAACGGCCCGGCGACAATTTGTAGCACGCTGCCTCCTGCCTTCATAACTACATTCCAGTAACGACGCGAGAGGTCCGCATGTTATGTGACGCCTCTCTGCGTGTACTTTACAACTTCGGATCCAGTCGAGACATTAAGTCCTAATTTACGTGATTACATAATTAATTTTTACCTGGCCGTTCTTGTCCATCTCGTTGTTGGTCAGCTTCACCTTCTCGAAGGACACCACTTGCTTCCTCAGCTGTTCACCGGAGTAAGGTGAATCGGGGTGCGCGTACAATCGGCTGGGAGCTGGCGGATCTGCTTTACCCGCCACCAACCAAGAGGATCTGTGATAGGCGTACCTGTACCTCTTATTATCGACCGGGACGATATCCAGAAGCACGGCGTACCTTTGATCGGGCCTTATCCCAGTAAACGATACTCTTAACGTTGGAAACATTCGCCTGCAACAGAAAGAAAACAAAAATTAAAATAATAATAACAACAATCGTCAAAAGGATAATAGTTTCGGGGTAGTACCGTAAACACCATGTTGGGCGCGTAAAAAAGTTAAAGCGGCCAAATTAGCCGCGTTCAAGAACGACAACCTGTTATTAGGGTTTCCGTGGACTGGGGAAGAGCTGTCGATCTCCTGTCTGGGCGTTTGCGTGTGTGGAAAGGTGTAAAAATTACAGGGCTCTGCCCTCTAAAAAAAAATGGATTAATGTTGCCCTGGAAAAATCGAAGCGCACGAGCACTTCCGCCCCGATCGCTACCATTAAAACGCAATTAGACGGCTAATCATTAAACTGAACGATTATGTTTTATAATTATTTCAAATGGATGTGTGCTGTTGATAAATAATGTAATGACACGCGCTTTATCGATCCAAAGGTATTAATATTAACGCCGTTATTTGTCCGTATCTACATCAGATGTATAGTACCGTGTTCACAGTACTTAGCGACAGATATGAAAAAATCACCATTACGAGTTCACGAGTCGCCGCTGGCTACTGTGCTTGGCTAAATCAAATAATTCCTATAATTAGATAACGAGTTTCCATCATTTACGCAATAAGTTGTTTGCAAATATGATGATTAGGCTATAAGTATTCATCATTATCATTGGAACCTTCATTTTAATCGATTTAAATTATGTTTTAAATTACAATAAATAACATTTCTATGAAGACTATTAATTTTTGACCTGAAATATTTAACCCAGTTTCGGCTTTCAGGTATGTGATGCATTCCAGATATGAATTCGATACACTTCAGAAATCACTTCTGAAAGCGTTTCAAAAGTTTAGAATTGTTTTAACACACTACTTCGATCTAAGCAATAAAAGTTTTCCTTTTGTTATGCATTATGTAATATAAATGTTGTTACAATCGAATCTAATTATGGTCTTCATCGGTGATCCATGTTAATTAGCATTAAAATTCATCCAAATATACAGAGGATCTCTGAAAGTTGTTCCTCAATTGAGAAGAATCCTTCTATCAGCAAATTCTTTTTTGAATGTGCCTGAACTTTTGCAGTGGTAATCTTTTCACAATATTTGGCAGACGAAGAATTATAGAACTTTGGACTTTAGTGATTTATATCATTTTGAGATCTGGAAAGCCTTTAAAAGTCAATTCTAAGAAGGTCACTTGATCTGATATCATGATACTGACCCTTTGACATGAATAGAACATTATTTTATTCTTCTGCTGCATTACACTAATGAGATCCAAAATAGATCGAAACCAATCTGTGGCTGTTGTTAACAAGGAAACAATAATTAAATGTTATAAATAAACATTTTGCATTCCATTTATATCTTTCCTTCTTATAAATGTGTTTTCATCTGACAAGATTTGTTTGTTATGATAACTACTCATATAAATTTAACCATCGGCCATAACAGGTGGTAGTAGACGGCGGAGGGATCGTATTTCCAACCCCGAAATTCACGTTTAATTGTCCAAGTCCACCAAAACACCATTAGAACGGCACCTGTGCGATAGTATCGCATTCTTCTGGAGTAATCCGTTTAAGTCCCATCAATTCATTGCGTTTTCGTGACCGCCGGCCTGCGTCTAATTCGAAATTAGTCGTTACAGGCGCAATCCGTCCCCGTCGCTACCCGGAATTAATTGATAAGTATCGTCTTGGGTTTCACCCCAACCCCGTTCCTCTGACACATGCAGGGGATTATTCGGCGGGGCGCGCTTCCTATCTGATGCACTTTTAAACGACCTCTTCCTCGTGTCCATCAATTAGAGCCGTTTTGTAAATACGTGACCCATTAAAAGGCAATAAAATTTCGACTTCCCAAAAATATATCAAATAAGCTATGATTTGAAGCTTTCAAAGGTGACCTAATGATTTTCTTTTTGTACTCAACGTGTAGTATTAAAAGGCAATAAAATTTTGAACATTTACTTCCCAAAAATATATCAAATAAGTTATGATTTAAAGCTTACAAAGGTGACCTAATGATTTTTTTTGTACTTAATGTGTAGTATTAAAAGGAAATAAAATTTTGAACATTTACTTCCCAAAAATATATCAAATAAGTTATGATTTAAAGCTTTCAAAGGTGACCTAATGATTTTTTTTTTGTACTCAATGTGTAGTATTAAAAGGAAATAAAATTTTAACCATTTACTTTCCAAAAATATATCAAATAGGCTATGATTTAAAGCTTTTAAAGGTGACCTAATGATTTTTTTTTTGTACTCATTGTGTAATATTAAAAGGAAATGAAATTTTGATCAATGACTTCCCAAAAATTAATCAAATAAGATATGATTTGAAGTTTTCAAAGGTGACCTAATGACTTTTTTGTACTTAATGGGTATTATTGCAATAAAATTTTGACTTTAGCTAAGTTTAAACTCTTTCAAAAGTTTTTTTCATTAAATCTTCTAATTGATAAGAGAAGATTTGAGGTCGTGGACTAATTTAATTCCACCAGAGATCTTAGAAGAGTGGTTTTAGTTGATCCTATCAAACTATAAGGTTTCTCTCATAAAAATATTGTGTCTTTGTAATGTTGCAATATTTCTAATTGTATGTATTTATGAAGATTAATTGAAGAAGTTGATGATATTGATTGATTTTAGAATAATGAATCTTTGATTTGTGTAGAAAAAAGCTTGTTATCAATTTGATTAAAATAATTATGTAGATGAGAAACTGAACTGTCAAATATGTCACCTAAAAAAAACACTGGACAGGCAGAAAAATGTAATTTTTTAAGCCCCATCGCGACAATGGCCGTCCACACGGGGTGCACGCGTCCAGCTGCGTGAGTGTCTACTCGGAATATTTATATATCGGACATTGTGACGGTCAATTGATGGCCGTTCAATGACCGGCTGTGCGTTAATTATTTCTCTCGCATCGATCAGTTGAAAAATTTCGCGAGGGGTCCCTGCGCGACCGTTAACTGATATAAATTACGGTGGGGCATATGCGCCGTCCGGCACCCTAATAAAGCCATAAATTGCCTTAATTAATTACAAATAATAAGCGCAGTCCTCACCTGTTGTTTTTCTATGGGCGACGAGGAAGAAATCAGAGCCGCGCTGGCCAATTAAGGTGGCCGCGGTTCGTGGAAGCACCCGAGGCCTAATCGTTTATTAATACGAAATCAGCGGTTTGTCATGATGTCTGGCATGTCGGTTAATTAAACCAGTTGGGTATGCAGAAAAGACCGACGAGCGGGACTTGACTCGTGCACATTTTTCAAAAGCGTACATAATTTGCGTCTTCGTAATTTACTTACACCTATCTTGTGCCAAAGGCCTTCCAGTTGTATCTGGTTTCGATATTTAAATCAAAATTGTAGGATGGACTTATAATTTAGACTAGCTAGGCACTTATGCCTAATAGCTAAATGATTGACCAAAAATCTTACTCTGTATTACAACTAATTGGTTATTGCTGGATGTTATTGAATATTAGTCTTAACTATCAATTATAGAAAGGTCTTTCTGTACAAAACCTTTCTATGTAGTATATGAATTATTATTATCTGTAAAATCTCATTTAGTACTGTTCCAAAATATAATTTATTTAAAAATTTGAAGATCGAAGTATTTTGATCCAAAAATTAATTTTAGAAAAACCTTATTTTTGAAGCTCCGTTTATTCATACTTGATCTTCTGTATGTTTACTTAGTTCTAATAAAAGTAATGAAGAGATTACTTTCAAAAGTAAATAACTTTTTGAAATGGTCCAAATTTTTGGTTTCCAAAGGTTGTAGTTCAATGTTCATCTCTGTATCTTTTTGGAAAACATTTGGAGGTCAAAAATATGAAATCACTTCTATAAATTAAGTTTTTCCTTCAATTTAATCGTAATATCATCAAAGAAAGATTTATGATCCAATGTTGATCACTGTATCTTTTTGGAGTTTAATCGTAATATCATCAAAGAAAGATTTACAATCCAATGATGATCACCGTATTTTTTTGGAAACCATTCTTCAAAGGTCAAAAATATCAAATCACTTCTATAAATTAAATTCCTCCCTCAATACCATTAACTGCAAAGAACTACAAATTTTTGTTACGATTTTATCAAAAAATAGGCTATTTTAAAAGTGTGTATATTTACTTGAACAATTTTCATTTTTTAATTACTATTTGATACACACTATCATCGTCACCAGACCATAAGAAGACCAATTTTCGAACGTACCCATTTACGTAGGTTAAAAAAAAATCCAAGTCACGAACGGCACAGACGAGTGGGCCGCTTATATTAACAAAAGAATTATTAGATTAGATATTTATCTGGACAGTGAATTTCGGTTACACACGAAACCCATGGACGTGTGTGTGTGTGTACACACACAGGCCGGTAATTACACTCTTTTTTTTAAATTAACATTTCCTGCGCGCGAGCGGGCGAAATTAAAAGATTCGGTAAGCAGGATCCGTAATTGCACCTTCTTCGGCCGAGTTAATTAGGAATCCGGGTCCGAATCTGAATGATAATTACAGCGTCTTCTTCTCCTCCTGTCGGGCGGAATTAAGAATAATTCCGTGTGAATTTCAATTATCCGGTGCGGCGCGGTGATTCGTTTTGTGGGAGAGCTCGAAATTGGAAAGGCATCACTCCGGTTTCGGTTCGCACGCTATCTGTTATAATATTACTCTCCAATAATAATAATTCTTTCTTGTGTCGAAGGCATAATCTTCGTATTTTCATATATTTAAATATTTTCAAAATTTAGATGATGACCAAAATTTTGATGATGACCAAAATACCATCTCATCTGATATCATCTCATCTTGAATATTTTCAAAATTTGGATGATGACCAAAATACCATCTGAAATATTTTGCCCAAAAATCTACTCGATTCACTCGATCAGGAATTACAAAATTACGCTCCAGATTATAAACAGGTTTTTGAATTACAACTAGGACGTTACCGTAAAACTTGTTCAAAATATATATTTCTAAATTTGTGATCTTCCTTTAATACATTTTAGAAAATGAAGATTTTAATGATGCCCAAAATACCATCTCCAATTTTGACTCATTGATTCTTATTAACAGCATTGAAAATTGTTGACCAGATAAAAAAGATTGAGAAATAATTGTTT
Organism: Ontholestes murinus; assembly: GCA_963969525.1. Classification (NCBI taxonomy): domain Eukaryota; kingdom Metazoa; phylum Arthropoda; class Insecta; order Coleoptera; family Staphylinidae; genus Ontholestes; species Ontholestes murinus. Next base: position 23,162,567 of record OZ018391.1, read on the forward strand.
ATCAATCAAATGACATTTTGTGTTTGAAGTATAGAAGCTTAAATTAATTATCTACTATTTACATTTTTTCTCATCCCATCGTTAATCCACGATAATCTCCTAAAAAATCATCATCGGCACGACGTTCCGGGGCCTGGTGTTTGAGAAGGCTCGATCCCATCAATTACACGGAACATTTACTATCCCAAACATAGGAACAAGTAGCACGTCGTAATAATCCCACCATAAATCACCGGACGCGCATCCCTAATTAGCATAATTTAACATCCAAGAATTAATCCGACCACCCGAGCAGATCACCTCTGAGCCTGGCGACCGAGGACGCGCGAGGGTCCACCGTACAAAAACTACACGAAATTCAATTACGCACACTGTAATTACGAAATTTCGAAAGGCGTATTCGTTTAATGGATTAGATTAGTCTTCTGGTGCACGTTTTGCATAATTATTGGACCATCTACTAAAGCATATTAATTTTTCCTCAAACATTCAAAAGCTAAAAGGTAATTTTTAAAATATGAATAATATCAGCTTTATGTAATTTCCAAATCTGCTGAAGAAACTTTACCAGATGATAAATAAAACTGTAGGTTTCTAATATCATAGCCGTTTGTTATATTAACAAAGTACAGTTTTGAAAAAAAGTTAAAAAGTTTTTTATTTGTAAAGTACAGTTTTATTTATCATCTGGTAAAGTTTTGATTTAAGCTGTATCATTGTATGCTTCAAGCTTATAACAAAAAAATTGCTAAAAATTTTTCACAAAGCTATGTGATTGGTTTATTTGAAAATTTATATAAAACAGAATTTAGTATAATTTTTATCAATATAAAATATTGTTTACTTCAGATATTTAGGTTTTTGTTCCCAAAAATACATCCCATAATAGGCTAAAATATCTTAGCAAAAATTACAATTTTTTATTTTTTGGATTCTTTAAAGTCCAAATTATTTATGAATTTAAAAGTAAAGTCCTTAAGTACTAAAGTTTGTATATGTTTTCCGTCTCAAAAATTATATCCTAGTCAAATTTAAGCTTAAATTACAATTACCATACTTTAAATTCTTCAAAATCCGAAATATTCTATAAAATTGAAAGCTAAGTACTTAACAAAACTGTATAAATATTTTCCTCCCAAAAATATAGCTTTGCATATTTTGGCGTCTAGGTATTAAGCTAGAATTATTATTATTATCCTCATCCACATCCGGAAACTTTTGTATTGTCTTTAATATCGTTTACTTGTGTACTCTTTAAGAGAAACTTTTTGGCAGTTTATGTCAGAATGTCAGATATAAAAATAACTTTTTCCATTTTTTCCTTTCTTAAAAATTAAAAATACTTAATACACTGTAGAGCAAAGCACTAAACAAAACTGTTTAAATATGTATTCTTCCAAAAAAAAGTATATCCTAGCATATTTGATGATCTAGGTAGGTAGTAAGCTTATTTTACATTTTCTCATTGTTTTTGATTTCTTAAAATTCGAAATATTCTATAAACTTCAAAGCAAAACACTTCAGAAAACATTTAGCATATTTATCCTCCTAAACAATGTATCTTAGCATATTTTGAACTCTAGATACTAAGCTCAGATTACATTCCTTCATTTTTGCAATTCCTTTAAATCCACAATATTCTATTAATTCAAATCAAAACTGTTTTACTGTTTAGCCTCCAAAAATATATTCTAGCATATTTTGCTCTCTAAATCGAAGTACATACATCTAGTTTCAAAATGACAAGTTGAAATTGTCGAAACTATAGTCACTTAATAAAGTCCCAGATGTACAAACCAATTAAAAACAAAATAAAAAATGTGTTTCATTTGTACATACATCAAATCCAAAATATTGTATAAATATCAAAACAAGCTACTTAAAAAACACTGTTTCAATATTTTTCCACTCCCAAAAATATAGCCCAGCTTATTTGCTGGAGTACAATTTTGATGAAGTACATTCCTTTGAATTTTATTGAAAATTTCGTATTTTAAGGAATTCAAAAATTCGAAAACTGTAATCTTAGTTAGATGCCAAGTTTACAGTTTTCGAATTTTTGGATTCCTTAAAATACGAAATATTCAATAAAATTCAAAGGAATGTACTTATCAAAATTATACTCAAAGCAATGTTTTTTCCTTCAAAAAACTGCAACCTATCATATTTTGCCCTCTGGGTAGTAGGTTTAGATTAAACTGTTACAAATCCAAAATATTCAATAAAATTCGAAGTACTTATCAAAACTGTACTCAATATTACTAAGGTTATAATGCTAACAGTTTAAAATTGTCCGAAATATATCTTAGATAAAAAATATCATCTCCAAATATTTTGCCCAATAAATTCTAATTGATTCAAATCGATCAGGAATTAAAATTTTTACTCCGGATCCAAAACAGGTTTTTGAATTACAACTAGTAGTATGATTGATTGTTGAAGCCGTGACTTTGTTATACATCTTGATTACGAAATAGGTTAACATTTACAACTAGTAGGTTACTGAAAAGCTTGTTCAAAATTTATATTTCAAAATTTGTGATCTTCCTTTAAAAATCTTAGATTACTGTATTACCTTTCTTGCAGTTCTAAAAATTATAAATTATGTTTACATTTGTAGTAACCAATTTGACAAAAGCGATGATTTTGAAAAATGAATAAAATAATTGATTGGATTCAACGACAGTTCAAAACCGACGGACATTTTTGCACAAGAAGACTATTTTAACACATTGAAGAAGGGCAAAAATACGGCAACTGGACACGACCTAGTACATAGACAGATACTAAAATCCTTACCATCCCATATACACGTCCATATCCTCAACATCCTTAATTTCACTTACCAACACAAATATTTCCCCTCCGAATGGAAATTAGGAATAATCATTTGTATTCCCAAACGTGACCTTCCCCCATCCCTAATATCCAGTTACCGTCCTATTACGCTACTTCCTGTCCTTGGAAAACTCTACGAATCACTCCTTAAAAACAAAATACTATCCCTCATCCGCGACCGCATCCCAAACTACCAATTTGGCTTCCTCCCAAAACGTTCCACTGCCCTTCCACTTACCATCCTTACCTCAAATATCCAAAAAACACACCTTGAAGGAAATTCATCAGCCGTCTTATTACTGGATATACAAAAAGCCTTCGACTCTGTCTGGCATCAAGGTCTGTTATACAAATGCTACCTCCTTAAAATTCCTACACATATTATCTTCATTATCAACCAATTCCTTTCAAACAGATCCCTTAAAGTCAAAATCAACAACTCCTACTCCCCTCCCTTTACTCCTGTACAAGGTCTACCCCAAGGTTCCCCACTATCTCCTTTACTCTACAACATCTTCTGCTTTGATATCTACAACCCGGATCCTCTGTACTTTAATCCCTCCAAATACCTCCTTCAATTCGCAGACGACACAGCCCTAATTTCCCATGCACCCTCTGTACCTAAAGCTCTTCAATCCCTCCAGCAGCTTATTGACACCCTACAACACTGGTTTTGCAAATGGCGAATTAAAATAAATCCCCACAAATCCCAGCTTCTAATTCCCTACCACCGCAACAATAATCCTACTCACAATATTCACATCTCCCATACAACCGTTTCCCCCTCTACATCCATAAAATACCTAGGCATTACCATAGACCAAAAAGTTAATTTTAAAAACCACACAGCTCTAAACAAAACTAAAATCATCACCAGGGCCAAATTATTTAGAAATTTAACGTACAAAAACAAGGGAATTTCCACCAAATCAGCTGTTAAAATCTATAAAATGATTTGCCGCCCTCTACTCGACTATGGTAATGTCCTTTTCCCCCACTCCTGCAATCCTACCCTCCACAATATCCAAGTTAGCGAGCGATCCTCCTTAAGAATCCTAACCAAAATCCGCCATCCTAATAATCCTCTACACAATCCCTCTAACCAACTCCTATACGACTCTACCTCTGTTATACCCATCAATGAACGTCTTCTATACCTCAGTGAAAAATTTTCCAAAAATTCCTTTAACCACCACATCCTTTCCCTTTACTGCTTGCGCAGAAATCCCAACCAAATCCCAAAATACAAAACCCCTTCATTCACTACATATGAATTCATCGCATCACATCATCCATCACCATCATCAGAGACAGACTGACGAAAAACATCGACAAGGACAAATCAAGGCTGAAAGACCGCTGGTCGATAGCCATTTAGCAAACTAACAAACTAACATCAACTGTATCATTCATATATTATATTACTTGTATTTGTGTTTGTTAATAAAGATGTTGTATATATAATTGATTTGAAGCAAATTACATAGCAAAATATGTCCTTCATATCTTAGATAAGTATCTCAAATGACCTAATCTCTTTTTTTGTAGTTTCACAAATCAAAAATTATGCTTATATTTAAGTACATTAATATACAAAAATGTTTCTTTTTGAAAATGAAGACGAGGAACAAGAGAAAGCAAACTACTTCTTGAAATAAATGCTGCAAATCTTAGATACGAAGCTAAGAACTAAACTAAATTTAATGATAAGAAGCTCAAATTATTTAATGTTGTTTCACGGAAAATATGCTAAAATTTAAGGTAATCAATGTGCAAAAATGATTATTTTTCAAAAGTCCCAAGAAAATAACAAACTACATTTTGAAACATATGCTGCAAATCTTAAATAAGAAGCTTAGAACTAAAATAATTTTCATGTTTTGCAATTCCACAAGTCAGAAATGTATGCTCACATTTGTAGTAACAAATGATAATTTTAAGGAAGACAATAATAAAAAAAACATATCCTGATTATCTTAGCTTAGAAACTCAGTTAACTTTATTACCTTCTTTTACAATACCTTAAATCAGATATTTTGATTATATTAGTAGCGATCAATTTGTAAAAATATGATAATTTTATAAATAAACAAAAAGGCCAGCAAAGACCAAAATATATGCTGCATATTTTAGATAATTTTAGACCGAGATATATATTTTTGGAATTCCACAAGTAAGTAATAATGCTTACATTAGGAAATGCAGAAAACAATTCAGAAAAAGTAGATTAGCTTAGAGAAGAAATCCAGATTGCTTAATATCATTGTTTGCAAATAAAAAAGATGCTTATGTTTATGTTTATTAGTCTTTAGCTTCTTTTCCAATAGTATACACAAGAAAATACTAATGTATTATATAAAACATACAAAAATTTTGAATGGATAAAGCTAGGAAGAGTATTTTGGGGCTGCTATGATCTTCCTCTACTTCTTTTATATTTGTAGCGCTCAATGTTCAAAAATATGACGATTTTAGAAAACAAACAAAAAAAATCAGCAAAAGCAAATTCTTTGCCAAAATATAAGTTACACATCTTGGATAAGGACTTAAGATGACTTTTTTTGCAATTCCATAAATTAGTTTTTATGCCTAAACTTGTAAGGATCAATGTGCAAAAATATGATGATTTCAGGAAATAAAGGAGAAGATCCAGAGATCCACGAAGAGCAAATTATCTTATTAAGAAACTAGAATTATGCTTACAGTTGTACTGACAAAATATCCTTATTATCATAGATGGAAATTTTAAATAACTTTACTTCCTCTTTTGCAATTTTACAAATCAGAAATTTCGCTTACATTTGTAGCAATCAATGTCAAAAATATGATGATTTTTGGAATTATAAAGAAAAGATCCAAAAACAACAAATAATACTAGATGGGAAACTCAGATTACTTAATTTCCTTTTTTTCTGCAATTCTACATTTGAAATTATTCTTATATTTTTAGTAATTATTTTGCAAAATATCATAATTTTAGAAAATACTACTATATGCTGCATATCTGAGGTTCGAATAATTTAACTCATTGCAAATCAGTATATGCAATTTTAGGGAATTAACAAACAAATCTGCGAAAGCACATTCTTTGCCAAAATATTTTCTGCATAATTTGTTTTATAGTTGCACAAATAAAAAAATATATTTACATTTGTGGTGATCAAGGTCAAAACTATGAAAATTTTAAGATCTAAAGAAAACGAGCCTAGGAACATTGTTCTAGATAAGAGCTCAGACTACTTAATTTCCTTTTTTGCAACTCCACAAATCAAACCAATTTGCAAAAATGATGATTTTAGGAAATGAAGACGAAAATCCAGCGAAAGCAAAATTCATACCGAAACTACCTCCAGACTGCCTTAAATAAGGAATCCAAGTTATTTTAGAATTTATACTGAAATTAGTAGTGACCACTTTACAAAAACTGATGATTACAGGAAGTTATGAAAATTTTAAGATCTAAAGAAAACAAGCCCAGAAAAAGCTCATTGGTTTATATCAGAGCTCAGATTACTTAATTTTCCTTTTTATAACTTTACAAATCAAACCAATTTGCAAAAATTGATGATTTTAGGAAATTAAGATGACGATCCAGCAGAAGCCAAATCCATGCCGAAACTATCTCCTGACTGTCTTATTTAAATAACGAATACTTTATTCCCTGTATTCTTGCAATTGCAAACATTGGAATATATGTTTAAATTTGTAGTGACTACTTTGCAAAAACTGATGATTTTAGGAAGTTATGAAAATTTTAAGATCTAAAGAAAACAAGCCCAGGAAAAGCACATTGCTTTAGATCAGAGCCCAGATTACTTAATTTTCCTTTTTATAACTCCACAAATCAAACCAATTTGCAAAAATTGATAATTTTAGGAAATGAAGACGACAATCCAGCGAAAGAAAAATTCATACCGAAACTATCTCCTGATTGTCTTAAATAAAAAAATTCAAGTTTATTCCCTGTGTTCTTGCAGTTGTGAACAATGGAATTTTTTGTTTATATTCGTAGTGACTACTTCGCAAAAACTGATAATTACATGAAGTTATGAAAATTTTAATAGCTAAAGAAAACAAGCCTAGAAAGAGCACATTAATTTCCTTTTTTGCAACTCCACAAATCAAACCAATTTGCAAAATTGATGATTTTAGGAAATGTAAACGACGATCCAGCAAAAGTAAAATGTATGCCGAAAATATCTTCTGATTGTCTTAGATAAAGAATCCAGGTTACTTTATTCCCTATGTTCTTGCAGTGGCGAACATTGGAATTTATGCTTAAATTTGTAGTGACTACTTTGCAAAAACTGATGATTTTAGATAATTAAGATAAGTATTGAGCAAAAGCACTATCCTTTCTAAAAAAAATAACTTCATTTCCTTTTTGCAATTGCAAAACTCGTAAATTATGCTTATATTTGTAGTGACCAAAGAGCAAAAAATGATGATTTTAGGAAATGAAGAAAAATATCGAGCAAAATCAAATTTAAAAAAGAAGGCAAAAGATCTAATAAATAAATAAATAAATAGTTTGATTTTTTTGCTTTTGTCCAAAATTTGACGTATGTTTTTTTGTTGTAATGATTTGTAATATTTGTTATTTTTAAGAAAGGAGACCAAAGATTAATAAATAAATTAATTAATGTTATTTTGTGGATGTAAAAAAATGATCATTTTGGGAAAAGAAAAAAAATATCGTGCAAATTCTTTGCTATATATTTTAGATAAAAAGCTTAATTTCCTTTTTCCGCAATTCCATAAATCAGAAGTGTTGTTTACATTTCCAGTGATCAACATCAATTCTTTGACAAAATATATGCTGCATATTTTGGACAAAAAGCTTAGTTTCCCTTTTTTGCAATTCCATAAATCAGAAATGTTGCTTACATTGGTATATAGTGGTATTCAATATCCAGAAAAATTGGGAAATGAAAGTTCCAACAAAAGCAAATTATTTAATTTATTTTGGGAAGAAAAAAATGAAGAAAAAGATCAAGCAAAATCAAATTCCTTGTCAAATTTTTTTCTGCGCATCTTAGATAAAAAGCCTTGCTTATTTAAATCCCCTTTTTTTGTAATTAATAAAATCAGAAATTATGCTTGCAATTTAATAACCAATTTGCAAAATGTGATGATTTTGGGAAATGAAGGAAAGAATGCGGCAAAAGCAAATTTCTTACCAAAATATCTGCATTTCTTAAATTATTATTATTAGTATCCTAAGACAACTTTATTTACCTCGACCACTTTATAATAAATGCATTAAACTAACACTTTAAAAAGTAACATTTATATGGTAACGCACATGAAGAAGATACTTCATGCAATGAAACTATGTTTTGAAACTCAGTTTTATTCTTGTATTTATTCCTAAAGAATTATTTGATTTTAACAGTTTATTCAACTTCATTCATTATGCCAAAACTTTTTTGGCAAAAAAACTTTCTATTCGTATCAGTAATTGTTAAATAGTGAATTGTATCAATTATAAAATTAGTTAACTATCAAATTAACAAAATTTATATAGTATCTAACTATCTGCTTTCGGTAATATCCAAAACTACTTAAATCAACTTTGAATAATACTCTGGGAATACAAAATATATCAATGATACAAAGCCATATGAATTTAAATATTACACCATAGAAAAATTAATTAAGTGTAATTTTCATGAATACGAAATATGTTAATTTACAGATGTAAAAATTGATTGATCACCAAGTATCAAGTAATTAAAGTTAAGGGATTAGGTTCGACATTGTGATTATTTTATTCCGTTTTCTGCATTTTCAAAAATCTGAAATTGTGATTGATCAATTTGCGAAAACTGATAAGGGATTATATACAGTCTGATTACTTAATTCTCTTTTTTGCATTTCCCAAAATCTGAAATTGTGCTTGATTGATGTGCGAAGAATGATGGAAAAGATTAATCAAAAGCTTCAAACTATCATTTTGCCAATGTATATTGCAAAGTTAAGTAGCGTACGACATTTTAGAATTCAGTTCAATTGCTTAACCACTCGAAACAATCCGAGGCGTTAAATTATACATCAAACCATGCAAGTTTGCGTTAAAATTTAAATCAACGTTGATGCAGAGAGAGGTTTAGCAATTAAAATTCGAAACACTTCATCAATTTTCCAATCATCATAAATACGACCGCAGCAGTTCATAATATATTTGTACAAAAAATTATTAGACCGGATTGAAATATTTTATTTTCTGGTCCGTCCGTGTTAAACGATTATGGATTTTTCATTTGTTAGTTGATATAGGTGTGAAATCAGAGTGGGATTTCCCGAAAGCCATCCATCACGAGAATGACAATTAATATAAAAAGGTAATGAGTGTGTGTTTCAGTTGGCGCATTAGCGCTCCTCGTCGGTGTTATAGTGGTTGAAGTAGTTAATTACAAAGTAATCATTAATACGCGGTCCCAGCTGACACGCAGCTGCCTGTCAACTTATGAGTGCCCTTCATAAAACAAAGAGAGGAAATTATGATAAATATCTACTTATATTATAATTTTTATTTACATTCTCTCGTGTTACTTCGCATGTGTGGAAATTAATCTATTTTCGGGGTGGGCTTAGACTCGGACGACTCGCAGAACACCCGATTTCGAACAATGGGCGGCATTCAGATCGGAGAAGACGTTATAGTTTGGTACTCACGTTATTTTTCGGTGCGATGGTATTACGTTATTTGTCAGCGGAGCGCGTACATACATTATCTCTAAATTACGCCCAGATTATCCAGGTGATAGCTTATCTGATCGGGCATCGTTAAGACGGAAACAGTGTTACGGTAGATGCGGGAACCGGAAGTAGCCCGGTCCGAGCTTTTACGGCCTAAACGCTGTGTCGTATTTAATAACGCCGCTTAATGATACGTTCGCTGATGAAAAATGGGCGCTCGTTGGTGCTCGTTTTTGACAAGGGGCATTACACTGATGCATATGGTCTTTTAGTTGCTGCGAGAAGATGTATTATTAAACGTTTGAAATATTGATACTAAAATGTATTCAAATATTAAATGATAAAAAAGGTATCACTAACAGTTAAACAATGGATTTGTATGTATTTTTTATGTCCAAACTGGATCCAAGGAGAAATATTTAATTTTCATTTCTTATCTTACATATTTTAGACAAGAAGCTCATATATTTCTTCATCCCCCTTTTTTTATAATCCCAAGAAGTAGAATATTTTTTTATGAAAACCCTATAGATGCTGCTTCATGTTTATTAGGGCTATGAAAAATATAGGTAATAAGTAAAGTAAAATAAATTTATATAGTATAGATTACATAAGAAAAATGTCTTTTTTGTGGGCGTAAGAGTGTCTATAAAATATGCAAATACATCTCAAATAAAGTATATATTACAGAATACCACCCTAGAAAATGCTTCACATTTTGGAGCAGTCGGTAGGAATCGCATGAAGTTCGTAAAAAAAATATTTATTTAATTTATAAAGTTTTCACAAATTTAAACAACTAATTTTTCAAAAATATTCCAAATTGGGTCATCAACTTTGTTTAATAGAACTGATCATAATCAATACACAATTAACCTGAAAGTTTTTTTTTACTACTTCGCGGTTACAGCTTGGACGTTGGTCACGAAATGACATAGGCTACACGAAAATAAAAAATACTCGACTTGGTTAACGTTTCAACGGAATTTCGTTACTTTTATCATCAACTAGATTTGTGCTGTTTTTTTTTTTTTCATCACGTCGTTTCGTGCCCGATTAGAATCTACCTTGCAACGGCACCATAAATCATACTAATTAAAACAAAGGACCACCTTAACGAGCATCCATAATTCGGGGAGGTTTCCCGACTCCAACGAACCGTTTAATTATTCAATACCACGAGAATTACACCACCATTTAAATTTGAAAAAAATGGAGAATTGTAGGAAGTGTAACATAAAATAGTTCATAAATTTAAAAGCATTAATAGATGAAACAACCAAAGTACATCTTTTTAAAGTAAAGGTAATAGTGGCTTAATTTAATTATATGGTTGTGACTTTTAATAATTCATTGTCAACTTACTATAACTACAACAAATTAAATTAGTCGGATATGTTTATCTATGTTGTTAGTTTGGTTTTAATTCTTCTATATAACATTTCACTTTGTCTTTTATGAATTAGTTACAATTATCAAACATTTTCACTATGTACTTTAAAATCATGTTTTCACTTTTGATGAAAGGCAATCACAATTTTTTAATCCGATTGGTCGCGAACGTTCGTGGTACCTGTCAATAGAACAGGCGTGCAATTGTTTCCAATATGATATCCAATTAGTCGCACTCTCTAAAACATTAACGTTGTAATTTCGCTATTAAGTGTTTAGTATTTACACATTCCCATTCCGCCATCGTACGTTCGTGTATGAAATCCATTAAACGCACGCAGTACAAAACGCGGATTAAACATTGCACATTTCAACGTCCAACCTGTTGGATCTTGATTAATGATTAATGATTTGCAAAAGTAATTCAGATTATTCAATTTAAAATTTGTAAGGTTATCAATTTAAACCATCAAATTTTATTTTCTGCTATTAATTATGAAAATCATCCTTACATTCAAGCAAAGGACTGTCAGATATTAGATTAAAAACATCTGAAGTAGATCAAGGACCAAATAGACCATCTTTTTTAAAATTAAAGTAACGCTTAACTGATTTTATAATTATCAACGTAGTGATTAGTTATTGAAGAAAATAAAAATTAGTGACAAGTTGATGATTGCATATAGTAATTAGTAGTCTAAAGAGTAAATATTTGTAATCTTTGAAATTTCCAAGAAGTTCAATTAAGACCAGCACGTTTTCTACCATGGAAAAGTTTCTTGCTTCACCAAATCATTTGACTCTATCAAAAAGCTCAGAAACATAATAAGTAAAATTTTGATTAAAGTCAAGCATTCCTACCTTAAACTGTCACTTATACAAGCAAGTTCATTTAAGTTGAAATTGCAATTTAGAAGCAGAAGAACATGCAATAAATGATACATTACTACAATTATTATTATTATTATTATTAGTAGTAGTAGTAGTAGAGAGGAGAATATTTCTAAATACTATGAAAACTTTGTTTTACTTTAGAGGATCATTCTAGACGTTTTCAGAGATCTAATAAAGCATAAAAAGACACCATAAATAATACTGTACTATAATTAGATGTTTTAAGAAAGAAACATATAATATTGACTTTTTGCGCAGCTGCTGAGGAGCAAAATCTAAACTTTGATACCTTTTAAATACTACAGAAAACTTCTTACTTTTGCAGACAATTTTAGACATATTCAGAATTTAGAAAGATTTATTTTATTTCCGAGGAACAATCTAGACTCTTTTAGAGAACTCAGCAAACATAGGAAGACGTCATAAATGGTACTTTTCTATAGTTATTAGATGTCTAAAAAGAGAAAGAAATAATATTTGTAATTTGTGCAGTTTCTGAAGAGCAAAATCAAAGGTTTGATCTTCTTTAAATACTACAGCAAATTTCTTACGTTGGCAGATCATTTTAAACACATTCAGAATTTAGAAAACTTTGTTTGACTTTAGAGGATCATTCCAGACTATTTTAGAGAATTCAGAAAGCATAGGAAGACACCATAGATAATACTTTACTATAATTATTTGATATCTCAAGAGAGAATATTGGTAATTTATGTAGCTTCTGAGGATTAAAATCAGAACTTTGATCATTTTTAAATATCAAAGAAAATTCTTACTTTTGCAGACCATTTTAGGCACATTCAGAATTTAGAAAACTTTGTTTTACTTTAGAGGATCATTCTAGACTCCTTCAGAGAACTCAGAAAATGTAGGAAGACACACTAAATGATACTTTACTATAATTATTAGATGTCTAAAGAGAGAAACAGAGAATATTGGTAATTTATGTAGTTTCTATGGAACAAAATTAAAACTTTGACCTTTTTAAATGTCATAAAAAATTGCTTACTTTGGCAGGCAATTTTACACATTCAGAATTTAGAAAAATTTGTTTTACTTTATAGGATTATTCTAGACTCTTTCGGGAAATTCAGCAAGCATGGGAAGACATGATAAATGATACATTACTATAATTATTAGATGTCTAAACAGAGAAAGAAAGAATTTTTGTAATTTGTGCAGCTTCTGAGGAGCAAAATCAAAACTTCGATCCTTTTTTAAATAACACAGATAATTTCTTACTTTTGTAGACCATTTTACAACATTCAAAATTTAGAAAACTGTGTTTTACTTTAGAGGATCATTCTAGACTCTTTTAGAGAACTCGGCAAGCATAGGAAGACACCATAAATGATCTATATTACTATAATTATTAGATGTCTAAAAAGAGAAACAGCGAATATTGGTAATTTGGGCAGCTTATGAGGAGCAAAATCAAAACTTTGACCCTTTTTTAAATACCACAGATAATTTCTTACTTTTGTAGACCATTTTAGAACATTCAAAATTTAGAAAACTGTGTTTTACTTTAGAGGATCATTTTAGACTCTTTTAGAGAACTCAGCTAGCATAGGAAGACACCATAAATGATACTTTAGTATAATTATTAGATATGTTAAGAGGGAAAGAGAGAATATTAGTAATTTGTGCAGCTGCTGAGGAGCAAAATCGAAAGTTTGATTTTGTTTAAATATTACAGCAGATTTCTTACTTTTATAGATTATTTTAGACACATTCAAAATTAAGAAAACTGTGTTTTACTTTAGAGGATCATTCTAGACTCTTTTAGAGAACTCGGCTAGCATAAGAAGACACCATAAATGATACTTTACTATAATTATTAGATGTCTAAAAAGAGAAACAGCGAATATTGGTAATTTGGGCAGCTTATGAGGAGCAAAATCAAAACTTTGATCCATTTTACAATACCAAAGAAAATTTCTTACTTTTGCAGACCAATTTGGAACACATTTAGAATTAAGAAAACTTAGTCTTACTTTAAAGGATCATTCTATATTCCTTCAAAGAACTCAGCAAACATAGAAAGACACGCTAAATAATACTTTATTATAATAATATTATTAGATATCTAAAGAGAGAAACAAAGAATATTGGTAATATGTGCAGCTTCTGAGAAGCAAAATCAAAACTTTGATCCTTTTTTAAATTGACACAAAACGTCACGTCACATAAATATTCTCATATAATATGAGCATAAAGAAGCCAGCAATGGCTAAAATATTGTCTGAATAGACAAAATATACCACTGGTGAGGATGCCCTCATCTAGTATTATGGGTCTGAGTGGAGGAACACCCCGTGAACTCCGCCCGCATGTCTTCTGCTCCAAATTGCTAAGTGTTTATATTATAAATTTATATAAATTATTAGAACATTATTTTTAAGTAGACATGTAAAGCAAAATAAATAAATAAATAAATAAATAAATACTACAAAAAATGTCTTACTTTTGCAGATCATTTTAGACCCATTCAGAATTTAAAAAAACTTTGTTTTACTTTATAGGGTCATTCTAGACTCTTTCAGAGAACTCAGCAAGCATGGAAAGATACCATAAATTACACTTTACTATAATTATAGATTATAGATGTCTAAAGCGAGAAACAGAGAATATTGGTAATTGCTGCATTTTCTGAGAAGCAAAATCAAAACTTTGATCCTTTTTTAAATACCACAGTTTTTTTTTTACTTTTGCAGATTATTTTAGACTTATTCAGAATTTAAAAAACTTTGTTTCACCTTATAGCATAATTCTAGACTCTTTCAGGGAACTCAGCAAGCATGGGAAGACACCATAAATGATACTTCACTATTATTAGATGTTTAAAGAGAGAAAGAAAGAATATTTGTAATTTGTGCAGCTGCTGTGGAGCAAAATTGAAACCCAGATCTTTTTTAGATACTACAGAAAATTTTTCACTTTGGTAGATCATTTTAGACACATTAAGACTTTAGAAGATCTTTCAGAGAACTTAGCAAGCAAAATTTTATTTGATTTTGGATGTAGAAGATGATGCCAGCTTCCTACATGACGAGGTAAGAAGGGTTTGAGTGGAAGAACGTATTTTGATATGAACTCCGTCCAGTGCTTCTTTCGTTCAAAATTGTATGTATGTTTTTTTTGTAATTTATTTGTTTAAAATGTATTTTTTTAAGAAAGATGTACAAGGGATAAATAAACCTGTAGTGGTACGTTTCTATAATTATTAGATATCTAATGAGAGAAACAGAGAATATTGGTGATTTGTGCAGCTTCTTTCTTACTTTAGCAGACCATTTTGGACACAGTTTGGAATTCAGAAGCAAATTTGAAACTTTGATAATTTTTAAATACCACAGAAAATTTCTTATTTTGACAGACCATTTTAGACACATTCAGAATTTAGAAGCAAATTTTTGATCAAAATCGAACATCCACATTTGAAACCACCAGTTATATCACCCATAGAAGCAAATTCTTTCATGTTGAAAATTCAATTTAAAACCAAAAAAAGGATAAATCATAATTGTTAGTAACACAGAGATAGAGAGAGTATTTATAGCTATAGAAGTTTTCTTGGAGCAAAATCAAAAGCTATATCTTTTCTAAATACTATGTAAAGATTTTTGTACTTTCAAAGAGCTAAGAAATCATAGGAAGGTACTTTAAATGATACTTTACTGTGATGATTAGAAGTTGAGATAGACGAAGAGAAAATATTTGAACAAAATCAAAACCTCAGTTTTTTTCTAATTACTATAAAAAAGTTTTTACTTTATCATACTATTTTTGACACATTTAGAATTCAGAAATTTGATAAGAAAAATTTTGACCAAACTCAAACGACCTTACCAAAAATTACCATTGGTATCAGTTATAACAGCACATTATTTTACCTCCAAAATGCAATTCAGATGATGCAATGCTACTATAAATAATATATTACCATAATTATTAGAACTGTGTAGAAATAGGGAGAGAATATTTATAGTCTTTGAAGCTTCCGTGGAGCAAAATCGAATCTTTAATCTTTTCTAAATACTTTGACAACTTTGTTTTGCTTTAGTGAACCTTTTTAGACTCTTTCAAAAGGGCACATAAAGCATAGATAGGTACCATAAATAATACTAATACATAACTGTTAAAAGCACAGAGATAAAAAGTGATTATTTATTATATTTGAAGCTTCTTAGGAGCCAAATCAAAAACTAACTCTCTTCTAGATACTATAGTTTCTTTTAGTTTGGACATTTTAGACTTTTTTCAATGAGTTTTGTGTACATTTTTTATCAAAGTTAAACAACCATATAACAAACATTATAATTACTTATAAAAATACGTTTTTTACCTTGAAAATGCGATTTATAAACAGTAAAAGTCATAATAAATAATATATTACCTTAATTTTTAAAAGAGTAGTAGAAGAAAAAAAGGAGAAATCTTTGAAGCTTCAAAATGAGCAAATTCAAAAACTAAATCTTTTCTGAATATTAAGCAAAAGTTTCTTTTTTTTTGCTTTAGACCATTAAAAATTCTTCTAACGATGTCTGCAGTAAATGTTTGATCAAAGTCAAACATCCATATCTGAAACTATCAAACCACCATTAGTATCACTTATAAATACGCGTTCTTTTAACCTGAAAAATACAATCCAGAAGCAAGAAAGGATACAATACACGTAGTGAATGTTTGGGATCTTTGAAGCTTTAGAGAAGCAAAATCAAAACCTAAATCTCTTCTGAATACTAAGGAAAATTTTCTTTTTTGCTTTAGAAGAGTAAATGTTTGATCAAAGTTAAACATCCATATCTGAAACCACCATCAGTATCACTGATAAAAGCACGTTCTTTTGCCCTGAAAATGCAATCCAGAAGCAAGAGAAGATACTATACATGGAGTGAATGCTTGAGATCTTTGAAGCTTTAGAGAAGCAAAATCAAAACCTAAGTCTCTTCTGAATACTAAGGAAAACTTTCTTATTTTACTTAAGAAAACCATTTTAGATTATTCTAAAGAGGCTTACAGTAAATATTTGATCAAAGTCGAACATCTATTTCTGGAAACAATATTAGGATCACTTATTAAAGCACTTTCCTTTACCTTAAAAATACAATTGAAAAGCCAGAGAAGATGCAATAAATAATATATTAATATAATTGAATTGTTAAATATAATGACGTAATGAGGTAGTGTCAAGTGTTAAGTAATAATCACTACTTAGGACAAAAAGGCCACAATTGGCCAATCATTTGATGAACCGTCATCAAGATAATCTCCGCAACGACAAACACCTGCTAGAAGAATAGAAGGTAAGAAGAACACATATTTTGTGAATTCAAACTTTTCCAAATGCGATCATAATTTTTGTAGGTAATTTTTATGTGTAATAGTAGAATATTTTTGTTAGTATATTGGATAAAATAAATAATACCTAATACATAATAGTAGACGGGTTGAGAGAGAAGGAGGGAGAATGTTTTTAATATTTGAAGCTTCAGAGGAGCAAAATCAAAGCCTAATTCTCTTCTAGAAACCAATGAGAAGTTTCTTTTACACGACAAGACCATTTTAGACTTTTTAACGATCTTAGGCACATGATTAGTATATTTTTGATCAAATTTAAACATCAAAACATAAAAAAAATATAGTAGAGTTTTTACTTTTTACTTTAAAAGACCAAAAAGCTCTGGACATGATAAGTAATTTTTTATCAAATTCTAGCGTTCATACCTACAACGACCATTGCTAGCACTTATAAAAGCACGTTCTTGTATCTTCAGAATTCAATTCAGAAACATTATCATTATGTCAACAACATAAGAAAATAAATAAAATAATATATTACAACAGTTATTAGCCACAAAGAGATAGAATTTTCGTAATATCTAAAGCTTCCAAGAATCAAAAGCAAAACCTACATTTCTTCTAAATGCTCATTTTTAAAAGCTCAGAACCATGAATTGTAAATATTTGATCAAAATCCAACTTTCATACCCAAAAGCACAGAATCTTTAAAGCTTCCAAGAATCGAAAGTAAAACCTAAATGTCTCCCAAATGCCACTTTTTGACTCTTCCTAAAAGCATATAAACACGAATAGTAAATATTTGATCAAAATCAAACTTTCATACCCAAAACCATTATTGTTATCACATATAAAAGCACTTGTTTGTATCTTGATAATTTAATTTAGAAGCATCAAATCAATATCATATCAAAATTTTTTAACAAAATGATTAGCACGAGAGAATACTTCTAATGTTCTGGAGCATCTAATGTACATAATTAAAACTTAGTTCTTTCTAAATGCTGGGGAAAAGTGTTTCACTCAACCAAATAATTGTAGACTCTTTTAAAGAGCTCAAAAACATGTTAAATAAAATTTTGATCAAAGTCAAAATCCGAAACTATAATTAGTATTACTTATTTAAACCCGTTGTTATCTTACAAATGCAATTAATATTACTAGTATTTAGAGAAAGACCGAATATTTGTAATCTTTGAAGCATTTGGGGAGCTTATTCTAAACTTAGATCTCTTCTAAATTTTAAGAGCCTTAGTATTTTTTTAAATTAAATCCAAACGTTAATTTCTGCCATCAAATAACAATTGATATTACTTATAAAAGCAAGTTAGTTTATGTTATGTAAATTTAATTCAGAAACGTTATCAACATCCCAAAGAAGTAGGTCAAAATTTATTATTTAATTTTAATCAAAACGCAGTAAGAATAATAAAGACAGATGGAGGAATCCAAAGTGTTTAAGAAACGAGCCCAACTCCTTGTAACCGTACGATTTTTGCCCAAACACAAATCCTAAAATACAGATGTGTTGATATCGAAAATACATCAGCAAAAACAAACCAATTTCTAAAAAGCAAGTTCTTCTATTTTGAAAATTTAATTCTGAAGTTTTATCATAATATCAACCACATAGGGCAAAATATTACATTAATTTTATTGATTAGTATAACGTATAAAATCACTTTCTTGTATTTTGACTAAGAACAAGATTTTTTACACTACAAGGCCATTCTAGACTTTTCTAAAGATCTCAAGCACTTGATCATGTGGAAGAGAGATCAGGAAGAATATTAAAAACAGATGGAGGAATCCAAAGTGGTTCAGACAGAAACCCAAAAATAAACCAACCAACTCCTAGCGACTAAAACCATGTACTTCATCCAATTTACTTCATAACTTCATCCAAAAATTTTCGAATGCAACACACCAAGCTGTAATCTCTTACACATGAATCACGTTATATTTGTATTTACTTCAACTCATTTTTGCACCTACAAAACACCTCCGTTCCAATTATAACCGCAATTCAAGTGTGGCGGTAATAAAGGCGCCAGCCACTCTATCATTATTTCATCGTCCAATTGAACGGGGCCCGATCAACAGGAAACGAACTAATCTGCAATTACGCCGTGAAACAACAAAGCGGCCGAGCAAATTACTCTGTGTGCCAAACTAATTTAGCGAAGACGCGCTCGGAACGAATCTCGTCCCAGGCGGCGTGGCCATCATCATTACGCGGGCAACAATGGCGGGCGCGGAATGAAGAAAACAAACGGCAGCAAAGCTCTCGGTTCGTAATTGATAGGAGAAATCGTCGGTGGGCCGTATTATATGGGATTGTTTCTGATGATGTGAGAAGCGTGGAATTCATCACGGATACCACACAAGTCGACTTGATGCTTATTACAGGCGTAAAATGTGTTTCCAGTTAAGAGGTACGCCGCATTAATAACGCGAGCTTTATCGCTTGGAAATCATATTTCACCACTCGACACTTAATCTTTAACAGGAATGAAGGAATGTTTATTTTTACACTTATTATACACTTATTCATGCGTTAATTTCAAAAATGTATCTATCAATTATCAAAAACATATTTTTGCCATAAGGTCTCTTGTCCAAAATATGGATTATTGTTTGTTTAAAGTTGATAATCCGAAAATTACTATTCTTCTTCTCTTCTTGTTTTTCCGTTGGCTAATTTAAAACTTATTTCAATAGAAGTATGGTTGTGGGATAAAATTTATCTAAGTCCAAAATTTTGAGATACAGCCTTGAAGAATATTAGCACATGGAACGGTTTATTAAGTAACCTAGAAAATTAGTTGCAGGTGATTTATCTTATGGCTACAGTATATATTAATAATTTAAAAGCATCAAATTTGGACAATGTTTAGAATACCTAAAATGGACTCCAAAATTTTATCCAAAAAGCATGAGTGAATGAGATATTGTTATTTCTGGTCTTTTCTATTAGAACCATAATTTTCTTGGGAAGGTTTGTTTGAATCAAAATTGCAACAACAAAGTGGAACGAGCGTTTAAAATACCATGTCCAATTTATGTAATTCATCTCGCTATATAAATAAGCAATTAGTTTACGAAGGCAAGTAGTTTGCAGTATCAAACCATTGGAAAGAATAAAAATTTCTGTCACAGTCCTATAATTTAATAGTTTAAAATGAACATAAGCGTGAAGCTTGGTGGGTGTGGTAAGAACAGTTTATTGCATGTGATTCTGTATAATCAGGAACGTAGGCAATACTTTTTTTAATGGCGGCGTCACCCTGTTACGAAGCGTAAACTATGAAATTAAATTTCGAAATGTGCACTTTGGGATATTTGGGAACGCACTTTGTTACTGGTAATTGAGGGGGGGCGCATAAACACAAATGGCTTTGGGTAATTGATGGCGTCCGCTTAATCATCGTCGCTGTGTTTATGTGTGTACGTGGCGCTGGTTATTAATTGATTTCGAATTAAATATATCAATATGATGCATGTTTATGGGATGTTGGATTAGCGGGCGGCTGTAAATTCGGCCGTGGACGAGTTGATGCGAGGTCGCTAGCTACCATTAACATGGAATTATCGTTTCAGTGCAGACCGCCGGCTCATTAATTATGGCTATACTCTGGTGACAGGATAGGTGAGCAGCATCCCATGGGCGTGGTGAGTGTTGTGTGTGAGCATCTGCACGGGTATCGATCCGGCGACCGCAATGGCGCATCCCACTCCCCATCTCTTGTCTGTTCCGTTCTGTTCCGTCCTGTTCCATTCTGTTCTGTGCCGTTCGTTCCGCGACGACGCCCGACGCCGACGCCGCCACTTGACCCCCCAGCGACGCTGTCGACAATGGGAAACAAACGGCGCCCGCCTCGCTCTCTCCAGCGACGCAAATCCCCACGTTCCGAAGCCGGATCGACGATTAAAACTGCTTCCCTAACAAAAACCCAACAACGTTCCGGTGGGGTTTACTCGTTCACGTCCGCCGCGGCCATTTTGGAATTTATTCACCTCGATGCCGATGGATCCCCAAACATTACTGTCAATATTGGAGGATTTCAAATCCTCTTACAAATCACACTATTCATTTAAAACTGCCACCATTGCTCATTTAGTAATCATCGTAAATGAAGAATTACAGTAGTCAACACTAAATAAAATCCTTACTATGTTTTTAACCACTATAATTATAATTACCACGTAGTAACGGTCGCAACCATCATTATGATTACAGTAGTCAACCTGCATCTCAAAGATTCCTTCAAAATTTATATAGTTACATGCCCTATCAACAGGGTTTTCAAAAAGTATCGGAAACTTGGATAACTATAGAATGTACGTGAGAACAGCCTACAAAAAGATTCAATGGATGAAATGCTTTAAAGTATAGAAGAGATTGCAGGAACGAAGTTTGTAAATCCAAAACCAAAGCACAAATACTGTCTTTATTTAATTCAAAATATAATCAAATTATTTGATAATACAGGAAGTAGAGGTCGCTGATTTTAGCCTACAAAATCTAAACCCAACCAGCAATGGTTTAATGAAAAACTTAATCCTTTTACATTTCTTCAGTATTATTGGTAAATAGAGTAGAATCTTCTTCTCAATTCAGATGGTATACAACACGAGAGAATTTAATAGCTCCCCAAAAGAGTTATTTTTTGTTTTATTTTTTGAGTATCAAACTTTAAGTACAAAATTTTTGCACAACTCTTTCTAAATATCGAGAAAGTAGTAAATGATTTGGATAGAAATAAAGAAATCGAAATCGCATTAAACTTGATAGTTGCAAAACAAACAACTATCAAAGCTTGGTCCATTATAGGAATTAGTTAATAGAAAAAAATTAATAAATAGAGATACCTTTCAAACGAGAGAAGCTTTTTGTACAATGTTTTTTGAAAAATTCTTCTAAATATCGATAAAGTACGAAATCATTGGATTGGAACCATGAAATAAAGACTAAATGAAACTAATAATTAGAAAAAACACGAAAATATTTTCGTAAAATCTGTCGAGGTATTAGCTAGAGAAGTAGTTGTTTCAAAAGTGATTTGTTCTTGTAGTCTTAATAAGACTCATTTGTTGTAGATTTTGCGAAAATAGTTTCGTGTTTGTTCTAATTATTAGTGAATTTTCTACAACGTAAAGGACTTATATATTTTTATTACTAAATTAAACTTTATAAATATAAAAGAAATGATAAAGCAGGATATTTCAAATGTTAGGTGAAGAGTAATACTTGTTTTGTTCCATATTTTTGTTTTAAATTGCCTGACACGTGTTTCGGTCTTCGCAGATCATTATCAAAGTTAAAATTTTGTTTTAACTTTGATAATGGTCTGCGAATACTGAAAGACGTGTCAGGCAACTAAAAACATTATGGAACAAAACAAATGTTACTCTTTACCTAATATTTGTTTCCATCAAGAGCATTAACTTTAAATTTAAAAGCTTAACTCATTATTACAACTATTTAATAAAAGAAATCATAGAACGATTGCTACTGAAATGATTTATATTACCAAAGAAAGCAAATATTCTACTATCACAACTGCTTCCTACAAAAATGCGCTCTTGGATATTAAATTACAAGAAGAGTGCTTGCACCTGTTACCAAAGAAAGCAAATATTCTATTCTTACAACTGCTTCCTACAAAAATGCACTCTTGGATATTAAATTAAAAGAGGAGTGCTTGCACCTGTAACTAAAAACCGTTCATTGTTAAACCAACAAGATAAACGTCTAACTTTTTGTAGTCTTTGTTTTTGGAGCAATACACCTCATTTGTATCACCCAATTTATCTAAATGAAAAGTATTGCTCCAAAAATTCCAAAGTCTAAAATAGTCAGACCTATACTTATTGGATGGATATCAAATTAAGATTGTGCTGTGTAGAATATAGAGGTATTATTTATTTTATCCAATATGCCAATAAAAACATTCCAATAAAACATAATTGTTCATAAAGATTTGGTCACATTTGGAAAATCTTGAATTTACAAAATATGTATTTTTCCATTCCCATCTTCTATACATCTAATGACAGTTCTTCCATAAAGACTCTCTTGATCATTATTCATCAAATTATTTACCAAATATGGCCCTTTTGTCATATTTGCGTGCCAATATATTTTGGTTACTCATCAGGGCTATTCTCGTGAAGAATCCATCGTTGATGTTCTTCCGGAAGCTATTTTTAGCTTGTAAGTTCATTTTTGCGTTCAATTAAACACAATTTACATTAAATTAATTGATATTTTAATATGAAAAATAAAGTGTATATGCTGTCAATGTGATAGTAATAGAAAAAAATAAATAAAAAGAAAGATGATGTGAAGTCCTAGTAAAGTAGATAAAGTTTGCATATGTCAAACAAACAATCTATTAAATAAGTTAGATTTGACTTTAGTTTTAAGTTTTGCAATACTCTAGTAACAGAATTATTGAATAAATTATCCTTAAGTATCTAATTAATAAATGTAAATAATTTAGAAGCAAATGTTCGATTTTTACGAAAGAATTTTAAGATTCAAGATTTTAAGTAAGCAATATAAACCAAAACTAAAGTTAGTCTTAGCAGTAGAAATATATTTCTCAAGTGACGTGAAGATTATTATTATAGTAAATTGTATTTAAAACATTAACACAAAAAACAAATTTGTGAAGAAATTTTGTTTTTATTATCTAAATGAGTGTTATGTTCATCAAAAACCAGATTCAAAACAAAACAAATGAACAGATTAATCAAAGGACATCGGTGTTAGAAGCCACATCTTTTTTTGAAAACCATTTCGAAGAAAGGTTTTCTTGAAAAGATCTAAATTCTAAATGTTTTAGGAGTTTCTTTATAATTTTACGCGTTTTTTCCTATTTTATTAAATTCAATATCTATCCTACATTTAACTTCTTTACTGATGCATAAATATCCTTAAAACTGTCCACATAAAAAAATTCCTTTGAATCTAAATTATCTTTATTTCTAACTCTATTATTTTTATTATATTAAATGTTTCAATTCTTACTGTTTATATCTTTATTTCTTAATCTTTTTAGATTCTAATAAGTTGTGATGATATACATAGACTTATGTTTAAAATTTTCTTTAAAAGAGACAAAATATTGCATATTTTGCAATGTGATAGTAATAGAAAAAAATAAATAACAAGAAAGAAGATGTGAAGTCCTAGTAAAGTAGATAAAATTTGCATATGTCAAACAAACAATCTATTAAATAGAAAGAACAATTAGTTCAACAAGAATGTTACTTCATGAAATTTTGAATATAAAAAAATAAATAACAGAAAGTAGGGCAATCTACTAGATTTTGATTAAAACACTTAGAACCTTTCTTCAATATTTTATTTTTATCCAGAAGCACATTTCGGACACTTCAATAAAATATTGAAGAAAGGTTCTAAGTGTTTTAATCAAAGTTATTATTATCTTCAAGTAACTCAATCAACCAAATCAATCTACTAGAGTTGAGCTTTGAAAACAAAATTTTGGATAACCTACATATGTATTCTTAGCTTATATATAATAAGATAAATAAAGGAAAATAACATTGTCTATAAAAATGTATTGATTTATTAATTTTACTTTACATGTAGACGTAACAATGATAGAAAAATAATCCCAAAATTTATAAAAAACAAAAAAGCATGAAGCACTCAATTAAAATACCATAGATATGAAAATGAAACCTAGACAAAATGATTAAATTTGAGTATAAAAAGCATAAACATTGATGAAAGTAAAAAAATGTTTGATCTAACTAAAACTTGTTGAAGAAGATTTAGGTTAGGTTTAAGATAAAATCTATAAGTAATGTATTATCTATAAAAATGTAGATGATAATTCCAAAATTTGCCAAAAGCAAAAAAGCAAGAAGAACTCTTAATATTTCTGTAGTTCTATAAATTGTTTCATTTAACGTACTTTCAAAATATGCCAAGATAATTTATATGAAAACATTTCACATTAGAATTTTGAGCGTGTACGAATATAATGGAGTTCACTTCCAAGATAATCTTCCACTCCTACCCTTGTTTCCTTCTGCTTGGGTTCCATTCTAGCCAACACTTATGAAGAGAGTCATTATTATGAGAACTATTTCCAACATAATATATAAGTTTTCATTCTGAAAACAAATAAGCCATATATGGCAAATAAACTGGTGAAAGACCACAAAAGTGACCTCTACTGTCAGCAGAGTCATGAAAGCAGATTCGGGCGAGAGTGGAAGATCACGTGAGCCTTTCCATGTGAACCACATGCGATCAGTTATATTCACATTTATATATTTATTTATTTCGTTCTTTGGTATTCTTTCTTTAAAAATATATATAAAAACAAATTAATTGCAAAAAACATAGGTAAAATTTTAGCCGAAAGAAGCACGGGCGAAGTTCACAATAACAAACTATATTCTTCCACTCAAACCCTCCTTTTACCATGATGTTGTGAAGGAAGCAATCCTCATCCGTATCCTTTAACTTTTACATTTTCTCTAGTAGCGGTTTTTGTCCACTTTTTAGGAGGAACTTTTTAGCAGTTTATGTCAAATATCAAATATCATTTTTTAAATCTATTTTTAACAATAGTGGATTTATCCAAACTAAACTTATATTTAAAAATTCATATTTATAATCAGAATAAATAGGCTGTCAAAAGTTGTTATTGTTGTTTTTATTTTCAGTTGCTTGATCAGATCAGAACAGATCGGAAAATGAAAACATAATATACTTATCTGGTTCCATCATGTGGACACCAAGTATCAATTATATTAAAAATTATTTTCTTCTAATGATAAAAGACTACAAAGGAATGAAGATTTTATTAAAATCCAAAAACACTGGTAAGTACGTATCAAAGGTGATTTCTTGAAATCATACAAGCATTTTTTTGGATAAATACATTTTCAGGTAAGCAAAAAGATGTGTTCAAAATCTGACCCTTCACTTCTGACATAATAAACAGCTTTAAATAAAAACTGTATATTTACTGCTACTGTCAAATTTTTGGTCCAAGACTATATTGAGTTCAAGGTCTAACAAAAACTCTTTTTGATGATAAGATTTGGTTCGTTTAAGTTAATTTAATTAATTAAACTAATATATTTCATTACATATAAAAAGAACATAGGAAATTTTTGATTCTCACTGTTTGTCATAAATAAGTATAAGTTGTAAGGTGGAAGCTACATGAACAGCGCCTAGTTTCTTCCATGCAAAATTGTTTGTATAGTTTCTGTTACATTTTTGTATACTTAAGTTAAATTTTCTGGTTCTGGCTTTGAAGTATAAACTGCAGAAGCCGAAACAAAATTTTAGATCAGATAAACATTGATTGAATGAGCGACACGGGTTGTAAAACTAGAGTTAGATTTGATTTTAGTTTTAAGTTTTGCAATACTCTAGTAACAGAATTATTGAATAAATTATCCTTAAGTATCTAATTAATAAATGTTAAATGAAGACAAAGGCGTGACCTTTCCAATATTCAACTTTTAATAGAACATAATTTTAGGAATATATTTCAAAAGTACAATAGTATTGAGTGTAAAAATAAGATCTATTCTTTTTTTGTGGTCAAAATATTGCATTCATTTCAGAGTAAAAGTAATGAAAAAATTAATCAAAGTATTGCCGCCATTTGGGCAATTTTTGAAATCTATCTTATAAAATCTAAATCATTTAGAAGCAAATTTTCGATCTTTACGAAAGAATTTTAAGAATCAAGATTTTAAGTAAGGAATATAAACCAAAACTAAAGTTAGTCTTAGCAGTAGAAATATATTTCACAAGTTACGTTAAGGTTATTATTATAGTAAATTGTATTTAAAACATTAACACAAAAAACAAATTTGTGAAGAAATTTGTTTATATTAACTAAATGTTTATTATGTTCATCAAAAACCAGATTAAAAACAAAACAAATGAACAGATTAATCAAAGGCCATCGGTGATAGAAGCCACATCTTTTTTGAAAACCATCTCGAAGAAAGGTTTTCTTGAAAAGATCTAAATTCTAAATGTTTTAGGAGTTTCTTTATAATTTTACGAGTTTTTTCCTATTTTATTAAATGAAATATCTATCCTACATTTTACTACTTTACTGATTAATAAATATCCTTAAAACTGTCCACACAAAAAATTCCTTTGAATCTAAATTATCTTCATTTCTAACTCTATTATTTTTATTATATTAAATGTTTCAAATCCTATTGTTTATATCTTTATTTCTTAATCTTTTTAGATTCTAATAAGTTGTGATGATATACATAGACTTATGCCGACAATTTTCTTTAAAAGAGACAAAATATTGCATATTTGCCGAATTTGTAACCAACAATGAATCCAGAAGCAACCAAGAGTTATCACTTGCCGGTGGAAGGACATAAGTTGAATAGACAATAGCTGGTAGAAGCCATATCATAGAATATCTCGAAAAATGGTTTTTTAAGATCTAAATTAGGAAAGGTTATTAAAATTCTTACCAAAGAAATGAAACGACAACCTACCAAATCGTGTTGAATCTGTTGGAATAACCAGATTCTGAAGGGAAATATCTAGGAAATGAGGTGGGTGCGGTAAAATATCCCACTACAGCTTTTTAAAGTATACTTTACGATTTTGGGACATAAGACCGAGCGTTGTCATGCAAAATAATAACTTTGTCACATCTTTGTGACGCAAAAATAATTGTCTTGAGGTTTGCATAGAATATCAATTTTTATCCCAACTTATAATCCGATGTAAGAGAAGAATTGGTTCTTTGTTGTCTTTGAATCAGTTGATCATAAGTGAAAAATCTGATTTGAACATCTCTCACTTTCAGTTTCAGCACCTAGTTCTCTTGCTTCTGAATCATTTCTATGATTTTCAACCACTTGTTGAGAATCTTTAAATGATTTTAAAACTTCTTTTGCATTCGGCTGATTCGGATCTTCATCGAGTAATTCCGTCTATTCTTATATTATCTATAAAAGTATATATGAAATAAATGTTAAAGAAAATATAATTTGAGAGTGTAAAGGAAACAAAAAAAACAAGAAGCATTAAATACAATGATCTAATTGTACAAGAATTTGCATGCGCATGTTTGTTCAATGTAATATACTTCTAATAAATTCCACGCTATCTTAAAATACCCATCATATGAAACATAAAGAATTTTTGGACTCTCACTGTCTGCCAGAAATGAAAGTTAGAGTGGAATATTGTGATAAACTCATTCAATCCTCCCAGCTTCTTCCTTATAAAATTTTTGAATGTTTTATATTATATGTTTGTAAATTCAAAGCTCTACAGACTCTAGTTTTGAAGTACAAAATGCAGAAAGAAAAGTAAAATTTTGGATAACCTACCTAATGATTTACTTAAGAATTATTATCTTTAAAAGTATACATGAAAAAAATTATTTTAAAATTAGATGGAGACAAAAAATTACCATCACATACTAATGATATGAAAAAAAAGCATCGATGAGAATATTTAAAATCAAGTGGAGGCAAAAACAATAAACAATGAAGACAGTAAAAAAAACATGACAATGTTTGATCTAACCAAAACTTGGTGAAGATGTTTTAGGCTAGGCGAAAGTTGTATTCAAAATGAAAACTAGAAGCACTCATAATAAATATTAGTTCAAATGAACCCTTAAACGATCTACATCAAATTTATAAATATTTAATATAGAGATTAATTAATACATTTAAAAAGTCACTTCAGTCAATTCAATGTTTGATGAACATATTTTTCAGATAATTTTGTACTTAGTTAGGAAACAGAAAATATATATAATAGAAGATATATGTTAGAATTACAGTTTACAATTAAACCTTTCAGTTTTGATTTTTTTTACAACTATTATATGAAATGATATTTTTACTACTATTGTCAATTTAATTCGTGTTTACTCAATCTAACACATTTCGTATAAACACAGGTTTAAATTTTGATACTTTCGAAACATTTTACAAATTCATTATCATGGATAATTTTCTGATTTTTCTTTAAAAATTTTGTTAATGGTTTTGTTATTTTTGCAAAGTCTTTAATAAAACGTCGGTAATAACCTAACAAACCTAAAAATGACTTAATTTCTTTCGTACTATTTGGTAAATTTTTGAAGGATTTGGCCCAGCTTTAAAACAACTATTAACTTCTAATTTTAATAATAATAATAATAATATTTATTGTGTTAATACATTTCAATACAAGTTTAATAGTACTTAACTGCCACTATCCAACTGACCATTTTAGGACTATGTTGATTTGGTCAAGGTCTCTCAAAATCTGTCTTTGATATCATAGTGTAAGAAATGGTTCGTTCATATTTGTTAAATCTAATATATTTCTAATACTTTTCATATCTTTATACAATTACATATCGTATAAAAAGAATATGGAGAATTTTTAGACTCTTACTCCCTGTAGGAAACAAGGGTTAGAGTGGAATACCATCACCGCATAAACTACATTCATCTACTTCCATCTAAAATTTCTGTAAATTTTGTATTATATTTTTTGAGAGGAAGAAAGGAAGCTAAAATATTATTAGAAACCATTAAGGTGACATCTATTGTCTAAAGAGTTGCACTAGTTAGGAAAACTAGGCAACTCGTGCAGAGTCTACAAATGAGTAGATAACCACCGACAATTATAGTCAACAGCGAAAATTATAACAATAATATTGTAAACATATTAAAAAATTCTTTTTCTGTCAACAACAGCCAACGATTGGTTTCGATCTATTTTGGATCTCATCAGCGTAAAGTTGTTGATGAAATGTTTACACAAAACTAGTTTCCAAATGTTTAGGGATTTGTAAAAACCACAAGCGAAAGAAAATGGGCACTGGTTCCTAATTTAGAAATTCTTGATTCTGTTTTTATATGACTTTCGCCTAATTTTCTTAGGATGTTCAAGTCAAGAAATTTGGCCGAATAATCTAAAACGCCAAATATATTTATTTATATTTCATAAAATCGTCCAAAACAAAAGGCTTCAATTATTGTCATAGATTTTTCATTCCGTACATTTATGAGAAATATACTTTTATCAAGTAACTTTAAATAGAAAATTTGAATCAATAAAGCATACATATATACAAGTTTAAAGGTGTATACAAATCTAGTTTCAAAATTTTTCTGATTTGTAACCTAAAAGAAATTGGTTATTAGTGGTTAATATAAAAATGCTTGAATTCTTCCTTAATACTTAAAAGATCACATTTAGCATATTTTTCTAGGATGTACATGCTTGTCAAGGAATTTATTCTTATGATGAAGTGTACTAGTTTCTAATGAATACTTCTGTGTAGTTTAATCCCGCAGTTTTCGGTTTTAAAAATTTTTGGGCAACGCTTCCAGAATTTAATTGGCGTAATCGGATCAGAAAAGCGGCCGCCCAGAAAATGATAAATGATGCTTGTAAATAAAGCAGGGGAGCCCCCGGTGCGTACGTATATGTATCGATTAACGATAAAAACGTTGTGTAAGCATGTGTATAACAACACTTGACTACTATTTCCGTTTACTTTAGAATTCACCTGCTCTCCGCGCCGCAGGTTCACTCTCGCAACCCAAAAAAACTCGCCCGATTAATGCCTAATTTATGCATCAAAACGGAATATTAAAATTAATAACTTATTTTAATTCATTAGAAAAAAAATGAATAGAATCATTATTCTATTAAAATTAGAATTAGAATAATTTAAATATTAATATCAAATTGAAAATCTCATTTTAACTAATTTAACAACAATGATATAAGTAAAATTAAAATACTTTTCATTGTTCATACAATTACGATTTATATCTAACGACTATAATTTTACTTTATGTTTGAAAATGATCAGCTGTTGATCGAAACTCGAGTCACTTTTTTAAATAAATAGTGTGACTATAATTTTAATCAAGAATGGAAGTAAATTAACCAAACAAGAAAAATATACTTTTATACAGAAAGAAACAGTTGGAAATGTATTAAATCAGTCTGTTCGTTAAGTAGGGAAATTCCTGGATTATGCTTAGCTTCATGTACCTCGAGGGATTTTAATAAATCCATTTGGTGAAACAATTAAGTAACCATTTTTTAAAAACTATTCTATCTTTACAACTGTTTCCTACTAAAACGCAAATTATAAGAGAATTACTTTCGTCTTTAACAATGATGGAAGAAACGCATCTCTATCTACGGTCTCTACTTTGGGCTAAGTGTCAACAGTGACAATTATAACAATTGAAATCGATGGTTAACCCGGAGAGTTAAATACTTCAAAGTAAATTCCCTGTCTCTAACTGCACTATGCTGATGAGATCCAAAATAGATCGAAACTGGTCCGTGGCTGGTGTTTACAGGAAACAATAATTAATTTGGTTTTTTGAGTACGTGAAAATGTTAATATGAGTAAAACACAGTTTTTTTTTTGTTTGGAAGAAAAGTGCCAAACTGTGTTTTACTTATAATGACTCTATTTTGTTTTTTGTGCAATACTTACAAGTAACAATTTGTCTGCCTATTCAATGAACCAGAGATGAAATACAACTGTATTTTACGTCAATCACATTAAATAATGATACCAACAAGTAGCAAATGATAAATAAGTGCTAAAATTCAAGGACGTTTAGAGTTTAAAGCGTCTGGCCAAAAAATGCACGCGGCAAAAATGGAGGTTTCGCGTGTCGGAATCAATTCCCGGATACAGCGGATGTTATAAATATGAAAGAAAAGTGCAACAATCTCCGAGATTAATTGTTCTCCATGTAGATAAATAATTACGCTGCGGGGTCTAGAAAAAAAAGCGGACTCTATCGTGTACGATCAGAATGTGTGTCGCATAATAGCATCGTTATTCAGAAGAAAAAATATTGTGTAAGATTTTATATTGTTAATTTTAACGAATAAATACTAGCTGTACATGTTGTACAATGTTGGTCATATGCATTCGTCACAACCATCGTAAATCATGCACAGTGTTTTGTTTTGATAAATTGAGAGTGATTTGTTTTAAAAAAATTTCACTATTGAATAAATTATCACGTTGTAAAGTTTCGTGGTGTGAATTTAATGAGTAGATTTGGTAATAATAATCATAATTGATGTTTTATACTATTAGGTAAGGTAAATAGTTATGAGCGTTTCCGCTAGATGTCTTTAGTGAGTCATATCAAATGATGTGTACATCGCATCAGGTGATTTAAAAGTAACTCTTTAAAACGTTTCTTAGTTAGTTTGGATAAGCTAGTTGTGTGCTACAACGTTCCAAAATGAATGTATAAAAATATAAAAGTCGATACATTCTTCAGGACAACTAGTTAAGGCGAAAAGGCGAAATAGGTGGAGTATCGAATGCAACAGCAGAATGGTGGTTCTAACGATCCCGTTCTGTTAAGTTGAACATCGAAGATGAGGCATGCTCTTGTAGACCAATCGTAGAAAGTGTTTTTACATGTGAGAATTTATTTCATTGCCCAAGAACTGAAGATTAGCATAAAACCGCTTGGAACCAATGGCACCACCAGGTTAGTCTAAAGGAGAAGCTCAATGCACTCACCCCACAAATTGACACAAACGAATTATTTGGACCAAAATTATGTGAGCAATTATACCATTGTCCAAAGACTGAAGAATAGCAAAAAACGTTTGCAACCATTTGCACCACCAGGTTAGTCTAAAGAAGAAGCTTGAACATCCATGACATAATTAATACAGACGAATTATTTGGACAAAATTGATGTCTAGTATTTTGAGCTGAAACGTAACGAAATCGATCCATTATTGAAGCAGATGAAAAATGGGTCACATACGAGAACAATGACCGAAAAATATCGTGCTTTAGTTGCTGTACAAATGATAGCAAAACTTTGATCACACTCATAAACAATCAACCTCTACTGTTAACAACTGACCAAATTAAAGCAGGCAATTGACCAGAAGCGGTCAAAATTGGCCAAAAAGAAGGCTGCACATCATTAACAATGAGTATTGACTTATTTTAAAACTTTAATGGTTATCATGCGATATCATCACTTTCAGTTTCTCATATAACAGACAAATTCGTTCAAAGAAGGCGAGGATTATTTATTAACACTCTTTATGAATAAAACGAGTTGCTTGTTTCTGGCCACACCTGAGCAATTTCGCTTTAAAGAATGTCTCGACGTTCTTTTTTTTTTTCTGTTTATTTTATTTAAGCATCTTTTTACTCGTACGCTCGTCTCGTATGATATCATTTGCGGTCGCGCCGGAGTGTGTGATTATATCGTTGCTACCTGTGGGTCTTGAATTACGACTTCCAACGTCATTTTCCTCGCACAGAAGCCGTCCTTATAAAATGCCCCGTTTTTTCCTCTCTCTTGTGTGTGTGTATAAGCGCGTACGCGTTTTTTCGTCATCCTGGAAGCGATAATGGTACCTTCGACATCCCTTAGGTGGAATGGAGGGATACCCGCGGTACGGCTGTTAATATTGGGCGTCGTAGGTACAATTACGGCGCGGAAAAAAAGGGACATCGTCTGTTATGGTACGTGTTTTACAAATGTCGCGGTGTTGATGATCGTATCGCGTGTTGGCGCCCAACTGTCGGCCCATTGTAAAGTATATATCGCCGCATCCGCTTTCATCATTACATGCCCCGTCCGGACAGTTTTTGGTGCAGTTTGCGGGGACAATTCGGGAGTGATAATTTTATATCGGATTGTCTCGCGGTTAGCAGCCCGAGGAGGTGGTCGTTTGGACTCTTTTGAATTTGTGGCGTAACGGCCAGAGTGCCAGTTTTGGTGCGAGATATATTGTGCGCTACCTCGTTAGGGCCATTGTCCAAGCCAACATCTGTCCTCCCAAACGACGTGTTTGTTAACTGCACTTTTCAAATATAATCAGCGCCCACGACCTACACTCTCGTGGTCTGATTCAGAAAATGGTGAGGTGCGTCCAAAATGTTTATTAAAAAACAATTTGTTTCCCTTATCGGACGTTGTGATCGAGCGTAATTTACGATTAAGTCATAAGGCATGTATCGATGGGCGCTCGCAGGTGGCAGGAGATGGCTCTAGATAGGATCACGTCTTAATTGTTGGATAACTCTATCGCGCACCTTTATGGGCTGTATATACGCTTTTTTACTGGTGCCAAAGTATTCGATTACGGCTTTAGGTGTCTGAATTTTATGTGAGTCCTCTTGGATATTTGATGGTGATTAAAAAACACGTCTTCGCGCCACGGGACGTCACCGACACACCGGAATATCGAACGGGCCTCCGATTAATTATAATTGTGGAGGAGTCCCGTTGACAGGAGGGTCCCCACTGTTATACCTACGGGCCGTATAAAATATAGAAAACTAATTGAATCAGACAGGCCCGCTTGTAGCTCGTAGCCTGCGTAATGGCTCCTTCTTCCCTCCCTCACCTTGACCATAAATTAACTCGAAAACCTGGTATTTACAAGAAAGCGCGTCGTTTAGTGTGCCGTGGTTGGGGGAGGCGAGAGGAAAAAGCAATTTACTGGGCTTACGCCGGGAAATCAATGAAGACGGCCGCCCCTCTGTTGGGGGCGCGGAGCCGATTCGAATTATATACACTTCCAACTGGAAATAACTCCGGAAATGTCCCGGGAAATGGCGCCATAATGCTCTAGATGGAGATAGTTAATTAGGGCCCGGATTCACTCTAAATCAAATCACGTCCCCCGGATTCCCGGCTCGGCGGCACACCGCTCCGGAAAAACTTTACTAATTATTGCTCGGGATTTATACACACCGCCACTCCACTTACAATCACTTATCCCTTAAGGGGATTCCACTATTGCAACCCATCAATGTAATTACAATTAATTATCAAATTTTTATTCAAAATTTTTACATTTAGATGATCTATTTTTGGAAAATGATTACCAAAACGCCAAAGAGGATATTATCTATCAGAAACTTTTACTATAACTTTTAATCCAATTTGTTCTGATAATATCAGTTTCCTCCAAGATAATGATCAGACTAGCTCAAATATCTGAATATGAAGTATTGCTTCAATCCAGATCCTAACAAGTTCCCGATTATATTACAAGCATATTTAATTAACATATTTTTGCAACTTTTTTGAATTTAATTTGAATACACTACAAACATACCCAATGACTTTGATCTAATTGTCAAACTGTTTAACAGATATGGGTTTGCAAAAAGAGTGTGACTAAAGTTTTGACCACAAATTGGTCGTTATCAAACTTATCTTAATAAAAGTTAAAGCTCTAATTACCCTTGGGTAATTTTTAAGTCTGTGGTTCAAACAAATTTGATTTGATAATCTTGACTAATAACCAGATGACCTTGAATGACCTCAATTGAATGTTGAATGATCTTTAATAATAACTATTGGATACCTTTTAATTATTAACTCAAATCTGAATGATTTGATGACCTAAAATGATCACTAGATACCTTTGAATAACCATGGTTTATTTTGAATGCACTTAAATAATCTCGAAAAATTGTTGGAAAACTTTGAATATCTGGTTATCTGATAGATTCAATATAATTTTTAAATTACATATATATTTATACAATACATTCAATTGTTTGCAACTGAAATATTTTCAGTTGATTCTTTGTTTGGATTTTGTTTGCTTCGCGGTCAACTGCATTGATTTGCGATGATCCGTTTTGGCGTGTGTGCAAATGAGGCAGATGTTGGTATGTGAAAAGAGTCACCCGAGCAGATGCCCGTATTGAATGGAAAGGATATCGACCATCTAGAAATTCGAAGCCAATTACCAGAGGTGCGTCCCGGCGGACGGATAAGCATCTCCTGGTAGTAATTACTTAATTGGTGAAGAAGTTGTAAGCGTGCCTAATTATCATACCGGCGTAGGCCCTGTTATTATCTAGGCGCCGCGAATTATTATTAATATTATCGACAATTGGCGATGAGGGACGACCGCGCGCACCTGTCGCCGCGACGCCCGGCGTCGGCAGCATATCGACCGCCCACGCACGACACCTGCGCCACATTCCGAATAATACGCACGCACACATGCACAAGGTAAAAAAAAAACAGCACTTAAATGTAGGTAAATGAAAATTCCTATTCCTTATCAACACCTTATTTTACAACCAAGATAACTCTAGAATGATTGAGTAATCTTAGACATCCAATAATCCTTATGTTAATTCTTAATGTTACATATATTATTATAAAATAAAACATGCTTTTACTATCAACTACTTATTAATTGTATCAGTATATCGTTTTATGTATATAAATAACATCTCAAGGTTTAAAAACTCCCACCCAGATTCTCGAATCTGCGTAATAAATCTTCCGACAATTGACTTTTCTGACTTATATTGTGTTGAGGAAACCAAAAACACAAACAAATAGGACCATTTGAAAGGCGATTGTTGACAAGCCCTAGGGGGCTCACTACACGGGCACAATGGGGGTGCCTCGGGGTGGTCCCTAGTCACAGGTACCAGCACCCTCGCAGATTCGCCCTTGAATGGTGAAAGCGTGAAATCGCCCCTTAAAAAAGTCAAAACAAATTGGCGAGTCCATTCATAGATCCGAGGCTAACGGTTTGTTGATGGAATGCGAAGAGGCCGTGAAGAATTTCGAAATTAGCTAAATACCTGAAAATGTATCTAAAATAATTTAAAAATTCATCAATAACCGATCGCGTGCCTCTATTGTTTCCTGTCCATACACTATGCAACAACAACTTTGTTTCCATTTCTAATCTAACGCTCGCGATTTATACAGCCGACTACCCATCCACAATGAACAAAACACTAACGGATGAGAGTCGTTAAAATCCGAGGCACGCAAAGCGATCGCGCCCATCCACAACGAGCTCGCTAATTGTATCCCTTTTTGAAAAACGCAGAAAACAAAAACAAAACAACAGCGCTTCGTGTGGGCCGTAAAATCGGATTAATAACCGATAACTTTTCAACGAAAATAATCCGGACACGCACACTCACCTATCAGGATAATAACGAGTCAAAAAAAAAAAAACGAGTTGATCCGAACGGAACGGTCACTTTCCTCTCTCGGGCACAATGAGAGGCCTAATGGAGGCCGGGCAAGACATGTTGACATGTGTCAGATTTGTTGGTCCGATTATGCACAGGTGCGCTCGAGATGTTTGAAATTTTTCTGAGGGGTGATTCGACAGAAAACTTAATAGCTCGTTAATGTGTGTTTTCGGCACCGAAATTTATTCCGAACGGCGATGGACGGAAACGGCTTAATCGAATAGTGACAGTTGAACATATTAACAATAATTATATTCATATTTTAATTCAACGATTTCTTATTGATTTTAGTAACATCACAAAAATTTGGTTATAGAAACATGAATTGTTAATCTTCACGTAACTCATCCAATCAACTTACTAGATAATGATAAGTTCCAAATTTCAGATTCAATTAGGAATGTCTAAAACTCTATAATATAATAATACGTAGACGTTAAAATAAAGCCCAATACGATTTCTGAAAGAAAATCGAAACCAGTAGCATAAGAACTATGGATGAAAGAAGAATCAAAATTTTGGCTCCGAAGATTTGATACAATTCTTAGTTATGTTAAACTTCTACACAAGCTAAATCCATTTGAATTCCACCTCCTAGATGACTACAAAAAAGCAAAGTGCTATCGTCTACAAGAAACATAAGATTCAAAGGAAAAAATGGAAATATTAAAGTATGAACAATACTATACAAACACTTTTATGTCATTAACTTTTTAAGTTCATAATTTGCTTGGATTAGATTCAGAAAACTATTGATCACTTTTTTGGGCATCTCAAGTGATTTTGAACACACTTGGAACAATACTTTTTATGTCATTAACTGTTTAAGTTTATAATTTGCTTGGATTAAATTCAGAAAATTATTTGATAACTTTTTTAAACAATTCAAGTGATTTTGAACAAATTTGGAAAAATACTTTATAAACAGTTTTTATGTCATACTCTTTTTAAGTTCACAATTTGCTTGGAGTAGATTAAGAAAGCTATTTGATCACATTTTTGGCCAATTCAAGTGATTTTGAACACATTTGGAAATGTTGAAAGATAATAAAAGTAGCAAATTGTTACTATAGGTATTATTACCAATAACAAAACTAGTGAACAACTTGTATTGAACAGTAGTCCTCGCCAGCACAAACAACAATCTTAGTGAAGCTACCTGGTCAACTAATATAATCATCATCTTTAAGTGAACAACTTGCATTGAACAGTAGTCCTCACCAGCACAAACAACAATCTTAGTGAAGCTACTTGGTCAACTAATATAATCATCATCTTCTATGTGCATTTTGTATTACAGCTAGAATAATTTAAATATTTTTCGCAATTGCCTACTTGATATTCCACGGGTGCACACTGATGATACCCGGTGGTTGTGCCCTATCGGGGGCCTTATCATGTCTATTATGTGTAATTAGACATAAGTACACGACCGTGTCACGCTCCACGGGGCGGGTTATCAAAAATATGTGACAATTCGGCCGGCCAATTACGATAAAGAGTCGTTTAGTGCGTGTACGGTACAATAAAAGTGGATTTTTATGTAAATTCCATTTGTTGTCATTGCACCAGCACGCCTAATTGCCGCAGCAGACATAAAATAAATTGTCTAAATATAAATAAATAAAGGTGGGCGCGATAAGGAGGAACTGTTTTCGACGTGGAATCGTTTAATTCCAAACTGTCATCATCGCCAACTTTAAACAAAACACAACAAAAAAAAACAAAGTGTCGCCAGAGGATGATATCGTTAGAGTCATTAGGTGTAATTGGTGCTTTGTAGTTGAAGACCTTCACGGAAATGAGTTAATAACACGTAATATAAATTATTTTATTTATAGGTTTATTATGTTGTACCTCAATATGAAATATGAATCATGTGTTTCGAAAATATTACCTACCGATATCATTTTTTTTTGTTGGCAATGATGACGACTACTCCACAATATCAAGTTATTTGAAGAACAATCAATTGCAAAATGTGTGTAGTATTTCACAATGATGACTAATTGCAACTCAATTTCTTGGAAAGTTCCGTTTCTCTTCATTGACGACAAACTCGGTCGAAAAAAAAAGATTGTAGAAGCCGTGAGCAGCGGGTGACTGGAGGGCAATAAATCCCGAACGTCAACGGGTGATGGTCTTGGTGGGTGGCTCACAGACTCCAGATTTAACAAGTGCCTCATTTACGAGCCCCCGCACACACCTTTTTTGACAGCGCTCACGTATTGCCAACATCAAAAACTGTAACGTAAAACAAATGAAGAACGACTAGTGCGATTTATGCGTCGCATAGAAAGTCAAAGCCTGTAAAAAAATAAACTAAAAGACTATTAAACTTATTTCTGGATTCAGCCTCTTATAGGTTAATGTCATGCTTTGTGTGGTTTTGGTTCCTACCACTTCATCTATAATTACATAATCATGGGCTCCATTCAAATCTACTCGAAATACAAACGATTACGGTGGCCACTTGATACCGAACGCAATTAATGTCGAGTGCCCGTTGGACGGGCCCGGCGGCGCCCTTTCATCTTCCGCGGGTACTGTTCGGAAGCGCTGTTTGCTTTGGGGGTGGCTAATTGCCGTACTGTATAAACAAACAAGCTCACAAACAATGACAGGCGTGGCACTACAGGCAATTAGTCTTAATGTAATAGACACTTTCGAGGCGCAACAGTAATTATTAAGAATGCGCGTTGCAATTGTTTCCTCCTCGTGGCCGTTTTGTAGGTATTAGGGGAGGAAGGGACGTCAAAATTCAAACAATGAAAGAAGCTAAATATTTTTCTTTAAAATTTTGCAAATCTTTGAAACACCTAAAATCTGAAGCTAAATTTTTTTCTTTAAAATTTTGCAAATCTTTGAAAACGCCTAAAATCTTTCTTAAGAATTTTTGCGTACAAACGTTTGAGAATAATTTTGGGCGATGAGGTTCAACCAAATCCAAAAAAAAATTTCGCCAACGATGAATACGTAATATTATAATGGTAATAATCTGTTATTGAATACATTGTAGTTATCTGTTAAATTAATCACCTCGCATATTTTCGCATTCTTTAACCCCAATTAGAATCAATTCTCGGAATGCGCGACTTTGATATCAATTACACGGTCGGCCTTTCTTTGAATTCACTGCACGATAAGAGAATTTTTCCAGATGTGGAATTAATTGAATCTTATCGAGTGTTGTAAACATATTTTGTAGGCGATAACCCATTTGTTGCTCGACACGATCACTGAATCTAACAATTTATTGCTGAATGCTCCAATAAAATCATCAATATTTATGTCAAAATTGCTTCAATATAATAAATTATTAATTTCGGTTCAAAATTTAAATCATAAACCAAAAACCATTAATTCTTTATCGAAAATAAAAGATAAATTCATTTGGAATCACTTGCTTTTACTTGTTACACATGTTTATACAATTTCCCTAACTAGTTTAGACATTTTTTAGACTTCTCAAAGGAGTAGTTAAAACTGTTACTAAATTCCATTTGTTTATGGCATTGTTTATCTGTTAATAAAGATGTTCAAACTAAATAAGGTAATTATTAAAAAAATACTAGCATGTAAACATCCACCTTCTGCATTTGAATTATGCATCGAGGGTGTGGTTTACCCTGCATACGCATTTATTTCTAGGGGTCATAGCTATTCGTTCGTACTAAAAGTACCCTACCTATGTGATGTTAAAACGCTGGGGGAGGATAATTGTATGCATGTAAATCGTGTTCGAGCTGAAATTGAAATGACAAGGGAAAGCTTTTAAAAGCTCGACCTAAATCTTTGTTACTACTCTTAATACTCAAATAGTTACAATAAATTTTTTGTTGAAAGAAGCATGAATGTAATTATTTCACAGCTCTTAAAAGCTCGACCTAAATCTTGGTTACTACTCTTAATACTCAAATATTTACAATAAAAATTTTTGTTGGAAGCAGCATTAATGTTATTATTTCAATTTGATGGAACCCGAATATTACATTAAAAGAAGTAACAAACTTTTTAGAAATTATAACAATTGTGTACTTTTCCCCAAATTCTACTGCCTTTCCAATGAAGTAGAAACGTGGTTTCGAGAGTTACGTGAAGATAGATTTGATAATTACACAGAAAACAAAAGGGTATGAGATCTCACTGCAAAAGCTAAACATTTGATCTTAAACAAAGAAGGAAGTAAATGAGATGAAGGTGTGCATTAAAAACATGAATAGAAAAATCTTATTTGAACAACAGGAGAAAATAATTTTGTAGTCTATTAAACAACTATTACTGTTGCTACCATCATCCCAAAACTCTCTATTAATGATATATTGATGGTAACAAACAACAAATTCCAATACCTCCATCAAAAATTTAGAAACTGGTCTGATGAATACAGTATTCGTTTCAAAATTTTTGTGAACAATTCACTAGCGCACGCGTTTCGCAATCGACGAAATGATAATTGATATGAATTACGTTTTATTAACGGTTTAGCAGAAAATTTACAGAGACTTGCACAAGTGGTGCAATTTGCGAGGAGACCATTAAGGAAACGGTGCCCAACAATATGGGAATCGCACATTCTAAAATAATTACATGGAAGGCCGACTTTATTCCACTTAAGTTCGCTCTTTCACACAATTACACTTATATAATACGATAATTCGTGTAACGAAATTGCGACTAAACTTAAAGTAGGTGCTCGTTTCTGACCTACAGATAACTATCAGGTGGATGGCGTTCGATCAAGTTCCTCAATACGTAATAACGACTCGTTTGCAACATTTAGATCACTGGAATTGGATTTTATTTTTTGAACATATTTGCGTAAATATGATGAAATTGCAACTAACCCAATCTCCAGGCAGAAAGACTTCTGACAAATTAATACATTAACACCTCATTCATTATTCATCATTTCAATATAAATATGTACCCAATCTTCGGTTCAAAATCTAGGCTTTCTAATAATATTACTTCTAACTTTATAATTTCATTACCAACGTAGAAGCTTATGATTATTACCAAATTTGATTTTGAACAAGTCTGGTTAGCTAACATATTTCATAACTACTTGAAACGATGCATTTTCTTTTTCTAATTATTTATTATATTTGCAATTCATAACCATACTTACGTTGATAGAAACGTTTTGCATTTTCTAATAATTTTTTTACATCGCCTTGCAATTATAATCGCATTGAGCAACGTGCAAATGTAATAATTATAAAGATGGGCTAAACATATTCAAGAATTATGTTATAAAACAACGCCAATCATTTATTTAAAAAAAAAAGGTGAGGAAAAACTAGAAAAATTTCTTTTGCCACATAAAAATAATGATCGCTTTAATTATTACATCGATTATGTTATTTATGTTAAATGCTGTGTCAACGTTTTTCTTAAACCATCAATATTTTTATTATCGTTTAGATTTTTTCTATTTACATATTTTATTAGTTTTTTAAAAGATTTAATTAAATAAATGCTTTATTGAAATTGAAATTAATTATAAACATGCTGGCCTATTATAGAATATTGCATCACATGCTCAGAAGAAATGTAAATGGAAATTTATGCACGCATGAAAAATTAATTGTGTAATTGTTGGTCTTTATGATTACTCACTTAGATTTAAAGTCAATCTGCAGAGTACAAAAAGGCCTTAAGAGCCCCAAAATATTTTTGGGATTTTTGGGCCAAAAAATTTTTTGTAGCCACATCCAACCATACTATTGTTTATAATTCGCCGTGTTTGAACATTAAAAACTGTGTAAATTTTTCACCAAAGCGTTTATAAATTATTTCCGTTTGTTACTTGTGTCGATTTGAAGAAGGAAACGTGCACAACCATTAATCTAAATTTCACAATTCGCTTCAACTCGTAACATCGAAAATTTAATAGATTACAAAAACAATTATCAAACTGTACTTTCGCCTTATCCAACTGAAACGTGAAAACACGTATCAACCTAAACATTTCTCGGCCTCTTAAAGTAGCGTCCAATCTTTCGACGGATTAACGTGCGTCAGGTCTCTTGTGCAACGGACATTGTTCGAAAGGCTGAAGAGTGGATGAGTGACGGACGCGCGGCGGGATATAAATAAAACTACGTTCGACTCACCTTCCAGTCTTGGTGATGATCATCTCCGTGCCGAGATCGTGGAACTTGTCCCAGAGGTCTTTGGTTTCGAGGTGGCACTCGACGTTGAGGAGCTCGTCGCAGTTGCAGCAGATTTTTATTTTCGGCAGCGGCTTCTCGGGCAGGATGTCGGGCGACTCCCTGTCCATGTCGGCCGCCTCCGAGCCGCAGTCCGAGATGACCGGCGAGTGCCGCAGCTTGATTTTGCCCTGCCGCAACGAGGACTCGCCGTCGGAGCACTCCTCCACGTCCACCTCGATGTCATCGTCTTCGGGCACGCCCAGGCTGGGCGAACTGAGCCGAGACAGACGACCTGTAAAACCAAAACAAAGTGAAAATCTAAAATATACACATAGAGTTCTTCAAAACATATAATAAATCATTAACAACATAAGTATGCACTTGCCTTTCTCTTGTACGAAAAATTTGACCAGCACTGATTTTGATATTTCGAAACGGTAAAAGTTGCGAAACGTAAATAATGAAAGAATAAATAATAATGCATTCAAGAGTTT
Source organism: Ontholestes murinus (assembly GCA_963969525.1). Classification (NCBI taxonomy): domain Eukaryota; kingdom Metazoa; phylum Arthropoda; class Insecta; order Coleoptera; family Staphylinidae; genus Ontholestes; species Ontholestes murinus. Next base: position 23,206,400 of record OZ018391.1, read on the forward strand.
ACCTTCTATGCTTAATAATAGATGTTTATTTTGCTACCAGATGGTTCTAAACAAGTAAAATATTTTGTGTCAACAAAAAACATATTTACGATTAAAAAAAACTATTCTGAAAAAGTAATAAATGACTTGCATCATTATTAGAAATAACAAAAGCTGCTTTTCAATGATTATAAGGTATCTAATTCCTGGTAGATAATGTTTGTTCAAAGTTAAAAAAAGAGTGCAATAGTGGGCACCCACCCACCCTGCAAATACACATTTACTTCATCCACTTGTTTCGATTCTTAAAAGTTACCACAGTGATAAGGTCGATGTAATCAATGGATTTAATAGCAAGGTTTTAGTTTTGTTTTGTATATATCTGTAGGGTGGGGGGTGACCACTATTTCACCTTAAAACTACTACAATACAGACGGAATTTTTCTGAAAAATCCGTTTTTAAAATGTATTCTAAAATCAATTTTCAAATTATGTTATTATTTAATAAATCTCCTGGGTAAGTATAAAAATTGGAGGGTGAAATAGTGGAACATATACCCACCCTCCCTACACACCACTGTCCTAGGCACGTTACCTTTAAATTACAAAAGTAAGTATGTTGATGTATTAAATAAATTTAATAGCAAGGCTTTAGATTGACTTTGATTAAAGCACTGCTTTATATTTTTTATATCAATATGTAGGGTAGATGGAATGCACCAATCCCACCCTCAAACCACTACAATGTGAACAAGTAACGAGTAACGAGCATTTTACGTAATAAGAAAGGTATAAATCGTTTTATAAATTAAGCCATTATTCAGTAAAACTCCTACGTGTGAGTATAAGAACTGGGGGGGTGTAAAAGAAGCCACCCACTCATTCAACATATACATTTCTACTTCTACCACCTTCTCCTGTTTGATTTCTTAAAAATAAACAGTTATTACATTGATGACATCTCCTGAGCAAGTATAGGAATTGGAGGGTAAAATAGTGGCCACCCACCCATCCTACATATACATTCTACTATACCACTACACTAGACACGTTTCCTTTAATTTATAACAGTGATAATGTTGATGTAATAAATGAATTGAATAGCAAGGTTTTAGATTGAGTTTATATGTATATGTTGGGTAGGTGGGTGGCTACTATGTCAACCTTGAACCACTACAAAGCAAAAGAGGGTTAAAATTATGCTAAAGAGCATTTTATGCAATAAAAGAAATACATAATTTACAAGTTAAAAAATTTTTTAGTAAAACCCTCACTTGAGTATAAGGATGAGAGGTGTGAAAATGGCCACCCACTCATTCAATTTATAAATTTTAACTTCTACCAATGTTTCTTATTTGGTTTTCCAAAAATTATAAAGTTATTAGATTGATGTAATCAATGGATTTAAAAGCAAGATTTAGTTTAAGTTTATATGCATATGTAGGGTGGGTGGGTGGCCACTATCTCATTCTCCAACCAGTACAATACAAAAGAGTGTTTCTGAAAAATTAATTCTATTAGAGATATAAAGTTCACTTAAAAGGAAGAATATAAATCATTTTAAGTGAATTATTAATTGTTCAACAAGGTACGCACAAATATAAGAATTGGAGGGTACAATAGTGGCCACCCACCCATCCTACATACACACTTACACTTTTACCACTCTACTCTATTTGGTTTTCTTAAAATTGTATCACTGTTGTAATTTTAAGAAAACCAAATAGAGTAGAGTGGTAAAAATGTAAGTGTATATGTAGGGTGGGTGGGTGTCCATTATTGTACGCTCCAAATTTTATGGTCATGTAATCAATAGATTTAAAACCAAGATTTTGTATCAGTTTGTATGTCTATGTAGGCTGGGTGGGTGACCAATACTCACATTCGAACCATTATAATACAAATGAGTGTTTCTAAAAAAAATGATTGTTTTCATTGTTTTAAATAGAATGTTCATGCAACAGAAACGTAAAAATTGTTAGATCTGATTGATTTACTTGAAAACCCATATTGTATCTAATTAATAAAAAATGGTTGATTTTTAAACTTTTTTATTTAATTCACTACAACTGTTCCGCCACACTAAAGCTTCTTGAATATTCTTCACCTAAATAAACACAATTTCAAAGAAAATTCTAGAGGAAATGCTAAAGAATTATATAACCCTTAAAAATCTTACAATTCAGAAGTGATTTTAGATTTCTAAAAATGCTGAAAGTTTCTATAACGAAAAAAATGCAACATTTTAGGAGAAAAATAACCAAAAATAAGAGAAACTTCTAGAAAATTCTTGGAAATTAATATTAAATTGCTGAAATATTCTATACATCTGGAGGAAATACTAAAAACTTCAATAACACTTGAAAAGTTTTCGCAATTTGTAAGAAATAATTTCGAAAGTGAGAGAAGACATTAAAGGAAAGTTCTGAGAAACTAGGAATAAATTATTAGAATATTCTTGTAATCTCTCTTTACGGTTCTAGAAATCTGGAGAAAAATAAACTCATTTGTAATTTGGAAAAAATAATTGTGAAAAATTGTTGCAAGTTAGAAGAAAATTTTAGAAATATAGTCATTGAATACCTAATGAGAAATTACTAGAAATTACTGCCAAACTTATAAGAAATTGTTGGAGTGTTCTAGAAATATAAAGAAAAAAACTAAAAATCTGAAGAACATACGTAAAATAAAAAAATTAAAAATCAACCACTTATTATTAATTAGGTAAGAATTGTTTCAGGAGTTAAGCCAAAAATAAGACAACAACTAGAAAATTCTTGGAAATTGAAAATAAATTGCTTAAATATTCATTCTAAGCATCTGGAGGAAACACTAAAAACTTCAATAACACTTGAAGAATTTTCGCCATTTGTAAGAAATAATTTCGAAAGTTTTCAAAAGATATCACTGGAAAGTTCTGAGAAACTAGAAATAAATTATTAAAATATTCTATTAATCTTTCTTTACGATTTTAGAAATCAGGAGAAAAATAATTCTAGAAAATTATTGCAAGTTAGAAGAAAATTTTAGAAATATGGAGGAGTTTTTTGATTCTATTTATAACATTAAAAAAAATCCCATATTTTAAAAATTTTCCAAGGTCATTAAATACGTAATGAGAAATTACCGCGAAACTTAAAAGAAATTGTTGCAGCGTTCTAGAAATATAAAGAAAAAATTAGAAAACTGGAGAACATTCGGAAAGTAAAAAGTTTAAAAATGAATCACGTATTAATAATAAGATATAACAATTGTTCCAGGAGTTAAGCCAAAAATAAGAGAAACAACTAGAAAATTCTTGGAAATTAAAAAAAAATTGCTTAAATATCCTAAGCATCTGGAGGAAACACTAAAAACTTCAATAACACTTGAAGAATTTTCGCAATTTGTATGAAATAATTTCGAAAGTGGGAAAGAAAAGGACTTGAGTGTAAAGTTCTGAGAAAGTAATAAATTATATAAACTCACTTAAAAATAGTCTTATAATTTGGAAAAAAAAATTCTTGAAAATTATTGCACGTTAGAAGAAAATTAGAGTTTTTTGATTCTGTAAACATAAAAAAATTCCATATTTTAGACTAAAAAATTTCTGGAAAGTCATTAAATACCTAATCAGGAATTACTATAAAATTATGCGAAACTTAAAGGAAATTGTTGGTATGTTCTAGAAATATAAAGAAAAAACTAGAAATCTGAAACATTCGGAAAATAAAAAAATTAAAAATCAACCACTTATTATTAATTACATATAACAATTATTTCATGAGTGGAGTTATTGTTCAAAAAAACCTCCGCTGTAAGTGTAAGATTTATAGGGTGCAATTATGGCCACCCATCCACCTTACATATATATTTCGATTTTTATCACTCTTTTCAGATTTGTTCCTTAGAAATTACAACAGTGATTATGTTGATGTAATCAATGGAATTAAAAGTAAGGTGTTCGTTTGAGTTTGTATTTACATGTAGGATGGGCGGGTGGCCACTATCTCACCCTCCAATCACTAAATTCCAAACGAGTGTTTCTGAAAAAATATTGTTCTATAAAATATGTTTATATAAAATCAAAAGTATAAATCATTTCACAAATAAAGTTTTAATGCAGTATAATCCCCGTGCACGAATATGGAATAAAGGTTGCAATAGTCGCCACCCACCCACCCTACATATACATTTTCTAATTATAGCACTGTTCTTATTTGGTTTGTTTTCAATTTAAAAATACAACAGAGGTAATGTTGATGCACTAAATTAATTTAAAAGTAAAGTTCCAGTTTGAGTTTGTATTTATATGTAGGGTGGGCTGGTATACACTATCCCACCCTCCAATTACTAAATTCCAAACGAGTGTTTCTGAAAAATTCATTGTTTTAAAATTAAAATGAAAATTATAAATCATTTCACAAATAAAGTTATGCAGTAAAATCGATTATAGATTAAAGGGTGCAATAGTCGACACCCACCCACCCTACATATACATTTTCTAATTCTACCACTGCCCTTATTTGTTTTGGTTTTAATTTAAAAATACAACAGGGAATATGTCGACGCACTGAATGAATTTAAAAGTAATTTTCTAGTTTAGGTTTGAATGTATATATAGGGTAGATAGGTGGCCACCATCACACCCTTCAACAACTAAAGTACAAACGTGTGTTTCTCAAAAATCAATTATGTTATAGATAATGTTAACGAAAATGAAAAGTATAAGTCGTTTCATAATGTAAGTTATTATTCAGTAAAAATCTGAAGTAAGTTAAAACATTGAGGGATGAAATAGTGACCACCCATCCTACCTATATATTTACTTATACCGCTTAATTAGAAGGTTTTCATCACGGGTTAAGTGAGAATGTAATTAATTGTAGTTATACCACAGTCCCTTCTTTGCTTTTCCAAAAATTACAATAGTGATGTAATCAACTGACTTTAAAGTAAGGTTCCACTTTAAGTTAGCATTAATATGTTGGGTGCGTGTCCACTATTCCACGCTCCAATTAATGTATTTCAAACAAGTGTTTCTGAAAAATTTGTTGTTTTGAATTGATTGAAAAAAATATAAATCATTTCTCAAATAAAGCTATTATGGAGTAAAATCCCCGCGCACGTATATAGATTGAAGGGTCTAATAGTGGACACCCGCCCACCCTACCTATATAATTTTACGTTTACCACTGTCCCTTATTTGATTTCCTAAAAAAATACAACACTGATTATGTTGATGCACTCAATAAATTTAAAAGTAAAGTTTTAGTTTGGGTTTCTATGTATATGTAGGGTGGGTGGGTGGCCACTATCCCACCGTCCAACTACTAAATAACAAACGAGGGTTTCTCAGAAATTAATTACGTTAAAGATAATGTTTACGTGAATGAAATGTATAAATCGTTTCGTAAATTAAATAATTATTTAGTAAAATTCCACAGTAATTAACAAAATTGGGGAGTAGAATTGTGGATACCCACCCACACTACATATATATTTACTTATTTCACTTTACTCCTGATTTGTTTTCTCAAAATTTACAAAAGTGTTTATGTTGATGTAATCAAATGATTGAAAGGCAAGGTTTTTGTTTGAGTTTGTATATATATATCAAGAGTGGGTGGGTCTTAATTATTCCACCCTCCAATTATAACACAAATAAGTATTTTTTTAAATTAATTAGGTTAGAGATAATGTTTACGCCAATGAAATGTAAAAATCGTTTCGTAAATTAAATTATTATTCAGTGGAATTCCGGAGAAACAAAAGAATTTGGTGGTGATATACATATACGTACACCACTTTATCCCTTCTTAGTGTCCTCAAAAATTACAACAGTGTTACGTTGATGTATTCAAAAGATTTAAATAGAGGTTTAGTTTAAGTTTTAATACAAATAAGTGTTTTTTATAAAATTAATTAGGTTAAATATAATGTTTACGTAAATGAAAGTATAAATCTTTCTTAAATTATTATTTAGCAAAACTCTCGCGCTAGTATAAAAATTAGAGGCTGCAATAGGGGCCAACCACCCTACAAATATATTTTTACTTCTACCCTTAATCAACGGATTTAAAAACTAGGTTTTAATTTAAGTTTCTATGTAGGGTGGGTGGGTGGCCACTATCCCACCCTTCAACTACTGCAGTACGAACGAGTGTCAATCAATTAAATTAATTACTTCAAAAATAATGTTTACGTAAATGGAAAGTATAATAAATCGTTAAAATTTAGTAAAATTTCTGCGTAAGTAAAATTATTAGAAAGTGTAATAATGGACACCCACCCACACTACAAATATATTATTATGAGATCAATTTTAATTCAAGTTTGTATGTATATGTAGGATGGGTGTGTCATGAGTATCCTCCCCTCCAACAACTATATTACAAATAATAATAATAATTGTTATTAGTGTCACTATTTTTTACTAACATCCACCTTAAAAAATTCTAACCTATTTTTTAAGAAAATAATAAATGTTTTAATAAAAAATTTGAATTTTGTATTTCATTAAGATCAATTTAAACAAACAATTAAATTGTAATTATAAGTACATTAAAACATCTCATCAATTAAATATATTTCCATTTGAAAAAAAATTACAAACATAACGAAGTAGAAGCCTCTAACATATATAACATATTTCCATTTTTAAAATCGTAATAACCCAATCTAAAGATCAGTTCAAAAATTAAGAATATATATTAGATATTATATTTCTGCTCTTATTTCTCTCTATGTCTATTAAGACACTCTAAATAGACAACTGTTTTATATAAAAATTTAAATACATTACGGTTTTAAACTTCTTTTCAATTCAATTTACTTAATTTGTATGCAGGATAAACACTTAATCATTTAATTTAGAGTCTTATAATTGAAGAAACAGCATTATTAGGTCAAAGGGTACTTCAACAACATCATTAAATATCTGTACCAACAACTGTGTCAGAAGATAAATTTTAAACGTTATGTATTAAATAAATATTAAAAGTTTTAAATTGTCAGTAAATGTAAATATAAACACTAACCTAAAACACTATGTTTTTACCACTTAAATTTCAGTGGTAAAAATCTAGTAAGTGTTTAAGTTTAGTATTTATCATGAACTACCACGTAGTAACGGTCGCAACCATTCTTATGATCGTCAATATTTTATATAAGTATTAATTCGCGAGTTACGTGAAGATAAACTTGATTAATTAATAAAGCACTAAAAATCTTTCTTCGCAATTTTATTTAAATTCAATTAAGAAGGTTTTTACTGCTTTATTTATTAATTCGCGCTTTTGTAGAATGAGGAACTATGTTATTCTCACCTGAATAAATTATCAATTATTTAAAATTAAGGCATAATGTAAGAAATAAAGAAGTTTCAATGTCCTTCGTAAAAACTGAAACAAGAGTTTAAAGTTCTTCACAAAAAAATTGGTTATAATTTTTGAATAATTGCATAAATAGAAACCATTTAGGGAAAAGAGTTTTTAAATAAATCATTTTTATACAGTTTACAACAGACGATTAAGATTTAGAAATCTAAAATCTAGTAAGAGGAAAATCTCTAGCGCAAAATTTTAATTTTGTCATAATTATAAAAAAATTAAAACAATTTGAAGAAAGGAGATTTTAACTACATAACTTCTCTAGAGTTTACAATATGTCGAGATCGAGCTCCAAAATATGGAAAGAAAAAAGCTTTAGAGCAAAAATATCATTTTGAAGTAGTTAAGATAAAGCTCCAAAATATGGAAAGAATAAAGATCTAGAGCAAAAATATAATTTTGACATAGTAAGAAAAATACACACAATTTAAGGAAACTAATTTTTTAGAAAGATAAATCCTCTATAATTAACTGTATGCGCTAGTAACATCTAGCTCTAAAATTCAGGAAGAAGATTGCTCTAATCCAAAATTTATATTTTGGCATAATTAATAAAAATAATAATTATACAAACTAATGAAGAAGAAGAAGTGTTTACGTAAAGAAATTCTTTATAGTTTATAACATACGTTTAAGATGTAGCTCTAAAATTAAAGAGGAAAGAAGTTCTAGAGCAAATTTCAGCATTAGTTGTATTATAATATGTTGGATGCTTGAAGCCATAACTTTGTAATACATCTTGAACCAGGAATCCATGTATGATATTAACAAAGAATAGTTTTATTTATCGTCTGATGAAGTTCCTTAGTTTTATTAGTTAATTTATTGTCCCAGTTTCTCTTAAGATAGTCAATATTTGGTAACTTAAACACTCAAATATGACATGAACTCGAGCCTTTCCATGTGCAATCAAAATTTTTGTGAGAAAGTTTTGTTAATATGTATTTTGAACTTTATTTTGTAAATACAATGGATAAATAAATACTATCTAACAATCTACTATCACTCCGGTTAAGAATTTGCACAGATTAACATTGCAGTAATTGTTTCGCTCCATACTAACTAGTTATCTACCTGATGAAGCCACATTGTGACGAAACAATTAAGAATAAAAATATGTAAATTCTTAACCTTAGTGTTACATTTACCACATACGCTAATATTAAAAATCGAAATTTACAGAACTTGATGCTTTGGTATATGCCCACCTTTACCTACTACTGACAGTCCCCATTACTGTAATTTGTTAACAAATTTGATTTATAACAGGCATACTGATCTTATTCCACAAGACTTTAAGAAACCTACAAAAAGAGTTTTATTTCATGATATATTTACTAAAGCATCAGCAAGAACAAAAGTGGAAGTGTTGCACATGGAAGAGGATACATTGAGAGATAAAGGACCAGAATCAACTGTACCATTAAACCTATATTTTTAAACGTCTTATTGGTATATATTATCTAACTTACAATTCTTACAATAAATTTCAAAATTTCTAAGATAATCAGTTTAGAAATTTCGGTTTTCCGGCGCATAGGATGAAACTTTTCCTACTAACGCTTAATACAACTCTTGAGGTAATTTGTAGAGTATTCAAACGCACTGGAAACACTAAACAAGAAAATGACAAGATTGGACAATGTCGGCAATGGAAAAAAGCAAATTGGCAAAGAGGATTCAGGCAATTTAGAATGATAAAATAGCTAGTTTTCTTCTACAAATCAATTCTTCATAAACTTAAAAATTTAATTGTTAATTACAGCTATAAATATTGAATGTACAATTTTTTATGTATCATAATACATCAAAAGATTTGTAGAAATGTTTCATGCATGCTTCACACAATTGTGAAAAAAACCAAGTGTAATTTAATTTAAACCTTCCTCAGTAATAGTTTAAAATGTTTCACCAAGTGATAAATGAAAAGTCATTCAAGAAATAAATAAAGGCAATTGCGTTCACTTTTTAAATAATATTTTTGAAACGTTAAAACTTTTACACGGTTAAAATATTCTAGCGTATGATTTTATTCAAAAAAATATTACCAAACTGTATTAAAAATCCAAAGCAAAATTCTATTTGAAGGCTAAGAAATTTTCGGCAATGGAAAGGAACAAATTGTCTAACAAAATTAAGTCAAAATATTGGATTAATGAGGCTGTTACATTTAAAAAAAATAAGTCAAGTTTTAATGTTGCTATTTTTCTTCCACAAATAAGTCATTTAGTTAAAAGTTCATTATTATAGTTATAAATCTTAAATATACAGGTTTCTATATAACACGCCAAATGACTATAAAAATATGCCACGAGCAATTTTTACTATGATATTTTAAAAGAGATTATTCTTGAATTATTAAAAAAAAAAACTTTAGAACTTTTCACTTGGTGAACAATTTAAAAATAATATTTTTAAAACGTTGAAACCTTTAAACATTTAGCTAATTTTTTTAACGGATTCAAAATTTCCATCAAACTTAATAGAAAATACTTTAAATATAAACAATATATAGTCAAAAATCTTACAGTTAATTCTAAATTAAGCATTAGGTATTTAAACGTTCAAACCTTTAAACATTCAGGCATTTTTTTAAGGCATTCAAAATTTCCATCAATAGAAAATACTTTTAAGATAAAAAAGTTATAATCAAAAATTCTAAATTAAGCATTAGGTATTTAAACAATTTCGGATGTACAAATTGGACAAAATATTGCAATTTCTTGATTCAGAATTAGAAGTATTATTACATCAAAATAATGTCATGTAGAAAAATTTTAGAACTCGATTGTCTGAAACAGTTGAAACATTTTGTTTGAAAAAAAGTCCGAAGAATATGTGCATATCGAGGCTTTGCGTTCGTGTGCAGGAATAAAATAGTTATATTTTGAAGGTAAACTAATTCACTTGACACGAACAGGTTAGATTTCAAAACTGGTATGTAAGGAGAAAATTGCTACAAGCTTTTATGGATAAGAAAACAAATTTACATACTCCTAATATTTTAGCAGAGTTTTGAGCATTTAAGTAATTAATATAGTTTGTCGAAAATTTATTCCTACAAAAATTTAAGCCAATTAAAATTGACATTTGTAGAGTTTATGAAAAACTATAGCTTCAAAAAAAATAAGCGTATTTATAGTCGAAATTCTGTTTACAATAAGAACTAATTTAGCTAAAAGATATTTAAAGGTGCTACAATATGAAGCCAGAAGTTTGAATCGAATTAAATATGGTTACTAGAAATGTATAGGACATTACGGCAAAAGAAAGCCAATTTCATTCGACGTATTGTATGATTTCATCACTTGTCAAAAATTAACTCCGCAAAGGATTCAAGAAACATTTAAGCGAATCAAAAACGATTTTAGTGCATTTTTGAAACATTAACTCCACAAAGGAATCAAATAAAAATTGAGAAAGTCAAAGATGATATTTGTATTTGAAATTATATTTACAGGAGAATTAATTTAGCTCCAAGATATTTAAAGGTACTACCAGGTGAATACAGAAGTTATAATCGAAAAAAAAATAGTTGCCAGAGAACTAAGGCACATGATTGCAAGATAATTGGACGTATTGTAAGACTTCAAAACTCTTGATCTTTTGAATATAGGTAATTTATCGCAACAAAGGGTTATGAGCAAAAAAAATCATTTTGACACATAAAATAATTTATGATTTATACAAAAATCTGATTTGACTGCAAAATATTGCTAGGTTATGATAGATGACCTAAGAAGATTAACTCCAGTGTTTATTACACTAATTCTGCGAAATTTAGAAAGAGCAAATATTCGCTCTAAGAAAGTTCATTAAAGAGTAGAAATATGTAGACAAAAACAAAATCTTGCATCAACAGTATAAAATTTGCTAGATATTTTTTTTCGAAAATCAAAAATTGTATGAGGTTTTCTTGATAGTAACTGTAAAAATTCAGTAAGATTGTTGTTAACAAAATACTTTCGGGTTTCGAACTAGCCTTCAAACATGACACTTGTCACGATTAGAGTTTTAATCAAGAAAACAATGCAAATAATTGTTTTCCTTTTATATTGCTTAAACGTAATTATTTTTTCTGGTGTTAAACCTTCGAAGGATATTTATTATTATACACATTGCCATGGTTTGTTTTGTTTTGCAGCAAGTCGTTGGTTTTTTGTTTTGGAGGATTTTTTTGATTTGTATTTAAAGTACTGACCTTCGGACTGTAGCCTTTCTGGTGAGTTCCTGATGGAATTTTCCGGGGAACTAGTGTCTCTGGCCATGATGGCCGCTATGGAAAAGTCTGTGGCGCGGGTTTTCGCCGTCGGCACGAGGAGCGCAGCGGCACTTTCTTCCGGCATTGCCCCAAGCAGCATCACAGTTACACCACACGCGATAAAATGTAATTACGGAATTAATCGCGCACAAAACACCACCACCCGTCAGTATTTTCGAGTTTTTTTTTTTTCGTTGCTTTTCTCGTTGAAAGAAAAAAGGAATGGAAAGGGGGCTACAGCAGCAAACGACACATAGCGCAGTGACCAGTAATCGAGGAGTTCGCTGGTAGACTGAGTGGCTTGACTGGTACTGCTGTTCGGCGCTGGGGCGCACGGTGGGCGGGGCGCGTCAGCCTGATTGCCGCTTACCACAGAAGGAGGAGCCTACCAGAGGCGGTCGCTAGTTGTGTGTGTGTGTGGTCCTTCGAATATCAGTTTCGCCTGACTGAAGCTATCAATCAGGGAACTATGCGGTGGCGGTGGCGACATGCTCTGTAGACAGCCACTTGATAGCCACCCTCTCCTGCCCCCCCACATATGTTTCAACCAGAACACAACAACATAACACTGACCACCTCTAATCGGCCATATTATACATTGATTTCACCCGATGGTAAATTAATGTTGCCATCACTTAATAACACACTCCTCCCCACTTTTCGGCCGCAGCCGGGTCAAATTGACCAATCGGCGCGCCACTCACACTAATTAACAAAAGAATTTCAATTGGAAAGATGTTTTTTTTGCCAAATATCTTCGATGCAAAAAATAATTGCTTACACTTAAAAAGAGAAGAAAAACTGAAGATAGTTCTTTATGTTTCTTTTTTTAACAAAACACGTGTATTTATGATATCGCTTCTAGAATTGTTTTTTTATGCTGTAGGTTAGTGTATATACTTCTTAGAAAAAGTAATTCGATATTTATTTCTCACAAAAGAGAATCAAACCGTTAAAACAACTACAGAATAAAATTTAAAAAATGAAAATGACTTTTTATCTTAATATAAATAAAAAGCAACTGTCATACATTTTTTTAATATGTTTCTTTATTGGTTCTATTCATCCAAATATCATAAAATATAAGTAGAAGTAGTAAATATATTATTAAAAATCACAAATAAAGAATACGTTCTCATTTTTTAATTAATCATTGATGATGGCTTTTGGCAAATTAACAACAACATAATATTATAACTTAATTAACTAAAATAAATGTGTCTGTGTGTTAATAGGTCAATTAAATTTATTAGTTTTTGTAAAAGTAAAGATTAATTTAGTTCTCATCATCTGTTTTTACAATAAAATTATTTTTCACTTTTATCTTTTTTTACTTTTACAGCTTTTAATAATGGCAATTTGGGTTGCAAAATTTTTATAATTGATTTGATAATGATCAGTACTTGATAAAATAATAGTTATATAAAAATGATGTGGTATTAACGAAGGATTCTTTTTAAATTTATAATGTTCTATTTAAGATTAAGTTAAGAATAATCATTGTGATTTTAGAAATAATCAAGAAATCTTCTTTTTCGAAAAAAAAACAACCTAAATTCTGAAGATTTCCTTTTACGAATACAATTTAAATATTGTATCCTATGAATTTTAATTAGAAATAAGTGTTTTAAAGAAAAGCTTTGGCAAAGAAATTTGGTAAATTCAAAAACACTGAGCTACATTCCTTACAAAAGATAGGATTATATATGTTTCTTCTTCTCTTTAAAATCTTGTCGTGTTGCAAACTTTTTAGAATTAAATTAAATATTATGTCGTCTTTCTTCAACATTTATTAATGGCAAATGTAAATTTCGGTCATTATATGACCATTTTCAATGCTGGCTTTTTTTTAGAATTGGTTTGATAATGATTGATACTAAACACACAATCGTGTAATACTAACAAAGTGTTTTATTTAAAATTTATTAATTTTTAAACACATCAATACATAGTTCTGTAAAAAAATAAACTTAGGCAAAAAAATGGGTAAATTAAAAAATACAAAAATACCTTCCTTGAAAAGAGAAAGACAAACATCTTTATTTGTTATTTGTTACATAGTATTATAAATAACAATTGTATTTGATTTTCTTAACGGCTATCGACCAATGGTCTTTCTGCCAGTCTTTGTTATGAATTCGAAAATGTAGAAGGTTATTTAGTTCCTTTAAAAGATTATTGTTGTGTTGTAAAACTGTGTGATATTAACAAAGAAAGCGTCTAATAATTTATTCATTTATATACTCATAAATAAATACTTTTGTGAAACAATTAAATTTTTTGACATATTCAAAAGTTTACTTTAACTTTAGAACCTTAATTAGAGTTTTATATACATTTTTATGTCCAAAAAATGATCTTGATGATATGATATATGTAAACATCTTCCCAAAATAATGTTTTTTTGAAAGATTTTTTTGCAAAAGTTTAATTTGTATTTTCAGTGAATTGAGTGAGTTCGTTTTTTCTCTTAAATTAAAAAAATCTACTATATTATTTAGACTCCAGCTAACTCAATACCGACGCTTTATTTTGTTGATATATTGGAGAAATTCTTTGCTTCACTGTAGTATCCAATGATTTTTAGATATCTTAGTGGATCTATGTTTTTCGCTGTAGTTAGAACAGACTTACTTCATTCTTCCTCTCCAAATTTTGGTAGGTTTCTTAGGAAAAATCTCTGCTACCCAATAGTATCCGATTCGATTCAATATATACTGCGTAGGTTTTTTGGGAAATCATCTTCATTCTGTAGGATCCGATCATTTTCCCAATCTCCAATTTTAATTATAATACGATGAGTTTAGTTTTTAAATTGCATTGCTTCTATGTAAATATTTATGTTCTTGCGCCGTTGGTCAAGTTTGAGGTTATGATCCGTCCTATTCGAGGCTTGGTTTTGTGTTTCGCAGTAATGGTGTTTTTTACAGGGGTAGGTTACTAGAAAATTGGAAGGCCAAGAAAGCATTGGGAGAATTCTGTCGAAGAAGACGCCAAAAATTCTTAAAATTAAGGAATTGACGAAGAATAGCGATGGACCGTACAGAATGGAGGAAGACATTAAAGGAGGCTGTAGAGGCATTGATTTGGATTCTAATATTTATATAATAAATGTAGCCAGAGAAATTAAAATAAAACATCTGCCTAATGAATGAATGAATGAATACTTCATCTGCCTGATGAAGCTACTATATGGTGAAACATGTTGCAGTTCAACAATAAAAGTGAAACCATCTTAACTTTGTTGTTTTATTTAAATCTAAAAGTATTTACATTTTTCGAAGCTATTTTATTTTCAGTTTCCTTTAGGAAATGAAAGAAAATCCTTAAAATTTTATTTATTTTATTTTCTGTTTTATTTAAGAAATTAAAGAAAATCCTTGAATATTTCCATTGGAAAGGGAGAATGTAAAATGCATATACAAGTTTATAATATTATAAAAGATATGACACGTCTTTTATATTGAAGAAATGTAATGAATTGAAGATAGGCTACTTAAAGTAAAAAAAAAAAACAGAACAAATTATTTAAGCAAATAACTATTTAAATACAATTTATTGACAGAAATTTTATAAAAGAAGTGAAAATATTCTTTTAAGGTTTGTAATTTGTCATTTAACACTTAATATATGGCAACTAGCACCATAGGAAACCTGATTGCAGTAACAATCCTAACAAATAAAAACTGATGAACGTGAATTTATGGGAGATAATCGTCATTTTGTAATTATAATTTATTGTTATTTATGACCTATTCTTTAATAACTATTATCTGTGATGTGTCTGTTCGTCAACGATTGTCTGTTAACTGCCATCTATACTAAGTTATCGGTAATCTGTTATCTAATACTCCTAATTTTTATCTGCAGTGTATCATTTGTTAACAATTATCATGATAATATGTTTAATAAAACTTTTTGATTTTGATTGAAAATATTGTTTCAGAGTGTAGCCATATATAGCCTGTAATTTTGTTATATACTATTATATCATATGCATAATCTATTATCTGTCATCAACTGTCTGTTATTTGCCATGTATTCATTATTCTACGTCACTGTCATCATATAGCGCTTTTTCGATTTTGACAAAAAAAGTTTTAAAATTTGTCATATGTCGATTATAGTTGACATATGAGAAATTCTATATCATTTATCATCTATAAATAGTATCTAGACAACTGTCAAGTATTATCTATCAAATACCATCTCTTAACTGTCACTTATTAAAATTATTAAAAGTTTTTTTAGATTTGTAAATTGGGTAAAATTAGTTTACTCTCCAGTATTATTTGTTTATAATTTTATTTTCTGTGCTAGTTTCGGGAATTTTTAATTTCCATCTTCAGCAGAAGCAAAATTCCCGAAACTGTACTGTACTGGAGAGTACACTAATTTTACCCAATTTACAAATCTAAACACAATACCAGTAAAATATGGATTTCCAACTCAATAATTAAAAGTTTTTTAATTTACTAATATTATATGTAATCTGCAATCTATTAATCTGTATTCTGTCAGCTATCATCTATCATCCGTCATCCGTTATCTACCATTTGTTAATTTTGTCATCATATGGAAATTTTACATTGATTTTGAAAGATAACCTAATATTTAAAATTTGTCATGTGGCATCTATATTATTTCTATATTTATTACCTATTAACTACTATCTAAAAAACTGTAAAATGACATCTATTAACTGTCACCCGTCATCTACTAAATCTATTAAGTGTCTGCAATCTATACTTCTATCAACTGACATCTGCCACTCGTTATTCGTCATTTGTCAATTGTAATCTATCTATCTATCAACAAATGGATTTTTTAAAGTGATATTTAATAAAAATACTCTTCTACGCTTTAGAATGTATTATTTATAATTTCTAATAGATCATATGTTATATATTAACTGTCAACTATCAGCTCTCAATATCCCTTTTTATTTGTCGTCTATCATTTGTTAGGTGTGATTTATCATATATCACATATACCAATTACCATCTGTAATTGTCAATGTGTTATCTGTTGACTGACATTATTTAGAATTAAAAAAATACTCTAATATTATTTAAAAATTTTCATTTACATCGGTCTTTTTTTAACTGCCATCTATTATTTATTACCATCTAACAATTGTTCTCTGTTATCTGACATATGATATCACATAGAGTTTCAACTTTGATTTTTGAAAATTCACTTGTAGAGTTTAGAATTTGACATTTGTCATATATCAAATGTCAACAATCAACTGTTAAATGATTTCTGTTAACTGTCACCGATATCATCTATTAAATATCGCTTAATTGTCATTTATAATATTTTATCTGCAATTTATTCATATGTGAATAATGAGTGTAATATCTCATCCGTTATTTATCATTTGTCAATTGTTATCTACCAACTGTCATCGTATAGAATTTTTACTTTTATTTTTAAAGATGACCCTCATAAGATTTAAATGTTGCCACGTCATCTATAATTAATTATTTTTTTTCCATTGACTACCATCTGACAACTATCTATTGTTATTTGTGAAATGACATCTGTTAACTATAACCTATCTCTTAATTGGAAATTATAATATGTTATCTGTAATCTATTAATCTGTCAACTGGAATTTATCAATTGTTATCTATCAGCTGTTATTATACGGACATCTTTTACTTTTATATGGAATTAAAATACTTTTTACGGTTTATAATATTTTATTTATCATTTGTAATAGGTCTTCTGTCAACTGTCAACTATCATCTCTCAAATACCACCTGCCATCTGTCAACTATTATTTGTTATGTACGATCTGTTATATGTCATCTGTCAACTGTCATATGACATTTTCATCTGCCATCTATCATTTATTAAGTAGAATCTATTATATGTCATCTGCCAACTGTTATATGCCATTTTTATCTGTCATATATCATTTGTTAATTACAATATGTCATATCTCATATGTCAACTGGCATATGCCATTTCTATCTGTCATCTATCATTTGTTAAGGACGATCTCTCATTTGCCATATGTTTTATTGAGGTGAAATACATATAAGTACATCTCGTCGTTATTTTTTTTTTAGAGAAAATAAAATTAACATTACTATTTTAGGGTTACAAATTTCCATCTGTCAACTATTATTTGTTAAGTACGATTTGTTATATGTTATCTGTCAACTGTTATATGACATTTTTATCTATCATCTATCATTTGTTAAGTAGGATCTGTTATATGTCATCTGTCAACTGTTATATGCCATTTTTATCTGTCATATATCATTTGTTAAGTATAATATGTCATATTTCATATGTCAACTGGCATATGTCATTTTTATCTGTCATCTATCATTTGTTAAGGACGATCTGTCGTTTGTCATATTTTTTATTGATGTGAAATACATATAAGTACATCTCGTCATTATTTTTTTTTAGAGAAAATAAAATTAACATTATTATTATAGGGTTACAAATTTCTTAAACGGAAGAAGAAGAAATCCTTTTGTAGGACAATAAAATTTTATATACTATTGTCAAAGAGGAGAATTGTTACGAAAGGCTAAAGAAATATCTTGTTTGATTAAAACACTTGGTTTTGTTTCAATATTTTAGTGAAACCAAACGAAGTGTTTTAATTAATCAAGATAATCCAAACATGTTTTTCCACGAATTAAAGGAGAAATGAATCAACCAAATAATAAATAGTTATTTAAAGTACACGTGTAAAAAGTGATGCTCATAACTCGCTCGAGTTTTTAAACATTAGTTCGTTCAAAAAAGAAACTCTTTACACGTGTGCCTTACAAAATGTTATCTTCGGTCCTTTAGCAATTCTCAAAGAAGTTGTTCATTTGTATAGTATTTTGTTCTATGAATAAAATTAAAAATATTTCGTCGTCGTCCAGTGTATGGACGAAAATGTTAATTAGCAACCAGTTGGTAATTTACACAAATTTATTGATTTTGACATTTCCGTGCGATTAATAGTTAAAAAACACCGCTGTTATAAATACTTATTTAAGGTACACTTGTAAAAGTGCTCGTTCCTCGCTCGTGTTTTTTACAACGTTTACTTTTTACATTTGTACCTTACAAAACTTGAATGCATGAATTTTCAAAGAATATGTTCATATGAATAATTAAAATTTCTTAAAATAAAATTTTAATTATTCAATGATTAAAATTAATATATTTTATCTACTCCTATTGGGTTATATATTTATTATTCATCTAGATTAGTATAAATAATAATGTAATATATATAATTCAAGTTATAATTCATAACTCACGCTATGAATTATAACTCGCTGCTTTTGATCAGGTTGTCATGGTTTTTGCTTTGAGCCTAAAGTTCCAAGTTGCCTGAAAATTGACAAATGTCAAAAGAATTGTCACAGGGCAATTCACGAATATATTAAATATTGTAAGTAAAATATTTTACTAAAAATTGTTATTGTCGTAGATAAAGTATAGTATTCAACTCGTGGCAATGGCAATAACTCACTTGGATGATACAAACTTCATCCGCGTGAGTTATTGCCTACATTACCACTCGTCGAATAATATACTATTATCCACAGTGAAATGAAAACGTTACTTAGAAACCAGTAAATAATTTGCCAAATGTCGGTCACCATTATTATGTGCGAAAAAAAAAACTGTTAAATTGGATAAAAAGATATGTGATAGTAATGACATTCACAACATTCCTTTCTATTTCGAAGAGACCCCGGCAATTGCAATGAACATTTTGCAATAAGAGTAATTGTTCTTATATGGGAAATATGTAGAAGAATCAATCAATTTTCATTCATATTTTGCGCGAAAGTACTACTAATCAAGTAAATGTTCAAAAAATCCTTACTGAAACTTCTTCTTCGTCGACGAGGCCAAGAATTATCATACAAAATTGCACATACTGCAAAATTAACACTTACATTATATAGTTTAATTTAATGTAAGTAGAAGAATTTACAACAAAAGTTTCGCTCTATTGTAATAACTTCTACTTGCATTTAATTATAATTTCAGAGTTCTTAAATCTGGCATTTCCTTTATATTATAGAGTTTAATAGTTATTTGTGTAAATTATTAAATAATTAAGCTTTTCGTTGAAATTTTGTGCTATAATATTGTCATCTGTTGAATTTGACTTCTCCGTGCTTTAAAAACAATTTGACATTTCCGTTCCATAAAAACCTAAAACAGCTTTGGCTTTAAAAAGCCATTTTTGCAACGAAAATTGATATAAAAAGCGCCTACTTTCTATATGATCGCAGATATTTAGCTATTTGCATAACAAGTGTAGAAATACTACGTTTCTGCATATGACATAAATTGACTTACTAAAATGAAATATAGAATTTTTAATTAGGTTATAATTACCGATAGTACGTGTTTTGTATATATTACACAAAGTATGTAAATAAAAGGCGTGCGGAAAAGTGTATCCATGCAGAAATAGTTACTATGCAACCAAACTCCACTTTTTCAACGGTTTTGTATGCGTAAATATAAAGGAGTAGAAACTCAGTAAATGAAAATGCAACGAAAAAATATGCAAAAAGCAATCTACTCTCTCTATGATCGTAGATAAATATTATTTTATTATGCCAACTATATTTTTTTATATAACACTCTTAGAGAAGAAGAAAAGTTAGAGACTTGTAAACAATAAAAAAAATTGTAATGTGTCTATCATAGTACTTTCCCTATATTTCACTCAAAAACTATAAGGTTTACGCAAAAAAGCTATTCTTAATAATTTATTTACTTTTAATTCTCTACAATTATCTTTTATATACATTTCATGTATCTCCAGTAGTTTATTAGCAATTGGCAAAAAATATCGAAGTTTTCAATTTTAATTTTTCTAATAAAACTTGTTCAGTTCTTCATTCCCTTTAGCCTTTGTTTGAAAAGTTTTGTAAAATCATTTATATTAAAAAAAAAATCGGAATAAAACCAAAAACGACCTAGAGTAAACATGCACTTCACTTCCGGTTTATGAATGTTCACCAAAACCTTTTCAGTTTTGTACAATAAAATCTTAAGTTTAAAGTTTCATCTCCATTGGATTATTAGTTTTTGATATTCAGGTGACATCAAAATCTTTAATATTTTAATTTTAAAAAGGAATGAAATGTAACATTAATTTCCACTATATGCGCACTTTAGTTTAAACATATTCCAAACATAAATACCTTCAAATAGTCCAAAATCTTGAATTTGAAATCATACATAAAAATAGTTCTTTATTCTTTATTATCTGTGCTTCTCCTGCTTACAAAATTACAAAAAATATTATATGATATAAAAATTTTTATTCGTTTCTCTTGTCTTAGTTCTATGAAATTTAATGTACTATAATGTAATGTAATGTAAACTACACTGAATTAACAATAAACATTGTTATTATTATTTAATACAAAATAAGCAAATAATTTAGGACATAGGAGTCACGGACGGAGTTCACTGTTTTCCAATGTTCTTCCACTCAAACCCACGTTTTTCCTTAGGCAATGGTGTTATACTTTTACCATGTTCGGAGTTCTTTTTAATTATTTATAAGCAAATATGCTCCATTTAGACCCTTTTGTGGGATATTTTAGACGGAGTCTATTGTGTCATTTTGATATATTTATTTGACTAGTTACGAGCGTTAATACGTAAAACTTCATAATAAACACTACACTAAAATACTTATTACTACTAAAAAGTAATTATTATTACATATATTTTTAAAGGTAAAGTATTTAAAATCAAATTTTCTTTATTAATTGAATTGTTTGTATTATCAAAATATGTCAATCAATTAAAACGACTTTCATTTCTTATGAAGATTTCTAAATTCAACTTTTGCACGTTTAGAAAACGTTTCTCCAAACACGCGTCGCATTTTTTCCCTCATCAACAAACAGCGGATGCAATTAATAATATGGATTGTAATTACGTACAAATAATTGACCAATTGGTCACAGGTGAAAGCCTGTTAATGTCTTTCCGAAACGCTTTATAATTATTGTTTGCGTTAGTGACACACACACAGTGCGCAATAAATAATAAATCGATAAAAAAATTAAGGCTAAATGCTCTAAATCCTTGATGGCTGTTTTTCTAATGTAATTAGTAAGAAATAACCGTAAGTATTGTCTAATCGATATGCAAAAGCAAAATTTATTTATTTAATATACTTTAGCTTTATAACCAAATAAACATAAATATACCAAAACAATACATAACAACAATTTTGGATCAAAGTATTTTATTTAATCAAAATCATAATCTGGTTGGTAATTAGAGTCTAAGAATCTTTATCATTAATTTTGGCCTTATTTTCCATTATTTTACAATTAGAATTTTGACTTTGTCAGCAATTTTTTTAAATTTCAATAATTCAATAATCAAATATTTCTTTCGAAAAGAGAATCATCCAAAAATATAGACTCAACTTATTTCAATTGCTACATTTTTTGCTATGCAAGTTTATGTAGATGTGTAACTGACATTTATTCTAAGTTTAATATAAATAAGGCAACAATATATTAAGAAACTCGTCGATGCGAACTTTTCATTTGCAAATAAATCAAACTTACGAGTATTTATGTAAATATTATATGAATATTATATTCCAAAAGCTTCGGTCTAGAATGAAGAAGATAGATCATTTTTGACGGCTCTTAAAAGTTCTACTCTGAATACCATTATATCTTTGTTAATCTATCTTATTTGAACCTTTATGTAGTCTTAATAACGTTGGTATCTTTTCGTAAATGAAATACGATAACACTTTCAAATATTTATTAGAACAAAAAAATAACTATTTGAAAATGTTATCGTATTTCATTTACGAAAAGTTACCAAAATGATTAAGAACATGATCTTTCAACCACTAACAGCCTCAACTATTTACTTTATGTGGTCGTTATATAAAAATTGTACAATCCTTACTTTTCATTTTTTTTTTAAATTATTTTTATAGGGCAAGAAATTATCTAATTATTCGCAATATGATAAAAAATGTTTTTATGTTTTTTTTTTATTGAAAAGATTCTGTCAATTCTACTTTTCTACTGGAGAATTGTCGCTTTGAAAAATTCTTGGGATTTGTTTGTGTGGTAGTTGTCTGATTTTTTGCTGATTAAGTTTGCAACTACACCAGAAGTGACACTGAATTAGAAAAGAGTTGTCACAAGGGCAGTTAATTTTTTTAGTTAGTCTCGTCTCTTAATTCAAGAGATTTTTAGCTATAGAACGAACTTAGGAAAGAGTATGAGACCTTAATTAGGTATTTATTCATATTAGTCGGTTTTCTTTAACGGTGTGGTTGAAAATTACGATAAAAATGGTTTAGGATTAATGTTTTAAGAAATAAGTATTGGTTATTCTGTTCTAATTCTATCAATATTAAAATGAGAAAAAGCAACAGCTTTTCGCATTACCATGAAGGGAAGTACCAGAGAATATTAGAGAAAAAACAGAAAAACCCACATTCCAATAAATGTAAGCACGAACTATCTTCTTCTTTCTGCGCCGTCTTCTATTGAAAGTTGGTGGCCATCATTTGATATACTTCTCTATATTGCGCTATTTGAATTAATGCTGCGGCTGTGGGTATTTGAAACCATTCGCGGAGTTTCGTCAGCCAAGAATGTTCTTTTCGGCCTATGCTTCTATCTTCAATTTGGTCTTCTACTATTAGCTATAGAAATGCGTACTTATTGTTACGTAGTATTTATTTTCCGCTTCTTTATTGTAGTTAGTAATTCCAGTTCTTTGTTCATTCTTCTTAGGTTCGAAACGTTGTGTACCCAAGTTATTCTTAGAATACGACTGTAAGTCCACATTTCGAAAGCTTTTAAGCATCTCATTGTTCATATTTTTTGGGTCACAAATAAATTTTTTTTTATAAATAAAACACTTTGTAACTTTGTTTGTATAACACTATTTAAATAGTGTTATACAAACAAAGTTACAAAGTGTTTTATTTATACTCAAACATGTATAACGAAGTAGAAGCCGCAAAAATTAATAATAAAATTCTTTTTATTTTAATAAATGATATTTGATATTTTGATTTGAGTCTTAATTTCCATATCGGGTTCCTATTTATAGGTCAATATGTATCCTCGATATTTCGGGGTACTCGTTCCATTGGTTCCGATTTTATTGTTAAGTTTTCTTGTTCTTTTTCACTGTCATTAATTTTGTTTTTTTCTGTTTATTTTAAGTCCAAATTTTTCACGTGTTTATCTTGTCCAACATTATTTCTAGGTCTTCTATGCTATTTGCGAGATTACTGACTCATGTTTCGTTTATTTTGATGCCATTGTTGCATACACTTCTCTAGGAGTTCTTCGAAGATGTGTTCAAAATATAAATTGAACAATAAAGACGAGAGGACTCGGTCATCTCTGACTCCTTTGGATATTTTGATGTTTTGTTCTGTTTAATCGTCGCGTTTATTTTTGCCATTTGTTCCCCGTATAGGTTTTCGATTTTCGATCAAGTCCAGAAGGTTACAGTAGCTTTATAAGTTTATTATGTTTGACATTGTTAAACGCCCTGTCGTAATAAATAAAACAAACATTTTTATTACTGAT
Organism: Ontholestes murinus; assembly: GCA_963969525.1. NCBI lineage: Eukaryota > Metazoa > Arthropoda > Insecta > Coleoptera > Staphylinidae > Ontholestes > Ontholestes murinus. The sequence goes on from OZ018391.1 coordinate 23,230,606, forward strand.
CCAAACATATCTAAACTAGGACATGCATCACAAAGATGGGTTCTCGGATTCCATAACCACTTCTATAGCCGAACTGAGCGTTATTTGGATGTTGTTCTTATACCAGAATTAATTATTCTCAGGAATATTTTTAGGATGTGGCTTATTGTGCTTATAAGTCTGTATTCGTTGCACTTTTTGGCATTAGCTTTTTAGGAAGTGTTATAAAAGTAGATTTGAGCCAAACCCTTGGAATGTGACCGGTGTCGAAAATTTTATTAAAAAGATTAAGTTTTTTTCATTGATAATCTTCAGAAATTTAGCTGAAAGTTGATCATCTCTAGTTGCTTTTTCATCTTTGGTTTATTCCAGGGCTTTTATTAATTAACTCTTCAATATTGCCTGCCTTTCTAAATCTACTATTGCTTTATTATTGATTTTAAACTGTATACAATTCCCACGTTGCTTCTTTTTGTATCTCTTGTATTTATGTATTAGCTTCTTGATCTTTTTATGCATGTGTGGCCGTTGTTCTTCTATTTCTTGATACTTCGTTAATCCATCTTTCTTTTGCCTCCTTGATCTTCTTTTTGGGATTCTTGGTTTGTCAGTCATCCGGTCTTATTTTTCTTTTTTTGGTATAACCAAGTTCTTTTTCGATATGCTTTTTATGGTATTTCTTATATTAGCCTAGTCTTGTTTAATATTGTTATTGATTTTTGTTGTAGTAAAGTCTTTGTTAATTCTATCTAGTTTGGTTTTCATGTCAGGTTTCCTTAGTTTATCTGTATCTATAATTCGATTAAGGGTTCTCTTAGTTAGTTTTCTTTTGAACTCTTAATTGAGCTACCAGAGGTACGTGATCACATTTTATGTCAGCTATTGAGTATGTTCTAACCCCTGTTATATCATCATCCAGAATCTCTTGTTTAGTGTTGGTTTCTAGTGATGTGTTTCGATTTGTCCTGTGGTAACTTTCATGTATATAATCTCCTTGTCGATATGTTTAATCAAGTGTTCCATTCTTTTCTTGGCAGAATTGTATTAAACGATGATCGCGATCGTTTCTTGTTCTTAAACCAAACATACAAACTACATATTTAATCGTATTTTCTCATTAAATTTGAGTTGAAACCTACTATGTTAATAGCTTGCGTTTTTCGGCCTTTCAGTTTCTTTTATGTGTTGATAAAATTGCCCCACCTGTTCATAATTACTCACTGTTATCGGCGCATATCTTATGTTTATGTCTGTAGGCTGAGCACTCAACTGGATGAGCACACATCGTTCTGAAACTAGAATGAAATGCTTTACATATTTCTTCATGTTGTTGTCGACCAGGATAGCTACTGCATGTCAGTAATCTCGGTCTTTTCCTCTATTGCATAGATAGTACAATGTCGCGTCTTCTTATTAACACTCCTGGCCGTCTTATTTCCCTAATGCCCATCATATTTATGTTTATTCTTTTCATTTTTTTATAACGTTTTGTAGTTTACCTGGTTGATATAGAGCTCTGACGTTTCAGGTAGCTATTTTAATGGAATTGTTTCTCTTTAGTCGCATACTTTCCCCGCATAGCTTGGCATCCGCCAATGCGTTGCATCTTTCTCATCGCCAGGCCCGGAAACTAGATGACGCCGGATACCAGCCGGGTTGCAGGGCCTTCTATCTCTATTTTGCTCATTCATCATGATGATAGTTTTGTTTGGAGTATCCCTGTGAATCCTTAATGCCTTTTCATCCGCCTTTAGTGACGATTTGACATCACAAGAGCAAAAAGGTGCCATTGCTCTTGACTGCATATCCACCCATAGAGGGGTCTACTTATGCTTGTCGATATATTAGATAAACAAGGAATATAAGTGTTTTTCATCACGTCGATATAGGTAATGCGATTGTGATAGTTAACAAATCAGATTACATCAACAACGTCATACAAGTGTTAGAATCAGGACCATACGTTGAACAAACTAAAAATCCACTAACAACATATCTGAATAACAGGTTCTTTGTGTAAAGTTTCCTTTTTAACATTCTGACACTACTGATTTAATTATCGCATTAGAATAATTGCTTTAGATATTTGGTTTACCACTATTATATGATGATAAACTAGAGCTGGGCCATGATCTTAAATTGGGATATCCCTATTTTGAGCTAATGATGTTGTTATTGACGGTGTATATTGAATATTACTGCATTAAATGTCTTTGAAGATATGGAATTGTTTTATTATTATTGGTTTAATTCCAAAGTACCTGTGTGAATTTTACAAGCCAAAAAATTTACGTAAATTTGGTCAATGACCCTAGATAAAAATTGAAGGCTGTCTCCAAAAGAGAGAACGTAGGAATTAAGCAGAACAATATCTGCATAAACAAGGATGGATCACTAATAAAAGGTAGTTTACTGTAAAAAATTGGCAATGACCATAAGTGGCAGAACTCTTGTCATGTGAGATTCAGTAAAGAAAATCACTAAATAAAAAATTATGAGAAAATGTGTAACTAATGGCGGAAAGCAGAACAACAAATATCAAAAATATTAATCTATAAAGTATGGAATGTACAATATTCTTAGAAAATATGACAAAGCAATGAGGATACTTGATGCTATGCAGAAGAGACATAGTGTCGTGTAGGCTGACGAGAATCATTTCATATGCAGAACCGAATAATCCCAGAATTATCCTTTGATATGGTTAGACTTCTTGACTTGATATTGCAATCTGAACACACATGGGTTTAACCTTTGCTTAATCTGCAGAGACTACTTATCTGAAGAGGAGGCTAGCAAACTAATAGAATCCATAACGTGAAAGGGATTTATCAAAGAATATCCAATATCTGAAAATTGCCTTTTAACGCGGCCCCACTATTGTAAAGTTAATGCTGTATTTTAGATGGACCCTGGAAATAAATGAACACTCAGGTGGGGATGCTGAAAAGGCACTTCTGTCCTTCCATAAATCAAGATTTAGATGTTTTTTCAATTCTCTGTGTTTATTTTATTAATGAAGACTGATACTTAATTGATCTTCAGGTTATATTTCGAAAAGTGATCAAAATCTCAGATAACCAAATGTTTCTCAGTACATCCTAGAAAAAATTGCCATTATTTCCAATATCAACAAGCAAACCTACGCGAAATTATAGGTAACTATAGTCCATCAAAAATATTAAAGAAACCGAATTTATTGAGGATATAGTTAATGTACTGGTTGGTGATCATAGCTATAAATAAGAGTATAGTCGAACTATTTCGGCTTTGTTTATGATACTATGGAATTAAATTATGAGAAGAATCTCTGAAAGAATTCTTACGAAGGACCTTTATTTTCCTATGAGAATAAGCTGGCTCCCAGAATAGATTTAATAAGTTAATGCAAAAATCAATAGGTTTATTAACTAGTAAAATTGTCTTGCATTTGCAGTACAGTGACATAATCGGATTGTGGTACTGTAACACTATTTTTGTTACCTCACCTGAACGTGATCTTAGTGGAATATGCTTTCAACAAGATGGCGCAACCAGTCATTCCCCTCATAAAACAATTTATTTACTTAAAGAGCAATTTTCTGATTAAATCATCATTGATTCATTCAACTGACACAGATAACAAGCGTTTTAACATAGAAATTTTCGTCTGGGATTTTGTTAAATCTATGCCAACGCGCTACGGACTCTTCTATTCCTCAAATATATTTATTCGTGAAGACTTCAAACCTGCGGAAATGTAAGCAAACATTTGCTTAATATAAAATATTGCAACTACTGCCTCCAATCATTTTGCTATATATTTACTGCACTGAATTTAAAAAAATATATATAGAGAGATCTAGTTCATAACAATATATGTTTAGCAATAATTTAGTATGAAAATTTTCAAATATTTATCCAAATCCACGACATATAGTAGTTATTAATAATTCCTCGACAAAATTCACAGTACGAGTAACGTTTTACATTCGGTGTAAAAAATAATCAAGTCGGTGACTCTTCAGTTTCCACATGAGAAGCCATGCCCGTCTTCATCTACTGCACTTAATGACTCTAAAAATATGCTATAGGTATGGTAATTATTTTGGTATTACAATGACAGGATTACATGTCGGTAATGTATGTATAAAAGATTACTATAACAAGGCTTTCAAGTAGCGATCTGAAGATAGACGAACGAATGCATTTTTCACGTATTTAATATACAGCTCTTATTTATGACGTAGTGGTCTTAACAGACTTAAATGCAGAAAGTTCATTAATATTAATACAAACAAACAAACAGAAATATTTATTAATAGATAAAAATTAAAACACTGAGTTTCATTGATTAACCATTGACTAAATTGTGAAACAAAGATTAATCAGTGAAATAAACTATGTGATATTTAAAGTGTTACCTATTATTTCATAATGATAAACCAATAGTGAGGAAGTTATTGAAGAAATAAAAAAAAGTTAATATTAACATTCCTGACTACAATTTACATTCCTAAATATCTCTTTGTAATCTATTATTAATGTTCAATGTTTAATGTTTAGCTTTATTTAATGTGCTAACAAAAATTGTCCAAATATTTATATACCTAACTTCAAATGAATTTTAACCGCTAATGAAATAGATTGACTTCACCTATGATGATCTTCCACTCTCCCCCAAAGTCTTCTGCATTTATCCATAACAAACATAATGCTGATTTTATTTAACTTTGTCATATATTTCGGCATTTTTATTTCAGTTTATTAAATTTTGTCATACTGGCAGTTAATATAATATCTGAAAAAAATTATTTTAGGTTTAGGTCTCCTTTTATGCCTTCATTTGTTTGTTCACTGTATGATTTAACATTACTTTGGTGTTTCATTTCTATTGCTCCAATTCTTTCCTTGTGCCTCATATTTAGGACAAATATCTTATGGCCATTTAAGTTTAAACTGCTATTTATACTGTCTTTTGCCCTCATCGCACTGTTTAATATTTCTCTTTCTATTATTCTAAATTAATGTTCAAAATGGACAAATTATTGTGTTTTTTATATAAAATAAATATCAAGATTTTATGACAAAGAATAAATTATTAAATAGATGCATGTTATTGTTGATCTTCAGGTTTTAAACAATATACCATTTTTAAATTAAGGCTAACTATTATAAATCATAAAATGTCAGTTTGGTATTTATTTGTGTGGTAAATTTTGTATTATAATACGAAAAATCAACGTCAAGTTAACTTGATTGATCGTTATTAGGTTACCATCCGAAACGTAACGACAGCTGCAAGTATGGCCACGTACATACATGTTTGTGGTTTTCTTATTTGAAACCTCCCCTAAAATGCGTACATTGTCGTATTTAGGACACCCAAAAGGACAACCCCCATAAACTAGGCTGCTGTGGTAAATTTAGTTCGAAACCATATTTTATTGATATTTTTATGCTTTAGTCGGTCTTAATTCGTTCCGCATTTCAATAATCAATTTATCATTAATTATTTTGTTTATGTATAACTACTATAATCATACAGGTAAGTGTTTTTAATTATTTAATGGATATGTTTATTTAAACGAGTGAAATATAGAAATATTGATGATTATCGTTGATTTTATAATTAAATGTAGTAATTACAATTTATTAAGTTAATATGGGAAAATTAATTGGTTAATATAGATTTCATGTTAAACTTGACCTTAATTAATTATATCAAATTATAAATCTATTAAGTACAATAATAATCATAATAATAATATAATTGTATATAATAAAAATACTTAATACTTTGCATTAAGAATCGACTATATAATTATATTATTATTATTATTATTGTTTTATAGTTATAATTATAGTAATAGTTTTGTTATTATATAAACACGTATGAACTTTCATACTTTCATAGAAAAAACCTTATTAGATATTCGTTCCATCAAGAGTGTAACTTGACAAGATTTATTTTTTCAATAATGGGAACGCTGAATTGCAAAAAATGGTTAAAGCATAGTGAATTTTTCAATTCAGTGTAAGGTTTATTTAGATATAATTAAATTTTATTACTGTTTTGGTTATAGAGGCGCCATCTGTTAACAAAATGTTCAACTAAAAATGCACTTGTGTTTATACAGAATGTAAAAATACTTTATTGTATTTAGCAAGTAAGTTATTAATTAAAGTGCCAAGTAAATAATAATAGTTCGAAATCTAAAACACATTAATTATTTTTTTAAGTTTATCTATACTGTTGATAAATATGTAACTATAATCATTTGTTTTTTTGTAATGTGCCTAAATGAAATCACATAATTTTACGTTAAATAATATTTACTCTAAAAAACGGCACAACCGTAAAACGCTTTTTTACAACAACTCTTTATAACGGTTTAACTCAACTCAATCAAATGAGGAAGCAAGCAAGAAAAGCACATAACAAAACGCAATATTCGAAGCAGGAAATCGATTTCACCTGTTATAAAAAGCTTCATCGACTATACAAAACAAGGTAATGCAATGACAGAAGGAATCCTAGATAAACTTCTATAAGCAAATTAAGTCCATAATTACAGGCTGAAACAAATTCTCTCGAAAAACCCAAGGCTGCAGCCTAAAATAATCAAAAATAGCATCATAGTAATCTTGTGGAGTCAATGAATATACACTTAAAAACTCATTTTCTTGACTACAGATAACATTGAGGACACGGATGAAGACCAGCTTGAGATTTATACCCCCTAAAAAGAAGACTGGAGCATAGTCTCCAACATAATAACACAATCTAGATAACCAGGGCTATTCAACCATTCTCATCATTCAAGTCTCCAGAAATGGATGGAGTTTACTCAGACTCCAGAGTTACGTATATGGGAACTGGGACTTATTCTTTATGATGAAAGCTTTGGAGAAGCAAAGGACCATATTCGAAAGACGAATCCAAATCCCAAATCAACACGTGTACATACGAGGACGCTCATGTGAATCAGCACTATATAGCTAACCATATTGAGGAGGCGTTGGTATATAAAATGTCACCATTTGGCCTATTTATCAACATAGAAAAAGTTTTCGACACAGCCACTTTCAACAGATTATGACAAGCTCTCTCAATGCTTTACACTCCAGTTGCACTTAGTGACTGAATTAAACAGATGTTAAGCAAAAGATTCAAAGTTGTAATCAAAATTATACCTACATGTCTTCGGTATTATTGTTTTAACGTTCTGCTTCTGTCACTGCAAAATGGGTTTCCAAAATGTTTGGTACTCGAATCCCCGGCCAAGGGTCCAGATCCTGCCGATCGTGCTCGAACAGGCACGGTTTGATCTGCAAAAACAGCCTCAACTTGAGAGAGTATGCTAACGATAAGAAGCTGGATTAAGTAAAACCTTACTGAAATTGAAGAACCTTTTCATAAGAATATGTGAGTAAATATTATTGTGAGTTTAATCTCTAACTATTATTCTTTAACAATTTTACAGAATGATCCAACCATTAATAGGAAAGGAACTCTCTAAGGGTTGGGTGTCCCGTGGCTGTCCACAGACGACTTTCTAAGGAAACTAAATGAATGTGACTTCTCAGCTATAGGATATGCAGATGATATAACAATTATAAACGCGGATATGAATGTGTACTCAGTACACTATGCAGAGTGCTTTCAATATAGTGGAGAAGTAGTGTACAGAAAACGCTCTCTCAGTAAATCCAACTAAGATGAAGCTAAACAGGTAAAGTATTTGAAGGTTATCCTAGATCCTAAATTGAACTGGAATAATCATCTTCAAATCAAGGTACAGAAGGCGAGCATGGCATTCTGGCAGTGTCGGAGAGTCGTTAGAAGATCATAGGGACTATCACCTAGAATCAACAAGTGGCAGTACACTGCCGTTGTAAGACCAACCTTAACATATGCAGCAGCTATATGGTGGCCTAGCGTCAAACTCAAAACTACAAGTAAGCTACAGCAACATAATATTCAACTTCTAGCATGTATGGGAATTACTGGTGCCATGCGCATCAAGCAGAAGTCAGCAATGCAGGCGTTATTGTCTCTTTCTCCTCTGGATTTACACATACAGAAGATGGCCCTAAATACAGCGCTAAAACTAAGAGACAACGGATTGTGGACTAGGCATGGGTCCTTGAAGAAAGGACTCAGAGCGATGCACTTCTAGGGAAGTGTCAGACACCTGCTACTCTGACCTATATTTTCGAAAGGCACTACACGTCACAAAACTCTGAGGCTCCTAAAGCTCTTATATACATATTCGCGAATGGAGAAAATAACAAGAAAGGAAGAGGTGCATGCATATATTCTGTCAAATTGAATCTGCAACTAAAAATGGAAGAACACTCTACGACCATCCAGGCGGAACTCACAGGAATACTAGTTAATGTCCAAAGAATAACTTATCCGCGAATAAAAAGAGAAAATATCTGCATCCACACTTATAGTAAAACCAGTGTGGTTTTCTTAACACATCTCAAGGTCTCATCAAGAAAGGCAAATGAATGTGTTATGACACTGGAAATGGCATATGTAGATAACATAATTACCTTCGAGAGGGAATAATAGGGTGTATTAGTAAAACAGGGAGCATCTCTGAAAACCTACAAGAGGCCTTGCCCTAACCAGAAGTATTCTCTCAAACATACCGCAAGACATGACACAAGCAGCACACAAATATAGGTGTAAGAACGTTTTTAATTTTGCTCATTACAGAAACACAATATGAACACCCAACGCTAAAGTTGCCTAATTGTGTTAATATATTCATGTCAAACCTAAAATCACCGACTGGTATCCTAACTAGACACTGTTAATTAAAAAGCACATCTATGTATTAGGAGTCACTGAAGATCCCAACTGTAAAGGGTGCAACAAGAGAGCGGAGTCGGCGGAGTATATCGTGTGCTACGGTCACGCTCCTGCAACAAGATAATTCGATTGTTGATAAATAAATAAGATAAGCTAAAACTAAGATTCTAATAATAAACGCTCCTGCAACATTAAGGAAGATTCTGATTGAGACATTAAATCCAAAACCTGACGACCTGGAAGACCTTTTTCTCAACTCTATCAAAGGGGTAGGATATCTGGGTAGCCAGTTCTTCCATCACTGGAGATCTAAAATATTCAAAAATATTTCCCTTTTATTCTCACAGAAATAATTTCTAAAATATAAAAACACTAAAAATATGCAAACAAATAAATAAGATAGCTCGATTGTTGATAAATAAATAAGATGAGCTAAAGCTAAGATAACAATAATAAACGACCCAATTTTATAAATTGACAATAATTCTAAAACGTTAGTAAAGTAATCTATATATTAGGGGTGTTCAAATGACAATGTACGATACGTTATTGTGAGTATAAATGAAGCATTTGTTTAAAGTATACACCGTAGGCCTGAGGACAATAATTTCATTGATTAACGAGCCGAAGGATTTCGTGTTTCTAGAACTTCTGTGGCAGTGACGAGACTAAACCTTTCAAAGCGTTCCTGCACTTTGAGAAATTGTTTGGAGACTAAACACATACAAATCACAGAGCGTCATGTAGAGTTCTTAAGCTGCTCTTACTTGAACTTAGCCAATTCCGCGTATATATCTTTAGACACGAGAGGACAGGCGTTATCATGAAGCACTCTTCGAGTTCTTGATGAACCTGCGCAATTTTCAGAGGTTCTCGATGTATATCAGAGTTAATATTTTTTCTGTTCTAAATGAATTTAAGAAGTAGTAGACCTTAGACGTCAAAAAATACAACTAGAAATACCTTGCCTGTTGATGCCAAAGATTTGAACTTTTAAAGGGTAGGTGAATGCTGTCCCTCTCTGTCTCTGGCTCATAGTGATTGGACAAACTCTCATCACATGTGACGATTCGCTCCAAAATATGTGTCGTCATGATACCGAAACAGATGTTGAAGTACGAGCCCTATACACAGATCCTTTTCTGATTGGTGAGTTGCACCTTCCGATAACTGTCGTAAACAATTGTTCACACTGTTTCAACGCTGACATCCCCCTTCATCATCAACATTCCCATTCCCCTGAAAAACCATCTGAAAGGGCAGCGCTTCAATTCGGGCGACGAACTCAAAGATGCTGTGAAGGATTGGTCCTCATCAAGGCCACAGGAGTTCTGGGAAGACGGAATACTTCGGTTTGTTAATGAATAGAATCGTTGTGCTCAGACCCATAGTATTTACTTTAAATAAAAACTTCACTTAATCTCATATCATATCGTCATTTCAATAATATTCAATAAATTTCTTCTTATATAATTCAATATTTCCATGTATCGATGTGAGTGTTGTGCTTTTTATAACCTGCATTTCTCATGAGTTATTTATTTATTTTTTTAACACAATAAATTACACCATTAATGTAGATTGAGTGGAATTTAAAGAAACTATTATCATATTTTATTGTAAAGATTCGATAGTTGTTTATGGAATGTTCAACATTTTGTTAATAATTTTAGAGTTATAGGCTTCGTTCGAGATTGAAGATGTTTTGAAATATAAGTTCATATTTCGAATTTTCTACTTCATATCTGTTTTGTTAATATCCTCCTGAGATTTTTAGTACAGGGTGTCTTAAAAGAAAGTTAATATTTCTATCCGGAGCATTTAGTGATGAAGCATTCCTGGCTATGACCAAATAACATGGTTCCAGCAGGACGGAGCAACGGCACATTTCCAGGATAAATTTGCCTCCACGCAGTTCTGATTTAAGCTCTATGAACTTTTTCCTGTGGAATTACATCAAAGTTTACGCCAATAGACCAACTTCTCTGGCGTATTTGAAAACCAAATATTTCAGTAGTATACATAAAATCCTAAAGTTTTAGAATTAGGTAAATATTAACTCCTCATCGCATTATAAAAAAAATGATGGCTTTTTAATTGATGAAGTCACAATTAGTATAATATAACATTTTTAATATCAATTTTTGAAACCTTTATTAGAAATGCTTATGAAATTATGAAATAATAGTTTTAGTTTTTGTTTATATTTACAATTTTAGAACTTTTGCAATTCTATACACTTACTTCAAATTTCTTAAATAAACTTGTTTATTTACTGTATTCTCCTTACTAATCTAAAGAACAATTAATAAAACCCAATTGGTAAATAGTGTCGATCATATATTCGACTACAGTTTATTAATTCTATTTATTTTTGTTTGTTCAACATGTGCATTTCAAGATTATTATTGTTTTAATTTCATTTTACAATTTCAAAACAATTGACAAAATATTCTAAGCAATTTTTAGAGATAATTATAAATTAAACAACTCTTATTAAAATAAATAGTTAATACATTCTTTGTTTTAAGAAAATATAATCAAAGAGTTTAACGTTTTTTGTATTTGAGCAAAATTCAAGATTTCCGAGGGGAAAAAGAAAAGTAAGATTATGACTATATTATTTAATAATAATCATGCGTTCATAGGCCGCGTGGCGCCATCTGTTGGTTGTAAATGAAACGAAATAAGCTATTGCCTATAGAAAATATAAGATCTTGCTTTACGTTTCGACGAGTTTAAGTCATGACCAAAATAAAACTGTTCATAGCAAGTAAGTGCATGGTCTTTAGTTTATTATTATTTTTCATTTGTATTTTACTCAATTGGCTGATTGGTTTACGTGAAAATCAACTTAATTTGACGAATAAAGCACTAATAAACTTTCTTCACAATTTTATGGATTATATTATTAAAAACAATGGATTAGCACGATCCATTGATAATGGTCACTTTGTGTTCGAAATGTACATTTGGTAATTCAAATAAAATTGCGAAGAAAGGTTATTAGTGCTTTATTCGTCAAATTGTGTTTTACAGATTGGAAATTGGGTTGAGGGACGCTTACCCACCCTACATATACATTTTTATTTTAACCACAGATGGAGCTGTGGTTTTGATTTAATACAATCAAAATTGTTCATATTCTTGAGAGTATTAAACAATATTTTTAGTTTGAATTTGAATGTAAATTTAGGGCAAATGGATGGCTCCTATCCCACATTCCAAGAGTAACGTTTTTGATCAAACAGCATTGGTCTTTTAAGGCGGCTATCGCTATTTAGTCGAAACGTTGTTACAAAATCTTTTAATTATTATTAAAACTTGCATATCGGATTAAATATACAAAATCCTTTTCGTTATAATCAATTTATTTTAATTTTCATTTAAAACCTTCTATATTATATAACCATGTCCACATTATTGGACAAAGTTATCGAGATACGTACCGCGTACGACGTCGTGTTCTAGCGTGCGAGATTATAACTGGAAAATGTGTGGCTCTCAAAAAAATTAACTTGGACTGGTATGAAAATCGTAAATCTGAGGTGTACCTTCAACCGATTTTAAGGAAGTAGGCCCCTTGAAAGGCTTACACCATTCCTCAATCGTTGGACTCTTGTGCATCATCTGTGGCGGTCCAAAGTCCATTCATCTGGTCTTTGAATACCTAGATATGGATCTGGGAAATTACTTTAATACCACCAAAACGAAATTATCTGAAGATTTAATTAAGAGCTAAATGAATATGAATATATAACAACTGTTTGAAGGCATTGCTTATTTGTACTCACACAGGATCCTTCATAGAGATATCAAACCTCACATATTTTAATCTACAGAGAAGGCCACATTAAGGTTTATCTAGGCGTTTTATGAAACCCATCAGAACGTATACACACGAAATTATTACTTTATGGTACAGGGCTCTTGAACTACTATTGGGAGCAAAAATGTATGGCCTCGGTGTGGATATTTGGAGCTTGGAATACATTATAGCAGAAATGTTCTTGATAAGGCACGTTTTTTCTGGAGGTTCAGAAATAGATCAAATTTACAAAATATTTAATGTTTATGGAACACGCAATGAAGAATACTAGCCAGGATGTACTTCCCTACACGACTATAAGAAAAAATTTCAAACAATGACAAACAAAGGTCAAATACATCTCCCAAAAAGAGATAAAAATGGCATATTTGCTCCAATATATTACAAATGAAGAAGTCAGAAACTGTCAGAATGTCTTTCTGGTCTGTGGATGGATGTGGGTCTGGGTGGAAGAATTCTGGAAACCAGTGAACTCCGCCCGTGATTCTTGCTGTCTAAATTTATGTACATATTTCATTAATGTATGAATGTATTCTTTTGTAAATGTATTATAAGCAAGAAGAACACAGAGTTATAAAGAATAAGAACAAGAATAAAAGAAAGATTTCTCAGAAATAATTAATTTCCACAACGAAGAAGAAACGAAATTCTTCATAAAAATTTCGGAATACAACCCAGATAAAAACGATTAAAACCCAAAAGAACATTCAAGACGGAGTAACTAAAAAAAAAACAAGTTCACACCTCCTGACTTACTTCGAGGGTGAGAAGTAACACATTATTGTATACATAGGTTTTAGGTATATATTTTTAAGGACAAAACATATAATAATAATAATAATAATAATAATGATATTTTGTTAAACTTTTTAAAATCCTGTTCTTTTTAATCGCATGTGTGTTCATTTTTTAAAATTTAATTTGGAAGTAATGAGTGTCTCATTAATTAATTAACGCAATATTTGAATTTGCCGCCATTCATGCAGTAAATTTTTGGCAAGCTTGAAAGAAAAACAATTTGACAGCTGAGGGTTTAGGGTTAGTAATAATAGGGTGTTACAGGTTACAACAAGAAGTTTTACACGTAATTATTGGACAATATATCAAACATAATGAAACTTCGGCGGCCACAGTTCAACTGTGGCGAGATTAATTGAAATATTTAGAATGACTGTATCAGTTCAAGGCATTAATCAGACTGGTCATCCAAAAACAAGCCGTTCAAATGTTACTACGGAAGCAGTGCGTGAGAGTGTTGGTGAAAATCCCAGACTGTCGTGGACAATAATTGCAAATATCAAGAAGCTTTCTATAGCACATTCTTGCAAAAAATCTGTGTCTCTATACTTACAAAACTCATTTAACACAACATCTGAAGCCTAATTACCATGCACAGCGAAGAGAGTTCGTTGAATGTATTATTGAACATCTACAAGTGGATGCAAATTTTTCGACCAAAATCATTCTAAGCGATGAAACACATTTTCACTTTGATGGTTGGTTAATCGCTTAAATTACCGTAATTTTGGTTTGAAGAACCTACTAGTGATGGTCGAAAAATAAATACAAACACAACGCATCAGTATTTGGTACGGATTTTAAGCTGAGGCATCATTGGACTATATTTTTTTTTAATCGAGGCTAGTCAAGTAGTGACTGTTACTGGCTCGATATCGCAACATGATAACACAGTTCTTTCTTCTGAAATTGGATGATAGTGATGTGACCATTATGTGGTTTTAACAAGACGGTGACATATTTTATATTTTAAATTTATGAAATATATCTGCGCCCAATTTTCTTCTTCTTTTCTTATTTTCTATAATCGCGAAAACTTTGTGGATGCGTTTATTATATTTACACATAATCGTTTACACTTTATTTTAATGAAATTATTTAGACATCGTATAATTGTATCGTTACTTGCTATGGTTTCACCCCTCAACGAATATAACCAATGTTCTTAAAAAGAGCATCAGTATCCTGATATAAAAAATTGAATTGATGTGAAATATATTTGATTTTCATGGCCTACTCAATTTACCTGTCACAATAAACTCGAAACGAACCCCAATTATTACCATACTAAATTGAGGAATTGACGTACCTCGGTGGCGATAAAATCTCAAGTTTCTCAGTAGGTATAAAAAAAACGTGGTACCTAGTTGATTGTTAGCATTGAATTTATTGGCGATCATAACAAACGCATTTTCTTCCCCCTATTAAAATCGTATTTATAATGGGCGCCCCCCGTGTAAGTCGAATTAATAATCGGAATGGGGTGTCGTTTCGGTATTTATATCACTCACCAGTGGACGTGTCAGTTGGTGAGATGTTTTCGAGGTGGAAATAATAATAAGCCATTGATGTACTCATTGTGTCTATTCTCTAACAGCGGGAAATAAGGAGGTTGGCGTGTCAAGAGGTGCAGCCCCCTCGATGACGGTGCACCCTTAAAACTGCCAATTAACCGCATATTCAGAGTGGGCCAAAGCTGCGGTCGCTATAATGTATTTAACGCATTGTGTGATTTGGTCAAGGCCCTTCAGTTCTTCACGGTGGGCCCTGCAGGACGCCTTCGTTCCCGGACACCCTGAATAAGCCTAATAGGTGTCACCGAATATTCAGGTGAAATTTATTGCATCCGAAACTATAACGCCCAATGTAAACTTTGAGTGTTTTATAGTGGAGCTGAGGTGAACCAAGTGCAGGTTCGGAGTTTTCGGGCGGTCGAAGCACGAGCTCTGAACACCTGGCCGAATGGAGAGTCATGACCCACCTGGGCCGAGACCAAATCATTTCACACGGTCCTCGTGCCCACTGCCGTGTTTACCAAATATTTGTGTGTGTTTGTGTGCGGTTAAGAATGCTTGCGGACCATTAGGACCGACTGCAAACAAATCCTTTCAAGGATTACCACACGTTCATATACAAACATAAACAGTTAATGCGGAAACTAGGGCTATTAGAGTAATACCTTTAAGCTCAGAGATAATCATAATATTATTGTTGAATTAATGAAATAATTGGAATAAATGTAAACATAAACTATTTTAATTAATTGTAATTATGTTGATATTTGCATCGTTATTACGTGCAATATAAAACAAAAGTTACAATCTTGCCGATTTAAAAGTTATAGCAGAAAGCTAATTGTTGAAAAATATCGTTTCAAACTGAAAATATAATATGATTTCGAATTTTACATCTCTTAAAAAATTTTAAGACTGCAGTCATAACAAAGCAAGCGTAAAACTGTGAAAATCTTTCATTATTAAAATAAAACTAAGAGAGAATGTTTTTATTTTTTAGGGCTTTGTAATGGTAATGCATAAATCCGGCAACATATTATGGAATCTTGAGATTTTTCAAAACTAAATTTTTTAGGAAATGTGTGCAAATTCATATAAATTTGGATATTTTGATAAAAGATTATGAAACAGCTCACAGTGAAATGTTTAAATATATTTACAGTAAAAAAGCTGTCAATAATCAGATTTCATTTAAAACACTAAGGAAACTAAGTAGTACTATTGTTATATAAAGCGAACAATCTATTTTATCTAATTATTATTATCGGAAAATTTTTAATTGATTTTCCAAATAAATATGTTTAATTATTCTGCACACAATATTTACATCTCCCAAATAACTGTTTCTTCCGCTACCTTCATAAAATACTAGGGCATTTCCATAGATCAAAAAATTCCAAAAGGCAGCTTCAAACAAAACAAAAATCACAACTAAGGCTAAATTATTCATAAACTTAACATACAAAAATAACGGAATATCCAATAAAAAAAAGGCCTTAAAATGTACAAAATGATTTGCTGTCATATACTTGATTATGGTAATTTCCTTTTCTTTAACTCCTGCAATCCTACTATCCATAATATCCAAGTTAACAAGCGATATTTCCTAATAATTTTAACTAAAATTATATATCCTCTATATAATCTTTTCAATCAATTTTATATGACTCTGACGCCGTTTGTACCTAAGTGAAAAAATTTCCAAAATTTTCTTCTGATATATCCTCTCCATCTACTGCTTACGCGGGAATTCGTACCTTAACCACAAATAGAAAACCAGTTCATTCAAAATATTCGGATTCATTTCATCACATCATCCATCATAATCAAAAACAAACTAACAAGACACTCTGAGACTGATAAATCCGGACTGAAAGTCCGCTGGTCGATACCCATTTAATCGACCAACACATATTATTATATGTAAATTATATTTATTTCGCTTCTCTATGTTTATGCTTCCAGTTATAAAATATTCAATTGCGTAATTTATGCTGTAAATATTTTTTTATGTATGGAAGCAAATTATTTGAGGGTAACTTATTTTGTTAAGTAAAAATTCGGCAATAATCAATTACATAAACAATACATTTGTCCAACACAAAATCCTGATTGATAGAAATAATCTTACAGTTCGGCTGAAAATTTTGTGTCGTTTCTAAGAGAGGGCGCCACTAGATTTGTTTCTATACAACGATCGGACAATTGATTTGTGAGTTATAGAATTTTGAGTAAAGCAACTTTTGTTATTGGATTTAAAATGGATAAAACGGAATTTCGTGTATTAATGAAACACTGTTTTTTAATGGGTAAAAATAGTGCTACAACAAAAACATGACTTGATAAGGGTTACCAGCGGAAGTTGGTGTTGCTAAATTATTTACAGCTCATATAGTCATTGAAGATGATGAACGCAGTAAACGTCCAAAAGAGGCTGTTATAGATGAAAAAATTTATTTATCAATTTATTTATTATGCTTTAGCTTTCTTCCTAACAAAATACAGATGAAAATATTTAAAAAATTATACAAAACCTACAAAAATTTTAGATTGAGAAGCTGGGCGGAGTTCATGCGGTCCGATGATCTTCCATTCTAACCCATATTCCTGACAGGCAGTGAGAGTCCAAAAATTCTCTGTGTTTTTTTTAACCATTAATATGTGCCTCATTTTAGACGTATTTTCCATCGTTTATAAATAAAATAATTTTGAATGAGAGTAAAGTGAAGATGATCGAGATAGCCGAGATTCTAAATATATCAAAGGAACGTATGGACATATCATGCAAGAATATTACTGCATCCGAAAACTCTGTGCAACGTATTGATGATTCAGAGCACTATTTAAAACTGTTTAAGCGAAATAAAGAGGAGTTTTTGCATCGATATGTGACAATGGATGAAACATGGATCCATCATCACACTTCAGAGTCCAATCGACAGTCAGCTGAATGGACTTCACGCGATGAAGTTAATCCAACAGTCGGCTGGTAAAGTTATGGTGTCTGTATTTTAACATGCGCATGGTATATTGTTCATCAATTATCTTGAAAAGGAAAAAACAATCAACTAAAAAAGTGACTATTATATAGCATTGCTGTTTTGAAGGATGAAATCGCAAAAAAGGTCTCATTTGACGAAAAAAAAATGTTGTTTCAACAAGACAATTCACCGTGTAACTAATGAATTTGTTTACGAATTGTTTTCCAACCCATCGTATTCTCCAGATTTGACCACCAGAGACTATTTCCTTTTGAGGGTGCTTACTGGAAAGAAATTAATCACCCATGAAGAAGTAATTGCCGAAACAGAGGCCTATTTTGAGACTAAAGACAAATTACACTAAAAAATGGTATCGAAAAATTGAAAGATCGCAATAATCGGTGAATCGCTCTCGATGGCAACTATGTTGAATAATAAAATTTAATTTTGCCAAATAAAAGTTTTTTTTTCTTTCTATTTGTTACATATTTAATTTGTACCTAAATAGGCGATTTTAGTACCACTTAGATAATAGATATTTAGTAAGCTATGTTTCCAAACCATTAATTCAAAAATATACAAGAGTAACAAGTACTTCGAATACATGTATAGATAATATAATAAGTAATTTACCAAATAATTATCAATATGATATTTTAAATTATCACATATCTGATCACTTTGCACAAAGTCTTTGTTTTTATAATATGGACAACAGAAGTAGCAAAAAAAACTTTTTCTATAACTTGAATCATGGCATAATGTATATAGAGTATCAGACCCAAACAAGTCTTGGGATATCTTTTAAATAAGTTCCTACTTATGTATAATGAATCCTTCCCTTGGATAAGGTGTAAAATTAAAAACGTAAGCACTCAACTAATTTACCAAACAACAGAACTAAAAGCTTTAAAAGATAAATTAGATATGTTATATATTTAAAAAAAATCGAAACACCAATTTTAATGATAGCTACAAAGTGGCCAAAAAACAATATAATAATGCTTTAATTAAATCAAAGAGAGACTATTAGGATAATAAGTTTAAACATACTGATAAAATTACCAAAACCACGTAGAAGGTTATTAAAGATCTTAAGGTTCCTAGCCAAAATAAAAATGATGGATTTCAAAGGGATGTTAATGAGTTAAACAATTACTTCACAAATATATACCAGGAAATCCTAAATAAAATACCTTCAGTGCAGTATTCGGACATGATAAAAATAAATTGCAACTCTTCATTCTTTTATCCAGTCACGGTAGTTGTTGTATGGGTGGCACCAGCGCCTATTCCACCGCGACCTTTCCAGGTCTATTGTGGATCAAGTCACGGTAGTAGAAATCATTAAAATAGTTAACGAATTAAAAAATAACAGGCTACAGGGATCAATGGAGTTTCAGTGCAAGTTCTCAAACACTGTATACACCAAATTAAAAAAAACCACTAGGTTATATAATAAATAATATATTAAAAATTGGCATTTTTCCTGACTTCTTAAAATATTCCATTGTACGGCCAGTGTTTAAAACTTGGAATTTGTTTCACACATCGCAACATGGTTACGTAGAAGGTAGATCTATAACGTCTGCGATGGTGGAATTAATTAATATACTATTGAATAAACTGTACAATTATGGGATAAGAGGAATAAATCTTCTCTTAATAAAATCATATTTATATGAACGCAAACAACAAATACAAGTTAAGAAAGGAAATAAAAATGTAGAGTCAAATCTTTTGGAGGTAACTAGGGGAATACCGCAAGGGAGTATCCTAGGGCCAACCCTTTTTATAATTTATATTAACGATATTTTTCAAAATGAAACCTTGGTCAGCTATGTAGATGATAATAATATACTATTTAAGAATACCAATTATATAAGCCTACTTACTTTAGCTAACATGGTACTTGAAAACACAAAAGAATGGTTAAATAAAAATAAATTATTTCTTAATTCAAGTAAAACGAAGTGCATTATGTTTGGCACAAAAAGAAGTACTCTACATATTCCGAATACAATACCAATGGGTCCAATTAATTTTGAAATATCGCCATACAGCAAATTCTTAGGAATTTACATCTTGACGATATAAGTAAAATTCTTATAACTCAAAAAGCAACAATAAGATCAATACTTAGTATGAGATTGAAAGATTCATGCCGAGGGAAATTTAAAACAAATGATCTACTCACAGTACTGGGAATATATATTTATAATTGTTTAATTTTCATTCAACAAAATCCTCAGACATTCAATATTTATTTAAATACAAATAGTCATAATACCCGAAATGCTAATAGTAATTATAATTACCCAAAATATAATTTAACGTTGTTAAACAAAGTGCGCTAGTAGCATATATGAATATTAAACTTTTTTTAAATAGTTTCTAAACCTTTATAAAAACACTATTGAGTTGTTGTATGCACACTAGGACTGCCTTATTTTGTTAAACTGTTATCATCTTATTTGGATAAAACTACATTTATTCCTTCTTTCGGCGTTAAAAGAAATGTCCTGGTTTTGGAGTTTTAGGTAAAGAGTAAACATATGTATGTATATTATCAGTATTCTATTAATTGTCAATTATTCTGGTGTAATGACAATTTCGAAGCTCTATGAGATCTGTGCCCCAAGACTGAGCCATTCTCATCGACTATTACTCTGACCTTGAGCTATTAAAGAACAACATTGATGCTCATAAGTAGTAAACTTATATATTTATTAATCTTCTTCTTCTTCGATGGCACTAGACCCAAACTCGATAAATAACTTTTTCCAGTTCTTTATTTTTAGCAATTCTTATTCGTCTTTAGTTACCTTATCTCCCCATCTTGTTTTTGATTTCACGATCTCATTTTTACTTTCTCTGACGGCGCGACTGCCCTGTTTAGACTTCTCACATTCTACGTTCCAAATCTTAGATCAGTATTTCATTTGTTGGGGTTGTCAACGGTATTTCCGTCCGGTTTCCGAGACTTGGCCTCAGGTTTTTTAACATTGTGTTTTTCCGAGGTCACGCCTAACTCCCTTAACGGAAAGTCATTTCACCCGTTATCTTCAGCCCTGATCTCTCCCGCTCTCTATATGGGTTGGTTACCACATCTCGAGCGGTTTCAGGGTTCACCTGTCACGGAGGATTTAGGTAGGAGAGGCTTTGCGATTGTCGTGCGGTATTCAAGTACTAACTCATTTGAATCGCATCTATCAATCATTTGTAATAAATAAGATCTACTGGATTACAAGCTATATAGAATATATATAGAATTTTCAAGGTCTGTGTTGAATATATTAAATGACAAATCAAGTATCGTTAATAAAAAGTTAATGGACTTTCTGTTATCTTAAAGCTGTTAACTAATATCAAAACATGTAGAAAGCCCAAACAAAAAACTTCATATAAACATAACATCAAGTGTTGTATGGACTGTTCAACAAACATTTTGTTTATACACAGGGGTAAACTATATATAAGCAAAACTAAAAGTTTATTAAACAGTCCATACAAAACTTGAGGTTATATGAAGTATTTTATTTTTGTCAATATTCTTTAAAATTGACTACAATTAGTGTACATTATTTTTTATAAACAGAGTTACATGGTGCAGCAGGGGAACTTGCTGATTTGAATCAAGCATCAATGAGCGAGACGTGGTCAGAAATTCGAACGAGAGGGTCTTGAAGTTTTGTTACCGCTCAGGCAGTTGTCGTTATGCGTTAGACTAAGGAGGAACGTGCGTTCGCCGTCAAGACCTACTTTTCCAATGGCCGTTCGGTGGTCGCCACCCAACATGTCTTCCGAACTAGGTCTCGTTCCTAGCCGAAGATCGATCGTTTCGTGGGTGGACGCATTCAGAGAAAGTGGCAGTGTGGTAAAAAAAGACCTGGAGGTCAACGGACTTATAGAACCCCAGAAAACGTTGAGAGGGCGACGCTGTCGTTTTTGCGCTCTGACCGGCGTTGAACCTGAAGAAGCCACGGCCCACACAGCGAGAATATCAATGGAACTTTTGAAGGAACACTTTGAGTGACTAATGTCCTTAAGGGGTGACGTACTGTAGCCGGCGCGTTCCCACAATTTGGCTCCCTGTGACTTCTTTTAAAAGGAATATCTCAAATCCATTGTTTATAATGACAAACCACGGACCCTGCAACACCTGAAGGACAACATTCGCCAAACCATCGCCAACATTCCCGTCAATATGCTCGAAAGAGTAGAGCGAAACTCAAAAAGCGGGTGGATCAGTGTATCGCTAATGAGGGCCGCCATTTGTCTGATGTCATTTTTAAAACCACTTGAAACAAAAATTCAGGATATGTACAATACGATAAAAAAAGAATTAAATCGATATTTGAAATACTTTTTCTTTTATTAACCCTTTCAATCAGCAAGTTCTCCTGCCGCACCTTGTATTACTGTTGTGGGGTATCAACAGGGACACATTGTAGGACAATTATTTTTGTTTTGCATATTTGTATAGATGATTTTTTTGTTCTATATATGATCCGCAATTACATAAATCACATTCAAAAACTATTTGAAATTAGTCGATAAGTATGAGTATTTCTAGAAAAATTTAAGCTGTTAAATTCTGTAACATAATGTTAATTGCATTATGGTTAGTCATTTTTTTCAAGCATAATGAGAATTTGATCCAAGTGTTGATTTAGCAGAGTAAATTATAAAAAATGCGTAGTCTACTTGGCGACTATAATTGATGATTTAGAGTTAGTGCTACAATTAAAAGATTATTTTGTTCTATTTTTCGTTAAGAAAGCTAATGGTCTAATTTAGAAAACTAGCGGTCCAAATAAGAAAACCCGTTTCCTAAATTAGACCGATGACACGATTTTTTAAATTAATTTTTGACTGTTATAAAAGATTTTTAAAATGTAATAAATTTTATTTTGACAATATAGTTAGCAAGCTTCTCTTTTACAACTTAATTTTAATTAACACGTCTTCTGTATTACTAAATAGTGGAAAATATAAAATTCGTCCAAATTAGGACTCTATTGTGATTGACAACAATTAAATTCATAGAAAAGATTTTTTAGTGGCCAAATATCTAAATCCTAGCAACTTCAACGAAATATTACAGACCTTCCTGAAAGAAAGTTTATCTTCAACTTTTTTTGAGAATAGTATAAACATGAACAATTGAAAGCCTTAGATCGACAATTGATCTTGACACAAATTTTAGTTTAATATACAGGGAGTATGCATCCATGCGTTTTTTTTCCTAAAATTAAGGCTTTATTGTGAAAAATATGGTTATACACTCAATGATCAGAGTATTGTCCATTGGAAGCTACAACATTTGCCCATCTTTCTGTCAGTTTGTGGATTCCATCCCAAAAGAACTTCTCCGGCTTAGTGGTGAAGAATGAATTGCGCCAATTTTTGATACCATGTTCTGAAGTGAAGCGTATTCCCGTGAGGGCATTCTGCATTGATCTGAACAAGTAGTAATCAGAAGCGGCTATGTCTGGGCTATAAGGCGGGTGAGGTAGAACTTCCCACCCATATTTTTCAAATAGTTTTGAACCGGTCTTGAAACATGTGGCCGAGCGTTGTCATGATGGAAAATTATGGATTCGTGTCTGGTTGCATATTCTGATTGTTTTTCCGCAATCGCTCTTTTCAAACGAATTAATTGTGTTCGGTAGAGGTCCCCTTTTATCGTCTGACCACACCCCCTTCTGATGATGTTGATGGTTGGCCGGGCTTCACATACAATTTCTTGCGCTTGGGGTTATCGTAATGAATCCATTTTTCATCACCAGTGACAATCCGATGCAAAAATGACTTCTTTTTGTGGTGTTGAAGCAACATTTCCGACATGCAAATCGGCGTTCGATGTCTCTTGGCTTTAATTCATACGGCACCCAATTTCCAAGCTTTTGGATGAATCGCGATGCTTTTAAATGCCTGGAAATGGTTGCTTGATCAACTCCCAATGATTTTGCAAGATCTTTTTGCGTTTGGCACGCATCTTCATCAAGCAATGCCTCAAATTCTCCATCTTCAAACCTTTTTGGCTGTCCGGGTCGTTCATCGTCTTCTAAGTTGAAATCGCCACTTTTAAATCGTGCAAACATTTCTGGCACATTCTTTCAGCAAGAGCATGGTCACCATAAACCTCTACTAAAATACGATAACTTTCGGTAGCACTTTTTTTCATGTTAAAGTAATGAAGAAGAACTTCCCACAAAAACACTTTTTCTGGCAAGTTCGACATGTTCAAATGAATAGAAAAAAATGTTGTTTACGCTTCAATGAAATTACATATACTGAAAAAGAGGCGCAATGGCAGTAGCTCTCAAATGAATATAGTCACGGATGAACACGACGCGAAATAATACTAGTAACGCCCTCTCTTAGAAAACCGCATGAATTAATGCATACTCCCGTAATTAATTGAACTAATTGAAAAGCAGATTTTTGTCAGTTCAAGAATAAAACAACAACGACTTTTAACACACTTAAAATAGAAGAAAGTCGTCAATATTTATTGGCCAACAAAGAAATCATTCTTGTCAAAAATGGCAAATTTCTCTGCATTAAGAAAAATAATTGACAATTGAAAGACGTACATTAAAAATTTGTCTTAGATTAATAATTAATTGAAAATATTAGTTAGCAAGACCCCTGTTCCGTACTTTTGGGTCTAAATCATCTTCAAACAAGCACATAGTTCTCAACATTTAATACTTAATAAAACAATATATTCGAGGTCTTACAGATATTTGGTTCTAATTTTGTGCTTAAGGGAAAACTTTACAGACTTATTTCAACAATTGATCTTAAGAGAAATCTTAATAAATAATTAATTCACATGATTGATAACAAGCTTTTGGTCAGAATTTTAAACAATTCTCGGTCAGCAACTTCGAGTCTAAAACATCTTCTAACATTCTTAAGAGTTCTAAACATTCTCTAATACTCTTAACAAAGAAAAGTGTTTTAAACATTTATTGATGAGAATGGAGACATTAATAAAAGAAGAATTTTAAAATTCACAGATCTTTGATTTTTTTGTTTTGCCCTCAAAGAACAATCAAAAAATTTATGTCAACTATTGTTTTCGTGTATGCAGAAGGAACCTATCTTTTTGGACCCAAAGAGAACTTGGAAAGATCATATAGACTGCTTCATTTCAAAATGTATTTCCCAACTAAAAATACATTTTCTGGTAATCAACGCATGCTCGGAAACTAAGAAGACATGTAAGTATAAAATTTATACCAGAAAAAATGATAGTAAATTGTATTGAAAACATTAATACTTTTTTCACAGAAATATATTTCTAGAAAAAATGATTTTAAATTGAAAAAGTTCTGTATGTAGAAGGGATTTCTTAGCTTAGCTTCAATTATCTTTGCCAAGCCAAAGAGAAACAGTCATGTAGACTGTTTAATTTCAATATGTCTGCATACATGTTCTGGTAATATCCTTGTCAAGCCAAAGAGAATTGGGGAAGATCATATAGAAGCAAAATATTAAAACCTAAAAGAGTAAATATAAAATTTGCAAGAGAAAATGATTTTGAGCGTCAGTTTATCTGACCTAGTTCTGTCTTTAAATATTTTTTATAATTTATTAGAAAGACTTATATCAGTCAAAATATTTTTATTCCCTGATGGTAGAGGTGTTTACTTTGTAATTCATTTTAATTAACTTGTAATTGATACGGTGACTTAGTTTTACCAGTATATTTTAATTCTTAGATTCAACTATGTTTGTAACTCAAAAGGAACTTGATAGCATCATATAGATGCGACACTTAAAGATGAATATTCTGTTGTTCAACACATGCTCGAAAACTAAAAAGACATTTATATATAACGTTTTTAAAAGAAGACACGAAATTAGCTTAGAAAGGTCTTCTATGTAGAACAAATTTTTAGCTTCAACATACTTTGCCAAATTTGAAAAGAATCAAAGAAGATCAAATAGATGCGACAGAGAATTTTATTGTAGTTACTTTAAAGTCAGGTTTTAAAACACTAAATCCTATTTACAGATGTTAATCATCTGGAAAGGTACGCCATATAACTTGTTATTATGTAACCTAAAATTTAGATTTTGTTTAGACCTTTGATAAAACTGCTAATCAATGAAACCTTAGAATATATAAAATACATCTTGAAAAATTAATAATTTATTATAATTCAGTATTAGACATGTTACCAATCTTACCATCCTACTGCAGCATTCATAGGATCAATGCTAATTGCTGCTATTTTTAAGGTATCTACAAAATTATTAGCAATAACTTACAGGTTTTCATTTCGTAAAATTTTTTTCCGGAATAAAATAGCAAAGATACCTTTGACTTAACTTATTATAAATAATGCACTGCTCTTATTTTACAATACTTAAAAACTAGCTACTACGATTGTCTGTCTGTAACTAAAATTTTGCGTAATTTTTTGGTCCATCATAAGGAGAACATTCAATATTTATCATTTAAACTGAAATCTATTGTCTAAAAGTACTGTGTTACATTTCTCCAATTAAGTAGAATACCACCGATACTTGGAGACAATAGACGTTACCTTAATGTTTTCTTTATGTTTACGGATAGTAGGGGGTTATAAGACTTTAGTAAAACCTCGCTTCCCTATGCTTTTGAGTTCTCCATCATCTTCATCGCGAGGTTCAGTGATACTTTCTTATATATAGATGTTTTAGTATAATATAAATACGTTAATATCTTCAGAGCAATGACAAGAAAAACTCTTAGGAGAAGCCAATTTTACAATAAACGTTAAAACATCAGGATCATTAAGACACTATTTACAAAGCACAATAATTTAATTGCCAATTTTTGAAAATATAATTGCGAATCCTTAACTCTAGCACATTTTAACTCTTACCATTTTTGGAACATGAAAATAAAATGAAAATAAAGTCACATGTCATTCTGTGGCAATACACTTCAATTTAAGATAAAGTACGGATACAATATTAGAATATATAATTTTTAAAGTTAATGAGAAGCAACGTATTAAAAAATACATTTTAAATCGCTAAAATCAATATTATTTATTTTAGAAATTAATTTAATCTATAGATATGTAAATTGAAGAAAGAAGTCGCAAATAATTTGAAAAGACTCGTAGCAGGCTTGAAAAGTCAAATACCACAAAACCACCCCCATTATGATCATTGTCGAAAAATCACAACACCCCCACGTAATTACCATACCTATACACCGACACACCCCGTATACCTGTACCGATAGGTGTTACCCGTGGTCGCATGGGAACACCCCGAAGCTTTAATCCCGTCCTTGATTTCTCGGGGGAGATTATCTTTTGTGGGCCGCATCTCCACCTGTTTTTTCCTGCGCGTCGCCCAGAAGCTTTTAATGTTTATCGCATCAATGTAAACACGAACTGGAAATATTTACGACAGCCGCCCGCAAGGGTGTCAACTGTGACTTGAAGAATTTATGTTTATTACGGAGATTTAAAGAGGAGTCACATCGACCGTCATCAAAATCAACATAAAAGAGGCAACGCCACGTAAATAAAGAGATAACCGAGCTCATTAAAATTTCAATTCAGGTGCCGTGTAATCGAGTTAGTCGATAAAATGAAATTCCGATGTCCGTAAGTAATTAGTGTTTAAAAAGAAAGATCTTTTAATCACTTTTTTTTCTTAGGGTTTTGTTGGGCATAAATTAACTGAAGAATTGTTTTGGGATTGACACTCTAGTGAAATACTGCAACTGTTATTATAAAAACTGGAAAATAATAATAATAAAAATGATTTTTATGAACAATTATAAAATAAAGCACAGTTTATTTTAAATACCAAATATATATTTCGGACACAAAGTGAAGAAAGGTTTTTAGTGCTTTATTTTATAATCAAGTTTATCTTCACGTAACTCATCCAATTAATTTACTATTTATTAACAATTGATTCGTTCCAATTATTATTTTATGAATATAAAAGTTAACTACTTACTGAAAAAGGTCAAATAAAAAGTGGTTACGAAAAGTCATCTGGATTTGTGTAACAAACATTTGATGCGAGAAGTTAAATGTCTATATGAAAATTATTCCATTATATGAAATATTTTTTAAATTATAATCAGTTTAATATGTTAAGTCGTGGATATTCAACACTTATTCTAAGCAAATTTAGAAGTAAAACTCTAATATTACAGATGAATTAGTTATTTTTATGAATATTTGTGTATTATTCTGCTTAGAGAGTCATAGAAAGTCTCAGACCTTCAGAATTTGACACGAGCCAATAACATTGAAAACTTTTAGTTTTATATGATGAATTCCTCTAAATGGCAAGCAAACTGTTTAGTATCCTGATATTCGCTCTCATATCATATTATCTTAAATTGATTAAGAATACGAATACCTTTTTTAATATCACGACTTTAATTATTTATTACTTTAATAGTGACTATGGTTTTGACAGATTGACCCTGTCATTTTAATACTATACTTCTATTATTTTATGCTTCATATTCCTCAAATAGAGGAAATATTACTAAACAAACATCTCCGACTCAGATAGCGTTAATCATATACAAGATGTTTTTTATTAATTAAAGTTGAGAGTAGCAGAGAATAGGGATTATTTATTTCATCACCTTAGTTACCTCAGTTATTGAGTCCATAATTTAATTACTCTCTAAGCTAAAACGAAATCTATTAAATAACAGTGCTACAGAATTTGTTTTTAGCAGATTTCCACCAATCTTCAACTTTATTGAAAACATTTTCGGTGATATCACAGAACTCTATTGGTATTGGATTTCCTTTAACTCTATTAACTCCAACAAATGGAGTTATTTTGCTGATAGTTGGAGTTTAAAAGATGTGCTTCTCCATAATATTAACTAATTGCCACCTCTTCTATTTGCTCTCTTAAGTCCATTTCAAGAAGAAACACATTATTGTTTTGAAACAATAGGATAAACTACATTATCGTAAGTTTGGAGAATTAAGGGAAATTTATTGACTTCGCAAAAATTGGATGCTTCCTCTTTCTCTGGACAAATCAGACTTAAATTGCACTACTGTGAATAGAATTAGTTTGAAAGCAGCGAGTTTAAGCAAATAATCAAACAAGTTTTGTCATTTCACAAAGAAAAGTGTGTGTTCTAATTTGAAGAAAGCTTATTTTAAATGCAAAAGTGAAAAACCAACTTTCACTTTATTTATTTCTTTATTTAGTTAGATCTTTAGCCTTCTTTGTTAAAAACTACATACGAAAGAAACACGGACGGGGTTCATAATTACAAATCATGTCCTTTCACTCAAACCCTTTATTGCAGTTATGATGATGTCCACATCCAGAAACGTTTTTATTTTTATTTAAATCGTATTTTTGTCGACTTTTTAGGACGAATTTTTTGGCAGTTTATGTCAATGTTGTTGAAAATAATATGGATTAGATGAATACATGATAAAAAACGTTATAGTGAGATTTAGAATATCGTTTAAAGATTTGCAAAGTATGAAGATAATGTGGAAGAATATTTTAAAGAGCAAGGAGAATTAATTCAGCAAAAATTATTGTATTTGATCGCCTTTATCAGAGATGGTAAACAAAGGGCGATTGTGATTTTTGTAAAATTGAAATGTCTTGTATACTTAAACAAATAAATAATAAATTTTACTCAATATACTATTTAATGTTTACAACAACCAAGATATTCATAAAAATGTCAGTTTTGAGATGCAGCATTCTATGAATATTTTTCTTTCCACAGTGTTAATTACCTTAATTTTTTTTTATGAAGTATGACCTTGAATTAGATTTTACACTGCATAAAATTTAATAATAGTTGGAAACTTGTTTAAAAGGTAAATCAATAAAACTGCAATTTGTTAATACCACACAAGGGATTTAACAAATTGCGGTGATTCAAAATGTAGCAAAGTTATAGCTTCGAGCATTCATCACATTTGTAACATGATTGATTGTTGAAGTCGTTACTTTGTGATACATCTTGATTACGAAGTAGGTTAAGAAATAATAACACTTTGCTAGTATCATGAATTTTCGTGATACTAGCAAAGTTTTATTATTTCTTAACCTACATTTATAACAGTTAATTTTATGTAATATAAAAAAAAGAAAAAGAAAAGATGGTTTTTATTAATAGAAAAAATAATTGTGAAAAAAATACTTTCAAATTCCAATATACCAGGGAATTTCCAATTACTTTCTAGTCATAGATTACCAGAAAATACAGATTACATACCATACATACAAATTCTACCACATGGTATAATTGATATTCTGTTTTCATGAGTTCTTTTATTAAAAACATTTCATTATTTAGAGTTTTGCTTTCAGAACTTATGTTATTTACCACTTTTTAATTGGTCACTTATAAACAACATTCTCAAATATATTATCTGCATCTTTGCGTAGATCTCTTGTCTTCATTCTTTCTTTGGCCTTCTGTACCTCATAGGAATTTTGCCTCCAAAACTGTCCTCTTCCATCCCACTCTCTGTCACTCTCTGTCAGTTTTTTACATATTTGGTCGTCTTTCTTAGAAAATACATACAAAAAACAAATTACTAAAACATACATAAAATTATGTACGAAAGAAATACGGGCGGAGTTCATAATGAATTTTGTTCTTCCACTCAAACCCCATTGGCACGATGATGTTGGAAGGTCAGCAAACTTCATCTACATCTGGAAGCTGTTATATTGTCCATAATATCGTTGTTTATCCATTTTTGTTTCCATCACTTGCTTGGTGGCGTTTTGTACATTTTCATCTTGGACTTATGCCGCAAGATGATTGATTTAAGAAGTATTTTGAGTCCAAATATTGTTATGTTGCCCTGGTAGATTCTGTGTCTTATTTCAGCGGCCATGCGGTTTGTGTTGTTGATCTTTGTTCCTAGGTACTAAAATGTTTCTACTTTTCCGAAATTGTCGTTTCCACTTATGGCACATAATAAAATTCCGCCTCTTGATGTCACCATCGTATTGGTTTGTCTTCATATACTTGTAGTCCCATTTTCTCTCCTTTCTACTCTAGCTTTTGGTAGTTTTCTTGCACCACTTGGTTGTTACATCTTATACGCATATATCATCCTCATATCCTATAAGCTGGACCGAATTGTAAAGTAGGTTACCTCTAGTTTCTATTCTTCTTTTTCTTATTACGGATTCCAGTGCTAAATTAAAAAGTATCGGAGAGAGACCATTCCCTTTTTTTACTCTTCTTGTTTTCCTAAAGTTTCGTGAGATTATACACTCTATTCTTACATGACTATTTACATTTTGTTCCATAATTGTTTTCTATCGATAGAGTTAGAGAGCTTGAAATCTACATACAGTTGGTACACCTCTATATCATATTCCTATCATTTTGCTAGTAGTTGTCGGATTTCAAATATTTGACTATTGTTAATCTATTAGGCCGAAACCCACTCTGTTTCTCTTCCAGTACTTCTTCCACGTATGGGATTAGTTTGTTTAGGAGGATATTGGACATGATCTTATATGCTGCATTTAGCAGCGAGATTCCCCTGTAATTCTCGCACTTGGTAAGGTCCCCTTTTTTATGCAATGGTATTATCAGTGCTGCATTATACTCTTTCGGCGTTCTTTCTTCCTTCCATATCTGCAAGATCAGTTAGATCATTTCTTCTTTTAGTTTTACATTCCCCGCTTTGTAAAGTTGGTACCTTATTTTTCTTCTGCCTATTGATCGCTTTCTCTACTTCTTCCACATTGATTGTATTTTCGTTAGGTTCCGCCATATGGATTGGTATTGGTTCATCCCCTTCGATTAAGTCTTGGCCTTTTAAAAGGCTCTCGAATATTCTGTCCATACTTGTAAGACCTTCGTTTGGTCCATACAAAACTGACCCTCGTGCTGCCGTTAATTTTGGTTCTAGCGGCCTTCTTAGTAGGTTCATTTTTCTGAAGCAGGTTCTAGCTTCGTTTTATTGATTATCTTGACTTATTTTGTCAAGTATGCTCTCTTCTTCTCTCTGCATATTCGGAAGTCCCCCTTCTTTGCACTGGTCATGTGTTGTAGATATATTTCTCGCATCTTCTTTGGTTTCTTACATGCTATTTCACATTCTTCGTCATACCACGGTTTACTTCGTTTCAGATTTACGTACAAAATCGATTTTTTTTTGGGGCACTTAGTTGTATTATGCTTTCTTTATTTCCTCCCACTTTGCTTCCGTTCTTATATTCTCTAATTTCGATTGCGTCGTGCCTTCCTCTCTCAGCCATTAGACGTTAAACTTCCTGAATGATTTTGCTCTTTTTTTGATAGTTGTTCATGTTCTTTACCTAAATTTTGTTTTTACTAGATAATAGTTCGACCCTATAACGCCTATATTAGTATTTTGTCTATTTGATTCCTTACTAGTTCTTCTGGCGATATCCACGTCTGTTTGTTGATATTTTTGTGCGAAAATATCGTGCTATTCACCACGAAGTTAGCCGCACTCGCCAGGTTTATTACTTTAGTTCCATTGTCGTTTGTTTCTTTGTACATGCTGTGCATTTCAGTCCAAAGCCTGAATTCTGGTTCTCTTCCAATTTTTGCGTTAAAGTCTTCTAGCATGACTTTTATATCGTGTTCTGCACCTTTGCAGAACATTGGCATAGAATCTGTTTTTTTTGTTGTTGTATTTCTGGTGGGGTGCACATATGTTAATGCATTTGACGTTATGAAATCTTCCCTTTATTCGCATGATGGAGATTGTATCATCTATTCCCCGAAAATCAATTACCATGTTCATAAAACTAAAGGTATCTACAAATAAAGAAATTTAGAGACAAGCAGAAAATAGCAATTTATTTCGATTAAAGAAAAATCGCTACGTTAAGGATTCCGCTCACAATACATTGAAGCTTTCTTAGAGATAATTAAGCGATGACGCGTAGCACCATTCTGCTAGAACAATAAATATTGCTTTCATACTATTGTTGGTTTGAGTTTATGTGAAGTGTTTTGTAAATTATTAATAAACTGAGTGTAATTTTCATTTACAAAACACTTCACGTAAACTCAAACCAACAATAGTCATTACAATGGCTTCCTGGTCAACAGAGTCTCACAAATTCTTTCAACTAAAAACCAAAATTAAGACCATACGTGCAGATATATATTTTCTTAGTGAGTGCAAAAAGAAAAAAGTGTTCCCAAATTTATTCAAAACAAGTTCTACAAATTCAACCACAACATAAAAAAATTAATCTTTAAATAAAAAACTATTTGCCATAAGATCAGTGCATACGACCTTCACCATAACTAGCGAAAACTATTAGTGGAATGATATGGGATGATTTGCTCATAAAAGTGGAAATAAATAAGTGAAGTAAGGAATTAATTGCTTTCATACTTTAAATAATAAATAAATTCTGTAGAGTTATCTTCTCTGTACACATTTAGGTAATGCTCAGTACGCGTGCTAGTCACTCAACAAGTGTTGGTTATTAAGTTCTACTGAGGACTTAGTATAGTAGGGGTATAACTCTTTACCCATGCCCAGGGTTACGGGTGAAGACTACACTGACAAAGAAGGCGGAGAGCATTTGTATTTGCATAGCGGATTTGGAACAAGTGGCAAGTTGCGTTGATACATTCAAAAGTAACTTGAGAGTCGACAACTACTCCTAGCAAAAAGCACCAGCCATCACTAGCAACAGTTTCAATGCATATAGGAAATGATGATAGACTTGTTTCCAACTGTATTACCATGGGCAGGATTGTAGTAACAATCATATTGGCCGTGGTATTGCGAGGAGAAAGGCAAGATGAAACCTCCTAATAAACTTTTTTCTAGTAAAACTATTTGAGCATGACAAACTAAGTCACTGTCCCGACTATCGGCGTCCCTTAAATGAGAGAGAGGTGCAAAAACATCTTGGTGTGTCATTATGGAAAATTATACAACAGATTGCAAGCAAAGAAACTCTAAATATAATCTCAGGTTCATGAAGATAGGATCCTGGAATATCAGAGCGTTATTGGAAACAGGAAAGATAGACAATGCAATGAACGAAATGGCAAGATGAAACCTATAGATACATATTAGGTTTCTCTGAAAAAGGGTGAACAAGTTATGGAAAGTAGGTTCCTAAAATTCGGATCATAACATAAATATGGTATCGGCATACTCAGAAATAATTATGCTACTTCATTTATGAGGCAGCCTAATAAATCTAAATATCATACTCCTACAGCAGACAAAAATGGTAAAGAGGTTGAACTTATCTATGAGAACATTAAGATACTAATAAAGTCAACTAAGAAGGAAGTCCTGAACATCATACTGGGAGACTTCAACGCCAAAGTTGGAAATAAAAAATTCCAGGATAATGTGGGCGAGTTCGGACTTGGCAAATGAAACAAGCAAGGAGACCGTCTGATACAATTCTGTACAGAAGAAGACTTGGTCAACAGCAATACCTTGTACAAACTGCCGCGAAGGAGACTTTACATCTGAAAAATATAGCGAGGAACCAGATCGACTTCAATTTGGTGAATAAAAACACTTGTTATGTTCTGTAAAATTTTTATTTTCAGTCTCCTGACACGTGTTGCGATCATTACAGATCATTTTCAAAATATAAAGTTAATGATCTATAGTTAGTGATTCACCAAATTTACATATCTGGTTTAATCAAGAGTGTAGCTCAATTAGTATTAATTACAGATCGACTTCATTCTAGTTTTTTTCTAGCAAAAGATTTCGTAACAGTGTCCGGAGCGTTTGTACATATCCAGGTGAAGACATAAGAAGTGATCATAATCATATACTGGTAAATATTAGACACAAATTAAAACTAACAATGAAGAAAATATGTCACCAAGGAATGAATATTCAGTTGCTTAAAGACCAATCCACAAGATTGCTAGTCTAAAGCCAGCAGAACAATGACCTGAAAAATATAAAATTAGAAACGCCAATGAATGATGAAAATTATAAATGCAACCTGGTCATCAATAAAGAAAGTAATTAGTACATCGATAAAGGAATAGTTATAAGCAAAAGGAACGAAGAAAAGGCAAAGATAGATCACCGAAATCATCCTGGAACCTATGGAAAGAATAAGGCTAGAAAAACATATATCGCAGGTAGGTTATAGGTGCATGAAGTGATAATTCTAAAAGAGATAGGGAGAGCAAATGAAAACTAGATGCGAGAATAGTGTGTTGAAATCGAGAACTTGCTGCAGAAACACGACATAATTAAAAACACACAAAAAAACGAAATAACGGGTACGCAAAACATAGTCATACAAAACTAATAGGGACATTTCATGCTTCAATAAGAAAAGAGCCAGCAAGTATGGGAAATCTACGTTCAAGAATTATTTTTCGAAAATAGACCTGAATTGGAACAACGGAGTCGAGCAAACAAAAATAAACTTCTAAGCATTCTAAAAATTGTCGAATATGCCATCAGAAGATCAAAATCAGGAAAGGCTTGTCAAAGAAACGACATTCCAGCACAATTTTTGTAACTGGTTGATGAAGGAAATATAGATAAACTAGTATATTTCTTTGATGTAATATGTGAAAGAGGCACATTTGTGCCGATACCTAAGAAGCCAAATTACAAAAAAATGCGACGAGTTCAGACTTATCAGCATAATGAATCATACTTTAAAAATATTTCTGAGAGAAAAATTCCTCGGTTTGATTTTCCATCTTTCGACAACTGCTGAATTGAAGTGTCTTCGGTAAAATAGTATTTACATTAGATGATTGGACTGAAGATATTTGGTCAAAAATACAAGTGTTGACATCTATTGGTCGCAACCGGAATAAACTAAGACTAAAACCAAAAGCTTTTTTTACGTTATCACTCCATACACTGTTTGATTTGTTATTGGAAATATGTTTAACCAATATTTCTTTATTATTTAATATATTCATATTGTGTTGTCTACAAATAGAAGCTCTCTGAACTGTATTACCTCCACGTTTAAATTTTCGATGTAATTAAAAACGACACGGTTTTTATTTTTATTTGTTTTTATTCAAATTATTTTTATTACTTTAAATTGAATTTTAAGCAAGGAACACACATACATCTGCATAATTTGTACAATGCAACAATGTGTGAATCCATTTAACAACCACGATTACACTGGCGCTCCGTCCCTAATTATAGAGCGGCCGTATAACTTAATTAACATTTAATAAAATCTGAAATTGATTTTAATTGCGTTCTTTTTCACATATCGCCGGTAATTAGTCACGTGATGACACGACGCGCGGAATTAATTTACGACGGGCTTTATAACTTTTTTTACACACTTACCATTAATTGCTAATTATTGTTATTTAATAAACTCGCTAATTACGAGTCCACGGTAATTAAATTTGTGTCTATTGATTTAGTTATATTTATATAATTAATAAAATTCTTGAGGAAATAAGTATTACTCAGAGATATCCACATTTTAGCAAAATCATTATGTAATAAATAAAGTCTAAAAATCTAAGCAGTGTTTTAACAGTTTTTTAATTAAAACAAGGGTTTCTTCTATTTTCTAAACGAGGCCAAATAAAAAAAGTTTATTCTATTGATTATGTAGAAATATGTTTAAAACAAATTATAGATTTTGTTTTAGATATGAAAAACAATCCAATTTTGTGAAAATCAACTTAAAAAATGTATTTTACTTTTTGAAAATAAAGCATAAACTTAATAAAATACTGACACAGTATATATGACGAAGCCATCGTGAGTTGAATCATTGTCGTAGAATAATAAAAAAATAATTTGAAACCTTATACTGTATCAGTATTTTATTAAGTAATAAATAATTAATTCAAACTGGCAAAGACATTTATTTGTTTTTAGTTTTTCCTCAAACCATTTCAACTTTGACAATATAATAAGTTTAAAATTGAGAATCTTGGTTGGATTTTGTGAACATTAATCTGAAATATATTTTGGATTTTGTCTAATGCATAAAACCACAATCTAATTTTAATGATTTTGGATAGTTTATTGTCGATGGCATTTGTTTCTATTGCTTGTTTTCAGGCCCATATATCTTAGAAACCGTAACAAGGTTACAAATCAGATCTCCTATTAACTTCAAAGAAATCTATTAAATCATATTTTGGATCTTCTTCTAAACATAGAGCACAATATAATATTGACGATTTTGTAAAATTTTAAGACGATAGCATTTGTTATTTTGGATTAATTTCAAGGCATTGTAACTTGGAGAAACTAATAATGTTTTAAAAATATATTTTTATGATTTCGTGCAAATTGAAAATATAATAAAGTTGGATTTTCTTTTCACCACTAAACACAATCGAGTTTTAATGATTTTAGAATGCTTCATGTAAATGGCTTTTGTTTTTAGTGTAGATTTTCTAGAAATATATTTTAAATATATTTTAAATTTTGTATTGGACATTAAGCATATCACAATTGTAATGGTTTTTAAGCATTTAAAGGCGATGGCATTTGTCTTTTACACTTTTTTGCAACTTATTTTATTATCCTAAATTAAACGCTATCGACTTGGAATTTTTCAAAATTATCAAAATTATATTGCGCTTTATGTCTAGAAGAAGATCCAAAATATTAACTTTGATTAAAACACTTTTGATCCAGATGCACTTTTCGGACACAAAGTAACCTGGACACTTTGTGTCCGAAAAGTGCATCTAAGTGTTTTAATCAAAGTTATTATTATCTTCAAGTAGCTCAATCAACCAAAAAATCCAAAATATTATTTACTAGATTTCTTTAAAATTCATTGGAGATCTGACTTGTAACCTGGTTACTATTTCTAAAATATATGGCCTTGAAAACAAGGATTTTTTTAAATAAAAACCAGGCAAAATCTAACTGTTAAGATTTTGAAAAATTTGAAGTCGATAGCGTTTGATTTATTACATTTTTTAAGTAATTGTAGCTTGGCTAATACAATAAGTTTAAATGTCCTCATCTTATGTGAATTTTGTGGATATCTATTTTAAAATATATTTAGGGTTTTTTTTAATATAAAGCATAATTTAATTTTCATAATTTTATAAATGGAAATCCATTTGAAATATATTTTTGACATAAATCTTAATCCATTTTAATGATAATAAAAAAAACAAATCGATATTATTTCTTTTTAGTATTTTTAAAGCCATCTGGCGACAAATAAAGTTTATAACTTAAAATATCATATGAATTTTGTGGTAATCTATCTGAAATTTACTTTTAAGCCTAAATAAATGATAATTCAATTTAACAGATTTTAGAAAAATTCATGTCGATGGTATTTGATTTCTGTACATTGAACGCCGTAACAAATTTATAAATCAGATTATCTTTCGGATTTTATGGAAGCATTTTGGAAAATTGCAAGTCGACTTCATTTTTTATTTTCAAATTATTCAAGCTATTGTAACTTGGGTGGCGTAACAAGTTTAAAATTGAAAGTTACTTGTGGATTTCCTGGAAATTTCAAGTCTATATTGAGTTTTGCTTTGAATATAAAATACAAACATTTTAATGATTTTAGATGGCATTTGTTTTTAATGTCATTGTTGGGCAACCTAGTAATTATACAAATTTGAATTTTATGTAGATTTAAGAGAAACTTATTTAAAATATATTTTAAATTTTGTTGGACATTAAGCATAGTCCAATTGTAATAATGTTGAAATAAAGTCGACAGCATTTGTTTTTTGCACTTTTTAAACAATTAAATTTGAACAACT